>CAMXCT020002258.1:574771-601209 GCA_947184155.2 Cladocopium goreaui | reverse complement strand
CCCAAATGGGAAAACACCATGGAAAAAATCACCTGCCGGCAGGGAAACACCATGCCTCTGAAGGACGGAGAAGCCCCAAAATTGCACCCCGAAAATGCCTAACGTAACT
Source organism: Cladocopium goreaui (assembly GCA_947184155.2). Taxonomy (NCBI): domain Eukaryota; class Dinophyceae; order Suessiales; family Symbiodiniaceae; genus Cladocopium; species Cladocopium goreaui. The sequence continues at coordinate 601,100 of CAMXCT020002258.1, read as the reverse complement.
TCTGAAACCCATAGAAAATGACGCTTTTGGCTCCTTTTTCCTCTTGCTGCTGCTATCAATTTTGGCTACCTTTACATCCGGTCCCCAAATGGGAAAACACCATGGAAAAAATCACCTGCCGGCAGGGAAACACCATGCCTCTGAAGGACGGAGAAGCCCCAAAATTGCAGCCCGAAAATGCCTAATGTAACTTCTGAAACCCATAGAAAATGATGATTTTGGCTGCTTTTTCCTCTTGCTGCTGCTATGAATTTTGGCTACGGGAAAACACCATGGAAAAAATCACCTCCCGGCAGGGAAACACCGTGCCTCTGAAGGACGGAGAAGCCCCAAAATTGCACCCCGAAAATGCCTAACGTAACTTCTGAAACCCATAGAAAATGACGCTTTTGGCTGCTTTTTCCTCTTGCTGCTGCTATGAATTTTGGCTACCTTTACATCCGGTCCCCAAATGGGAAAACACAATGGAAAAAAATCACTTGCCGGCAGGGAAACACCATGCCTCTGAAGGACGGAGAAGCCCCAAAATTGCACCCCGAAAATGCCTAACGTAACTTCTGAAACCGATAGAAAATGATGCTTTTGGCACCTTTTTCCTCTTGCTGCTGCTATGAATTTTGGCTACCTTTACATCCGGTCCCCAAATGGGAAAACACAATGGAAAAAAATCACCTGCCGGCAGGGAAACACCATGCCTCTGAAGGACGGAGAAGCCCCAAAATTGCACCCCGAAAATGCCTAACGTAACTTCTGAAACCCATAGAAAATGATGATTTTGGCTGCTTTTTCCTCTTGCTGCTGCTATGAATTTTGGCTACCTTTTCCTCCTGCTGCTGCAGAGGCTTTTGCTGCTGCTGCTGCTGGTCCTCGGATGCAGGGAAACACCATGCCTCTGAAGGACGGAGAAGCCCCAAAATTGCACCCCGAAAATGCCTAACGTAACTTCTGAAACCCATAGAAAATGACGCTTTTGGCTGCTTTTTCCTCTTGCTGCTGCTATGAAATGATGATTTTGGCTGCTTTTTCCTCTTGCTGCTGCTATGAATTTTGGCTACCTTTTCCTCCTGCTGCATGGGAAAACACCATGGCAGGCTGCTGCTGCTGCTGAAATTCCTTCTGTTCAAAAGGCACCTCCCGGATGGGAAAACACCATGGCAGCGAAGGACGGAAAAACATCAAAATTGCGTCCAAAAACTCCCTAATGTAACTTCTGAAACCTATAAAAAACGATGATTTTAGCTACTTTTTCCTAACTTCTGAAACCCAGAGAAAAGGATGATTTTAGCATATTCTTGCTACTTTTTCCTTCTGTTTCCTCCTGCAAACACCATGGCAGCAAAGGATGTAACTTCTGAAACCCACAGAAAACAAAGATTTTAGCTGATTTTAGCTACTTTTGTCTTCTGCTACTGGCTATACTGGCTATATGCATTTCTACCCTATAGTGGTAGTAGTCCGAAACAAGGGTCGAATGTCTTATTCCCTGGCGCACTCCCCCTTGCGTCTGCCGGGGTCGGCGGATAGTTAATGGGCCATGGGGTTTATAAACCAACTTATTAAAGATGACCATATGTGGGGATATTCCATGAATCTAACTGGGGTATACCCTCTGGTAAACGAACAGTTTGCCAACTTGAACATGGCTATTTATATATAGTTGATTTACCTATCAACAGTTTGCTATTCAACAGTAATTTAGTTTGCTATAGTTTGCTCTAGCCTTTGGTAAACTAACAGTTTGCTATTGAACATGGCCCATAGAAATAGTTGATTTACATTAATTTATCGTTTTCAAAGATGGTGATTTTCCCATCAGTTTTTTGTATGTTTACCAGAGGGTAGATGGTTCGATAGACTACAGGATGGGCCCCCAGTCGAGTTCGCGTTCAGTTGCCTTTTAAGCTGAATTCGATTATGGTAGATAGAACGAACCAGTTCATTGGGTTTATAAACGAACTTCTAACTGGGGGGCACCATATGTTTGTGTATGTTTGTGTGTTGCTAATGAAGGAAGATCATCTCCAGATCATTCCATGATGTCTTGCACGGTACATCAACTTATAACGGAAAACTATAATTTAACCAAGCATCTGATTAACTATAGGACTATAGGTGTCCCATTAGGAACTATAGGTAAATATACTATAATTAGTCATTTTTCATGGGATACCTAAATAACTAATGGGATACGCTTGATGTGTCATGTTTGGTTGATCTTCCTAGGTGTTGTCATCCACTTGTTCTTCACATCAGATTCTTAGTTACCCGGCCTGGTAAACATACAAAAACAAAATAACAATCCGCATTTTTAATGGGTAAATCAACTATTTCTATGGGCCATGTTAGTCATTACCAGAGGGTATATTCCCATGATATTCCCAGTACATCCAGTGAGATGTGGAACTTTTTTGCCCACAACAAACAACCGCTTTTCGTGACACGACTGTGGTCATGAAAAGGCTGCATGCCCTTCAGCTCGAACCATTACCAATCTTCCAAATACGGAAACTGTAACTGTAATATGGTTTATGGTACCAGTCTTCCGAATACCAGCCATCAGCTCTTCCAAACTAGACCAAGAACTAGATTCGAGCTGATCGGCTCAGTGAACATTGTAACATTGACGGAAAACCCCTGCTGCCTCCAACTTTCACCTTCCCCCTGCTGTACCGCGAGAACCCCCCGTACCACATAGGGCACTTACGCGGAGGGCACTTACATCAGACTTATGTTGAGCGAGTTGCCAAACGAAGACGAATTCGGTAACGCTGTATGTACAATAAACGAGTTTCCTAGCTTCTTTGGTAACACGCTCCCCTCCTATTCAGTGTTGTGGTTCTGAATAACATAGAGCAATGGTCTCTGTATTGATCTTTCAGGAGGATTAGTTTTGTTATGTAGCTGACTGGAGATGAAATTGTGGTCACAGTACCTGCATTCAGGAACATGATAGTCAATCTTGATGTATTTAACTGTGAATCTCTTTTATGGGAGTTTTCAGGCTCAAGGTAGAAACGAGGGAGAGGATTCCACCTAGAGAGTGGCCTCGCAGATGCGAAGGCGGTGGCAATCGCGTGCTTATACCCAGGAAAACAACCAAAGAGCACAGTCCTCAGTTCCCAGAATGGCAGGTGGGCTATCTTCTGGCGACCCGCTGGCAGTGAATATTCATGACATTTATCGACTCTTTTGGGAAGTGAATCACTGCCTCAGCAAGTTGGAGCAGTCAGGTGAGGTAGTGGGGTTGGAACCCCTTGACTGGCTTGTGAAGGCACGTAGCGCTCTATGCAATGCGGCAGAACTACTGGAGAATCGACCCCGTATTGTGGAAACAGCCATTCAGACAGAGAACGAAACTACTCCATAGCCCTACTCCCAAGGTGTAGCCCCCTACATTGCATGATAGCTAAGTTGGAGCAAATAACCCCCATGTATCTATGGGTATGAGTCAAGACCCTGTAAGCCTTTTGTTCACATCGAAATAGCTGGATTTATGGATGTTCATCCAGAAATTGTATCTATAAGTTTTGATCCACAGCCATATATATATATATAGAGATTAATATATTGATATATTAATATATTATTATATTATTATATTATTATATTATTATATTATTATATTATGATATTTAACTACCATTATCTCAATGGGAATTCCAGGATCCTAAAATGGAGGCACGTAAACGTACCATATGAATATAAGGCCATATTTTGGTGGGATGTCCCCTTACATAGCCCTGAAAAATAGGCCTTATATATGGTAGGTACCTCCATTTTAGGATTCTGAAATTCCCATTGATCATCTATCAACATCTATAAATGGGTAAATCACCTAACATAACTATGGAAAATCACCAAGTTCAATGGGTAAATCAACTATTTCGACTGGGCCATTTTCAAATCCTGATATTCCATGACCCATATATAGAATTTACCTAGTTGTTTCATGCTCGCCGACAGATGCCCCGGATCTTCATCCCCTGAAAATTCTCGGAGTTTCCAAAAACCAAGTGGGTGGTGCCCCCATTCCCAAGTTATGTTTGTTGCCTTAGTTTCTATCTGAATATATATATATATATATTATTATATATATATTATTATATATACATATGTATATATCCATCTATATTATATATATGTATACATATATATATATATATGTATTTGTCTATCTGTCTATCTATCTATGGTTTACTCAACAGTGAAAAATATCTATGAATATTTTTTGGGGCACTAGATTGCAGACCATGTTCCTGCAATGTGACGCCCCCCAGTGATGTTTGTTGGTTTAGATTCGCCCCAGTAACTATAGTTAACTAGTTCGTTACAGGTACCATAAACCATAGTTATTGAAGTTATTTGCACCAACTTAGCTATCGAACGGGGGCCTCACATTGTGTCGTTGTTGCCCCTCAGAACGAGTGCAACTCCATGTACATCGCTGCGGAACTCCGACGCGTTGGGCTCGAGAGCCCAATTGTTTTGTTTTTGTCGGCAGAAGGGTCGAGATTTTGGCCATTTCAGAAACCGATTTCTTGGAAGTACCTACCATATAATATATATATATATAATATAGATCTGTATATATATATATATGCACATATCCACATATACATGTATATATAGATATATATACAAGGTCTATAGATTTTCATTTTTTTTGAGGGCTAAATTTCAGGGGGATATACCTCCCAAATCTGGTTTTATGGTACAGTACCTCCAGTAGATCGGGACCTGAAATGGCCATTGACGAAACTTTCGGTGACCAAAATGCCAAGCTCAACGGGCTTTGAATAGGACTTGACCATGAATTGTAGCGTATTTTTTGTTGGGTTTATCAGAGATACGAGGATCTAATTGATACATCAGGGTTAATTATTACCCATATGCTCTATGTATAGTATATGTACCTACAAAACTGGGTGATTTTTAGGGCAAATGTTGGTAAATATTCCATACATGGAGCATCTGGGTTATAGCGTGATGATTGTGCTTTATTATCCAGCCGGAATATTCAATGTGAATTTCAGGATCCTGAATTGGAGGTACCTACCGTATGTAAGGCCTATGTAAGGCTTATGTAAGGGAATATCCCCAGCAAAATATGGCCAAAAATATGGTACGTTTACGTACCTCCATCTGTTGGATCCTGGAATTTCCATTGAAATAATGGTAGTTATATATCATAATATATTTATATATTACTCTATATATATATATATATATATATCCATAAATCCAGCTATTTTGATGTGAACAAAAGGCTTACAGGATGGGTTGCCTTTTTTGGGTTGCGTTGCCATGGCTCCATGGAAACTTTTTTCGTAGCGTTTACTTTTTTTGGGCCACATATATATGGCCTCTACAATGGGAAACCATAGGAAACCATGGGAAACCATAGGAAAATGTGGGTTTAATATGGTTTAATGGGATTTATACAATTAGTGAGGCCCCCATACGTGATGTGGTTTCGTTGGTTTAGATTCGCCCCAGTAACTAGTTCGTTAATTATAAGTGCCATAAACCATAGTTAGTGGACCAACAACTATGGATAACTATGGTTTGTGGTACTTTATTTGCACCAACTTAGCGTTCTCGAACGGGGGCCTCACATTGTAACCAATTCCATGGTGATATAACCAACAACAATTATCGGGACGAGTTTGAGCCAACAAAAAACGAGTTTGAGCATGAGAAGTGATATACGCATAGCACAATTTTCTCCAAAACAGATGTACACTCTCTTATAGGCAACATTAATTTGGGATTCATCTGTTTGTGGACAATTCCATGCCCAAAAAGGTAACTCTGACAATTCAACTTGGAATTTGACACGACAGTTTTATAGATGATTGGTGTTGTTTCTTTCCAGATTTCACGTCTCGAATTTTCACTGACATCATTTTTTCGTGATGACATCCAGATGACTTGATCATCTGATAGATGACATCTATAAATCATCTAGGTATCTATAAATCTAGTGAAAATCTATAATAGATACCTAGGTAAATCTAGGTATCTTAGTATCTAGGTATCTATAAATGATTCTCACTATCTGGATAATAACCTATGTAAAACCAAAATATATAGTGATTATCCAGAGGCCATTTGATGGTTAAATCTCCAGAGGACACTTTTGTTCAGCATGGGGAAACCAGTTGCAGGTGGTGCCCCAGGCGGCCTCAGTTGATCTGCCGTCACGGCAAAAACGGCTCAGCCCGGCGCCGCGGTGGTGGCTGCATGGTAGGTCCGTGCCAAGAGGGTGATCCTGGTTCACTGCAAGTGCGGAAAGAACCGATCCCCAGCTTTAGCTGCAGTTCTTTCTTCGTGGATGACACGGACTTCAGGGACTTCAGTTCAGTCGCAGGCATCTTGGGCTACAATGAAATTGTAGCCTTTTTGTATGTGCAAAAGGGTTACAAGCTGGACAGGTGTAGTATCTGTTCTTACCAGTGTGACATGCTGGACAGGTGAAGTATCTGTTCTTATCAGTGTGCACAACAACTCAACTGCCTGTGATTGTGCAGGCTCTTTAAGGATCAAAAGTCGCGCTGCTCTGCCTAACACAGGTTATGAGCCCAACGCTCAGCTGAGGGGCGCCTGCCATGTCGTGGACTAGGTCGAGTTCGGTGCCACGTGGTGGAAGTGGACCTCGTGCTCTACGGCTGGATCAAGAAGGCCAAGAAGGGCATGGAAGAGAACGAGCTGGACATGACGGCAGAGACCTTCGGCGTGGAGATGAAAGAGCTCTACCCAATGGCAGTGATGGTCAAGGTGGAGGACGAGCTCTACTACGAGGCGAACATGGAGGGGCTCTACGGCAAGAACTGGATGTGAGCACTGACCTGTTGGACTTAGGCACCGAGCCGAATCCGTGGTGGTCAGAGGTGGTTCAACGAGAACACCTACAAGAAGCACGTCAGTTGGCCATGGAGCAGCCGATGTGGACGCCAAGGGAAGAGGTCTCAGTCAAGGAGGACCTTCCGGAGATAGAAGATGCAGACGCGTCGCGAGAGTTGGAGCCGCTGGCAATGGGACGAATGAGTGCTCCGTCGAGTTGGAGTACAAGACGAGGTGTGGCCTTGCAGACTCAAGGGGCTATGCCATCAAATGATGATGAAGACCTTCGGCATCCTCAAGATGTTGGACAAGGTCGACATGCAGAACACCCTCAAGGTGTGGACCGACAGTATCCTCAAGATGCTGGACAAGGTCAAGACCTTCAGCATCCTCAAGATGTTGGACAAGGTCGACATGCAGTACACCCTCAAGGTGTGGACCGACAGTATCCTCAAGATGCTGGACAAGGTCAAGACTTTCGGTATCCTCAAGATGCTGGACAAGGTCACCGTGAAGTACACCCTCAAGGTGTGGGCCGACAGTATCCTCAAGATGCTGGACAAGGTCAACAAGCTGGACACCCTCAAGGTGTCGAACAATGTGGACACCCTCAAGGTGTTGGACGTGATGGGCACCCTCAAGGTGTCGAGCAAGATGAACACCCTCAAGGTGTTGAACAAGTTGGGCACCATCGAGGTGTCGCAGCAGGGCTACTTGCTGGAGAAGTGCAACGTTCTGGCAAGGGGCATGGTCAAGGAAGAGTGGTGCGGCCCAATGGGATGGGAGGTGAGATACCATCTCATGGGGTTGCAAGACAAGGTGGGAAGACTGGAGGACTGGGAGGTGAGATACCAGTTCAAAGGTCTGACATCATGCAAGAGGCTGGACACCATCGAGGAGTCAGCCGTCATGGACCCTCAAGGTCTGAAGGAAATGTGCAAGAGACTGGACGCCACCGAGGAGTCAGTCATGGTTATGGACCTGAACGACGTCAAGTTCAAGGTCATCGAACAGTACCAAGTGGTCTGCGAGATCAATCTCAAAGACGAGGTCATCGGCAAGATGATGGATCACCCTTGGAAAGAGTTCCAATGGGAGTGCAACAGTATGAGATGAGACGACAGATGCCACGTGAGGCAAGTCGACAACCACAAGGCGAAGTACATGGTGCTAAAACCTTTGTGGATGATGTCAATCAACAAGGGAAAGATGAGCGTGATGAGCTCAGGCGGGCTTTGGAGCAATCAATGGTTGAAGAGCTTCACAGACAGAAGCTTGAGATGGAGAAACAAAAGGAAGAGATGAAGAAGTATGCTGAGGACTTGCAACGCCAGCGTGATGAGTTTGAAAAGAAGAATGAGGAGTTGCAGAAGGAGCTCAAAAAGAAGAGTTCAAGCGTGGAACCACCAAGGACACCGCCGCGCCGACCTCAGTACTACTCGCTGTCACCAAGAACAACACCTGGAGGAACTCAAGTTCCCCCGGGACAACCACCACTGGAGGTAGCAGATCTTCCAGAACTTCCACCATGGCAGTTTGACCCATTTGCAGTTGATGAGCACGTGGGTGGTGGAACAGGTTTTGATGGTTTGGAGGATTTTTGGACTCCAGTGGATCAACAACCACAACAGCAGCATCATCTTCAACCTGGAGCAGATCGTTTTGCATGGTTGGACAGAGAGGTCAGGATGATGCATGGAGAAAGACCAAGGTTGACAGGTGAGTACTGGGAGCAACCGGTGCACAGACATGGTGGTCCACCAGCGGATTTTGGTTATGTTCCGCAACCACCACCACAACCGCCTCAAGGACATGGAGTTGGACCTTATGGTGGGCCAATGTTTGCAGCACCAATGCAATATGGTTCAATGCCACTACAATGGCAGCAACCTCAACCACAAGCAAAAGGTCCTGATGGCGAAGCTTCTGAGGTGCTGAGAAATGTGCCAATTACACTGCCAATTTTGAAGGACGTGTCCGAGCCTCAAGCTGCCCTTCGTGCAGGAGATTGGTTAAGTGAGTTGATGCCGCTGATCTCAGATGTCTCAGAAGGCGCAAGAGTGTGGTGGACCGGACTAGTACAACGAGCTCAAGATGCCTATGCCACATGCCTGACAGCGGGTCCAATGGATCGCATGGCTGTGCAACCTGACCTTCAAGTGGAGAACAAGTATGTCAGGTTGGAGTCTCGCGTGCTGTCAATGTTGTTAGCTGCAGTGCCACAGACGGTCAAACAAGAAGCAATCTCTTTGCGAGAGATGACATGCGTGCAGCTGGTGTTTCGCATCTTGAAGCTGTACCAACCTGGTGGTCTCAACGAGAAAAGCACCATCCTCAACAACTTGACTCAAACCACAGCAGCCAAATCTGCAGCTGAAGCTGGTGAGATGCTACGCCAATGGCGACGTCAACTCCTGCGAGCTCGTGAACTTGGACTACAGGTTCCAGATCCCTTGCTGCAGGTGAGCGCACTTTCTGAAGTGATGCGGACAGTGATTGCGAAGGAGCATCAAGCGAGCTTTCGCATCAGCAACTTCCGCATGACCCATATGGTGGATGTGGCGCCTACACAGCTTACAGCGGAGAACTATCTGCAGATGTTGATTGCCGAAGCGGATCACTTGCATCATGGAACAATGACGAAGGCAAGTCCGACTTCTGGCAACCCCAAGATCAATGTGGTCAATGCTGCTGGTGACAAGGGTGGTGGCAAGAAGGGATCTCCTGGTAAGAAAGGCTATGGCAATAATGCAGAAGGCAGTGGTTATGGTGCAGGAGCTGGAGCATGCAGGCATTGGGGTAAACCTCAAGGATGCCTCAAGGGTGACAGATGCACCTATGCCCATGAGTGGAACAATCTCAACGGCAAAGAAAAGAGATGTTGGAAGTGTTCCAGTTTGGAACACATTGCCAAAGACTGCACGGCTGGTGACAAGGTTATGACAAGTCCTGGTGATAGAAGCTCCAAAGGAAGCCCCAAAGGCAAGGGAAAGACAAAGGATGGCAAGAACGACAAGGGCAAAGGCAAGGACCGGGACAAGCCGGTCGGGGGAGTGGATCAGTCTTCAAAGGATTCACAGCCTCAAGTTGCCCAGATACAACAGCAACCTCAAGTTGCCCAGATACAACAGCAACCTCAAGTTGCCCAGATACAACAGCAACCTCAAGTTGCCCAGATACAACAGCAACCTCAAGTTGCCCAGATCCAACAGCAACCTCAAGTTGCTCTGACACAACAGCAACCTCAAGTTGCTCAGGTACAACAGCAGCCTCAAGTTGCTCAAGTACAACAACAAGTTCAGCCCTCAGTCATGGGTGAAGTGGCCAGTCTTCTGAAGACAATGCGAACAACGTCAACGACTCCAAGGGTGTTGGCGGTGGTGGCTGATAGCAATCAGGGTGTGCTATTGGACTCAGGGGCCACGCATATCCTTAGAGGACCCTATGATGAGACTGAGTGGATGCAGGCGATCCCAACAGAGGTACAAACGGCAACTGGAAAAACACAGTTGAGGATGTCGAAGATGAGCAGATCGTTGTTGACAAAGGATGATCTGCAGCCAATTGTGCCTTTGGGAATGTTGACTCAGCATGGATGTAAGATGAGGTGGCATCGCGATGGGTGTGCTCTTACACATGGCAAGCTGGGTGAAGTGAAAGTCACAGTTCGTGACAATTGTCCCTACGTGACCAATGATGTGGGGATGAAGCTCATTCGAGAGCTGGAAACTACTGAGAAGAACAAGCAGTTGATGTTGCGAAGTTTGGAAGTCACAGGTTGGAAACAGGAAGACAAGAACATGGCAGACAAGCTCAAGAAGTTGTTTCCTGAAACACCTGTGGAGTTGTTGCAACCTATGGTGAGCAAAGCTGGTGATGAGGCTCGATTGCCATGGAATCGCCATCAACGGCGACGCTTCAAGAAGGCCAAGGGCATTGTGCTGAATTTGTTTTCAGGTCCAGATCAAGCGTGGTGGTCAAAAAGAATGCCACACGACATCGAAGTGGTGAATGTGGATCTACTTCGAGGACAAGATCTTTTGGACTCAGCAGTTTGGCACTTTTTACTACAGTTTGTGAGATCGGGTCGAGTGGTTGCAGTACTCGCTGGCCCACCGTGCAGAACAGTATCAGCTGCACGTTACCGGTCTGATGGAGGACCGCGGCCTGTGAGGGCGAGACATGGTTTACAGAGGTTTGGCTTGGATACCAACACGGTGATGGAGCAACAGTTGGCAGATACTGACAGCCAGCTTTGGCTGAGAACACTGCTCTTGATGTATGAGGCCAAGCTCTACAACCCTGACGTCAAGGCCGTAGTGGAGACTCCAGAGGATCCAATGACATACAGGCAAGACGAAGTTGAATATGCCTCTTTCACTGTGTGGCCCGAGGCGAAGTCAGTGTTGGAAAAGGCGGTGGGATTGAAAAGGTTGACGGTGGATCAAGGAGCTCTTGGACATCAACGAAGAAAACCAACATGCTTGTGGAGCAATATGGACGTCATCAAGGCGCTGGATGGCCTGAAGGATGACACCAAGCATGCAGCATGGCCAGACAGTTTGTCAAAGGCTATGGAGTTGTCCAAGTCAACAGCAGCATGGGCTCCAACTTTGAAGGATCTGATGATCAGGGAGATCCACGCAATTCCACTACCACGACTGCGAGCGTTGAACCTGACGGAGGAGGAATCATGGTACTTGCACCTCATGTCGGATCACATTCCTTACAGGAAAGATTGTCTTCAATGTCAAGTTGGAGCAGGACGAGATCGACCACGACGGAGGCAGAAGTTTCAATCCACTTATGAGATGAGTGTGGATTTGGCAGGACCTTTTGAACGAGCACCAGATCAAGGAAGAGCAAAAGCAAGATACTTCATGGTGGCCACTGTCAAGGTCCCATGGTTAGCAGAGATTGGTGCGTTGGTGGAGGGTTGGAAGCCGAAACCACGGCCAGAAGGTTTTCCTGACCTTGAGGCTTTGCTTCCGGAGGTGACTCTGGACCCAGATCCGTTCAAGGAGGTGGAGGATGTGATTCGTGGACCGGGCCGTCCCAAGAAGGTGGAGGAGAAGTATGATGTTCAAGCCTCGGATCCCTCGAAGGGGGGAGCTCTAGATTCCTCGAAGGGGGGAGCACAAGTTGAAGTTGTTGAAGTTCCTCAAAATGGAGTTCAACGTGGTGATGTTCATGTACAAGATTGCAGAGACGGGGGAGCTCAGGATGATGAGCTTGTCAAAGAACTGGAGTCATGTCCATTGCCTGAAGTTCCTTTGCAAGTTTTGGAGAAGAATCCGCCAGAGGTGGATGTGAATGCGGAGGATGTGGCAAAGCAGGCGTTCCAAAATAAGATGGCAGAACTTCAGGATGTCAATGTCAAACCCATTACCTTTGCTGTTCCTGTGAGTGATCGACGTGAAACGACGGTAATCAATGCAGTGGCTTCTCTCTACACCAGATTTCGAGCTCTTCAAGTGCCAATCTACAGGGTGAGAGTTGACCGCGCCAAAGAACTTGTGTCACAACGATTTCGAACATGGGCATCAGCAAGAAATCTGGAAGTTCGAGTTTCTCCAGGAGATGAACCTACTCAGAACTCCACTGCGGAGATCGAGATCCAAATTCTCAAGAATGTGACAAGAACGTTGCTGCAGTCATCAGGCTTGGATGTGAGTTTCTGGCCATTAGCGTTGAGACAAGCAGCTGAACAAAGATGCCGAAGACAACTCTCAGTGCTTGGACTTCAACTACCAGCTCTACTACCATTTGGTGTTTGGGGTGTGGTTCGCAAAAAGACATGGGCCAACAGAGGAGTTCCTCTGAAGTATCCGAAGCAACGTGTGAGGATTCTTGGTCCTTCGGCGGACATGTCACCAACATCAGGAGGGTACTGGGTGGTGGATGAACGTGGCAATGGTTTTCGCACTACAGTGGTGTCGGTGCCAACCAAGTCAGCTGAGATGGGCAATCTTCAAGATCTCAACCCTGGACAAGCTCCACTACCAGATGATGGTCAACAACCAGATGGAGAACAACTTCATGAGCAACTTCCTGAAAGCCCTGGGTATGAACCGAGCATCCTTGAAGATGATGCACCGGGACCGGGGGAGGACTTGGAGTTTGAGGACATGCAAAGACTGGTGGATGGTACGATGGAGGTGGAACTACAAGAGGTGGAAGAACATGCAACAGATCTTCCATGGCCTTTACCACCATTACCACAACCACCACGACGAGTACGAGGCAAACAACCACCAGCGGTGCGCGGTGTGATGAGCTCCGCGTACCAACAATGCAATGGATGTGGGTTGCAACAGCCCAGACTTAGCAAGTGTCACTTCTGCAATGAACCAGCTGTACCAGCTGGGGGGGAGTGGACCGAGATGGATGATGATGAAGTTGCCACAAGACAAGATCAACAAGATGGACAAGCTCAAGATGAAGATGTCCATCAACTACAACAACTATGTAAGGATGAGATGGCAGTCAATCATCTGGTCAAAGGGATGTGCGACCTCTGGAATGAAGAGAGGTACATGTTGGCACAAGCAGAAGAAGACCAAGACGTCAACGAATTGGCAAAATATGCCAACAGCATCCATAGCCAGTTGATGATGCTGCAGAATCAACAGCAACAGTTGACGAGAGAGATCGACAAGATGGTGCTTGGGGAGGAGGAAAAGGTTCTCCAGACCTACACGGTGGCGGCAAAAGAGGTTCGTGCAGAAGCAGACAAATGGAAGCCGGCCATCAAGGAGGAGATAGACAACCTACTGTCTACCAACACCATCGTCAAGATGAGCAAGGAAGAAGTGGCATCCTTGGAGAGCTCAGGGATGGCCCTTGAGAAAATACCTGGCAAGTTGGTGGCGACAAGAAAAGCACCACTTGGAAGAAGACGAGCCAGAATAGTGGCTTGTGGAAACTTTGTTCATGGTGATCCACTTGATGCAGACTCAGATGTGGCTGCTGGAGGAGTGGATGGGATAGCAATTCGACTTTTGGTGAAGTTGGCTGCAGAACGCGAATGGTGCCTCAAGTCCATTGACGTCAAAGCAGCATTCTTACAAGCGCCAAAGAGGTCAGTCAAGACCAGAACAACACTGGTGCAGCCACCAAGGCTACTGGTAGAGCTTGGTCTGGCACAACAAGGTGAGTGGTGGTCAGTGCAGGGAGCTTTGTATGGCCTTGTAGAGTCTCCGAAAGATTGGTCAGTGCATAGAGACCAGGAGCTGCCGCTGTTGAGGTGGAGCGTTGATGGGGTACAGTACAAGCTCGTGCAAACGGAAGAGCTACACCTATGGATGGTGACCCCAGTGGAGATGACAAGCTCTTGGAAGCCAGGGTCACAAGGCTTCTTGGCAACCTACGTTGATGACTTTCTAGTTGGAGCTCCACAAGAACAAGCCAATGCGATGTTGGAAGCTGTACAAAGGAGGTGGACATGCAGCCCACCGGAAATGGTCACTGAAGACCACCAAATGAAGTTTTGTGGATATGAGATTGCCAAGGTCAAGGACGGGTTCTTTCTACATCAATGTGGATACCTCAAGGACGTCCTGAAACGACATGGCATGGAGGCTGGCATGGCACCAGTCAAGAACTTGTTTGCCAACTTGGGCGAAGACGACACTGAGGAGGTGCAAACAGGAGATCTTCGTCAAGCTCAACAAGTCATTGGGGAACTGCAGTGGTTGGTTACCCGAACACGACCTGACATGGTGTATCATGTTGGTGTCATGGCACGTCTTGCGCACCGACGAGCAAGACATGTGGTCAAGCTTGGAGATGAGTTACTGAGGTATTTGAGTGCGACAAGTTCAAAGGGTTTGCACTACATGAAGACCTCAGCACAAAAACCGTATGGTCGCAATGATGAGCTGGCCACGCAGGTGTCGATCAACAACTTGGAGGTGTTTGTGGATGCTTCGCACGCCCTGGAGCATGAGAACTACAAGTCGGTGACTGGGGTGATACTATGTGTTGGGGGTTCTCCCATCGCATGGGCAAGTGGCAGACAGCCGTTTGTTACCACTTCAACAGCCGAAAGCGAACTGGTGAGCTGTGGAGAAGGTTTCCAGTGTGGAGAAAGCCTTGCAGCACTCCTGGAGGTGATGGGCGTTGGGGACATCAACAAGACCCTCAACTGCGATTCCAAAAGTGCACTTCACTTGTGCACCAATGACACAGGTAGTTGGAGAACAAGACACCTGAGGATCAGGTATGCTCGACTTCGAGAAGCGTTTCAAGATGAGCTCTCGCGCTGGTGTGCGAGGCATGTCAGTGGTTTGGTGCTTCCAGCTGATGGAGCGACGAAACCGCTTCAAGGACCAAAGATGGACAACTTTGTGGACTCCATCTACCTGGACGATCTCAACGATCTACGACGTGCAGAAGATGAGTTGAGAGCGGATGAAGAGATAGTAGTGAGGCTTCTCTCAACTGGCCAGACGCTGATGGAGACAGATGACTCTCAGTGTCAAGAAACTGGTCTGGGCCTCATCGTTGCTGCATGTTGGATGATGAAAAAGAGGGAAAGGGAAAATGAACCTTCCCCACCATGGTCAGTTAGGGAAAATGAACCAACTGACATGGAAGAAGCCAACGTCAGGGCACCGAATGAACCGGCGTTGAGACATGAGGGTAGGGAAGATGAACCACCCCGTAGGTTGATGAAAACCATGGTGAGGGCCCCAAATGAACCCACCATGCAAGAAGAGGGCGGGGAAAATGAACCGCCCAACAAGAGCCAAAAGGAGGCCATGCAACCTTTCCCAAAAGGGATGATCGATGTGGAGGGGAAAAGAAACTTTAGGGTTTCAAACATGGAGCGTAGTCCTAGTGCTGAGTACTATCCTCAAAGGGATCAAGTTTCCTCCCCACAAAGATCATCTCAAAACCCTGACAACTGCCCTTCGGGCTGCCACGGGCCGCAACTTCGGGCGCTCAAAGTCAGCCATGGGAAGAGACGTCAACAACGAGCTCTTTCGAAGAGGCGCCAAGGGGATGGGCATGGTTTCAACTGCAACTTGGTTGGTCGTGCTGAGCAATGGCATGGACTTGAAGGAGATCCGATTGAGGACTTCTCTGTTGAGGACCTTGGGCTCGAGCCGCCAACTGAGGTTTTGGGTGCCGGGCGACACGCCATGGAGAGCACGGCGAGGTCGTCAGGGAGTTCGGCAACAGGAACTTCTTCACTGCCGGCTTCGAGGGCAACCAAGGGAAAAGGCCACAATGGCCAGGATGATGGCCAGCATGGCTATGGAAAAGGCCAAGGAGGCCACTACAAGGGCCAACAAGGCCAGATGGAGGGTCAGCTTGACCAAAAAGGAAAGGGCACTGGCAAGGTGTCTGAACGTGGTAGGGTAGCAATGTTGAGCCCTACAACTTCAGCCATTTGGGCTGGAACAGAACCCCAACCGCTTGGACCAGTCCAACAACGTGGACAAGCAGCAATGGGAACAAGAATGATGAGGGGTAGTCGCTTTGGGTTTGAGTACGTGCCGATCCGCAACTATGATCCACGTCTTCGAGACCCTGAACCCCAAGAGCGACCTCCAAGACCACTTGTGCAACAGGTGGATGACACGCGGTCTGATGGGAGCTATGAGTTGGTCTCCGAGGTTGCAGATGAGGAGCAACGCCCACAGACGGCAAGGCAATTGCAACGAGAGGGCAAGCATGGTGCAATGGCTATGCCCCCACCAGGTGGAGATGGAGATGATCCTGGCCGAGATCGTCGAAATCGACGTGAACCAGAACGAGACCATGGGCCAGATCTTCCACCGGATGATGAAGATGAGGATGAAGAAGAAAGTCCACGCAGGACATGTACCACCCTGGATGTCAAGAGGCAAAGAATGGCTTGGGCGCGACCCCCAGGATACTGGTTTCGGGGACGTGGCAGGGGCTACAAGCAAGATGTGGAGACTGGCAAGGATGGGTCAACAATCACCCATGGAGTGCTCAGTCCAAACCTGTCCTGGCAAAGGATATATGCCAAGGGCTGTCGACCACGCCAGCTCTTCACGTGTGACCAAGGAGGAAAAGGGTCAGCGCAAGCGGCTCCAGTGCTGATGGGGAGAGGTGATGCCCCGGGTGAGCAAAGGCGCAGCATCCTCCTGGCCACAGCCAATGCAAGAGCGGTTCAAGCGCTGCAAACAGCCGATGAGGTGAACACCAACAGCGAGGACCCGAATGAGGTGGCTCAGGCTGTGCAGGCGGCTACAGCTGCGGTCGACTACGCCGCGGACGTCCAGGAGATGACGGAAAGTGGAACCACCCCAGCTCAAGCTGGGAAGGGGAGTGGCAGAAGTCGTGTCTCTGTGGCACAACTTGGAAAAGGCAAACCTGCCACCGCTGGAGAGCTACAGGCTCACTATGCAGCGAAGGGCAAGGCTAAAGGCAGTGAAGCCCTGGAGCCTTTTGCAGATGGTTTGCATGAAGATGGTGGCGAGACTGCAGAGGAGGAGGTCTCTGAGAATGACATGGAGGTCATCCCTGAAGAGGACGAGGGCGATGGCGATGATGGTGGAGGTGATGATGGTGGAGCCGAAGGGCCTGCGACAGACCCACCAGTAGCCACCACAGCAACAGAGGTGGCAATCACTTCAACCACTGCGGGTGACCCAGCGAATGTTGAGGAAGAGGTCAACGCAGAGCCAGAGAACGTTGAAGAAGAGGCCAATGTGGAGCAGGACACAGAGGTGGAGAATGCGCTGCCTCCAAGGCGAACGCGCAACAACCCAGAGCATGAGATGGCGCCAATGGTCCCAGGAAGTTTGGGGCAACAGATGCGGGCAAAGGCAAGTTTTGGCATGGCATCAGCACCGCCAGCGCAGCATGTACAGCAGGTGATGACAGCGCTGATGCAGGGCCAGACCATTCCTTTGACGTATGGACGTTGGGTTCAATGGGATCAAACCAGTTGGGTTGGATCCATGCGGACCTACAGATATGGTGTGCTCAATGGATTGCAGGTCGAGATGGACTTTGCGCAGGTGGGCTTGATGCTTCGCAGGGCAGTGGTTCCTGGAGTGACGCATTCACTCGCGCTCCAGGGAAATGTCATGGCTGTGCCAAAGACTGGCTTGACAAGAGATGGCACAGAAGAAGAGGAGGCTGACCCGGGAGTTCCTTTTGAGCACGGAATGGTTCAGCCTGGCAAAAAGCCTCCCCCTGCAGCGTGGTTTCAACGACAGAACATGCAGAACTGGATGGACCGCATGGCCAAACCACCAGCAGTTCCTGTACACCATGCAATGCCGGGACCACCACCAGCGGGCCCACCACCTCATGTGATGGCGGGACCACCTCCAACAGGTCCACCTCCTAGCAAGGCAATGCCGAGGGCAGCTCAGACCTATGTGCCTGGACCTCCACAAGTACAACCACCAATAGCTGCTCCGATGCAACAAAGACCACAAGGTCATGCAGGATATGGTGGAGATCAAGGTGGCAGTCTGCAGCCACCACAACAGCAGATGATGGGAAACCCTGGTCAGGGTTCAACTTTGTCCCATATGTTGCGGATGACTGGCGAGCTTCGTGCAGAACAAGGGATTCAAGCTGCAGCGAACTTGGGTCTACGACCGGTGCCGCGACCGCCAACGACGGCATCGAAAGCTGCAACGAGGGTGAGAGAAGCGTCTGCAGATAGGGTTACGGTGAGATCCGATTCACCGGCCCAGTCAGTGACGTCGAGCTCTACGGCATGATCCGAAAGGAGCGCAATTTTGAAAAGATGCTCTTTTGAGAGCCGGGCATTTTTTCCTTTGGCAGAGTCTTTACTGCCAACAAGTCAGCTGAGGCATGAGTTTTTACGTGCCGAGGTTGATTCCAAAAAGTGCGAGTCTTTACGCACTGTAGTTTTTCAGATTTTAAGACCAGTAGAGCCTAACAACAATCTGGCATCACTGGCCAATCTTCATAAGAGCCTTGAGCCCGGACCCCTTTTTAACACGACGAAGTCGTGGGGGGAGTGCAAAAGGGTTACAAGCTGGACAGGTGTAGTATCTGTTCTTACCAGTGTGACATGCTGGACAGGTGAAGTATCTGTTCTTATCAGTGTGCACAACAACTCAACTGCCTGTGATTGTGCAGGCTCTTTAAGGATCAAAAGTCGCGCTGCTCTGCCTAACACAGTATGAACATGTCAAAACCCACACTTACTGGTTGGTGGTTTCAAACATGTTTTATTTTCCATAATATATGGGATAATTCTTCCCATTGACTAATATTTTTCAAGATTGTTAAAACCACGAACCAGCTTATACACTTTGCATGGCCCCTTTTATCATACATGGGAGCACATTTGATTGTCACCTTGGCATCCGGGTCCACTATGTTTTATAATTGCACATTGTGTGACATCACCCTGGTTTCCAAGGAGTAAATTACATATTATAGTTAATGGACTTATAACCAATTTATAAGTGGGAGAGTACTAGGGTTTATGGGGGTTATATCTATAGTTCATGGGGATTATAAACCGACTTATTTATAACCCCCATTAACCCTAGTATATGAGCATTACAACCGAGTATATCTATCATAAACCGATTTATTTACAACCGAGTATATCTATATACTTATTTAATCTTATTTATAACCTTTTAAAAGTTGGGTTGTATATGTGGATAAAGACATGGTAGGGTTAGCTCATGTGCGGCTTTCTGCTTGAGCTGTAACATTGATGACGGCCGATCAATCTTGGTGAATATGCCAAACAAATGGATAACCTTGGCATAAAGCCTACCCTCATGAAGCCCTGGGTTGGGGGTGGTACCACTTCAGCCAATTAGCACTTTCTCGGGGGCCACCCCTCATTAACAAACCAGGATTTATAAATCCGGGGTTGAGATTGCATTTTTTTTTTGACCCTGCGTATCTACCCACTAACGAAGAACTCCCATATGAATTTGACCTGCAGACATCAACCGGCATGGAACTTAGACTTAAGTGTCCGAAACCAAGCAGAACCATACTAAAAGTATGTAAGAACATGGCGGCGAACGGTGTTGCATGTGTTTTGGGAGGTCGCAGACCTCATCCTTTTGTTGCAGTAACAGTTTCGTTTCTGTGAAGCATTGTTTTCTCCAAATTCTTACTGGTGCTTAGTAGGGAATGATGGAATGATCCACAATGACTATCAAATAATAATCCCAGCAACCCCCATTCCCATCCATTCCCTACAATTAGCACCAGAATCAGTGCCTCCGACGGTTGCATGCGACAGGTTTGTCGCCGCGATTCAGACGGCAAACAAGAAGTAGGGGGCCTCAAGGTGGAAGCGGCTTCTGCGTCTTGGAAGTCTAGGGTTAAAAGATCCCAATGAATATGTATAATATATATATATATGTATAAATATATTATATATATACATAGATTTAGTAATATTGATGTACATCCATATCTGGTTGGTGGTTTGGATCATGTTTTTTTTCATTCAGTTGGGAATTTCACAGATCCCAACTGACGAACTCCATCATGTTTCAGAGGGTTAGGTATGCCACCAACCAGGAAATGTTGGGGTTCTATAAAAAAACGAAGGGCATTTGAAACATTTAACAATCAAGTACAATGAGCAGTGAGGAATTGAGAAATGATGATTCTTTGATGGTTGGTTGTTGGTGACAGTCGATTATACAAGGGAGTAGCCGCAATTGATGAGTAGGGTACCTTTTGCCAAGTTGGCATGTTCGCAAAATTAGCTACGCTGGGGTAAGCTAATATAGATGTGGAACACCATGGAAAGCCCATGTTTTTCCCTTGGAAAATGAGATACAAATTGTGGGTTAATCCCCAGAGTAAATTGACTGATAATTCGGTTATATTAGCTAGGGTTTATGGGGGATGTATCAATCTATACTTAATGGGTGCTTGAAGCTAACTTTATCATTGTGGGGCAATTGTTTGTACCAATTTGATTTGATGGTGGCCATTCAATAGGTCCTATTGAAACAAGTTCATGTTTGTGACATTGTCCCAATTCCTCTTCGTAAAAATGCTCAGCACATGTTCGTCCATGTTTATCCCAACTGGTTGGTGGCTTGGAACATTTTCTATTTTTCCATATCTTGGGAATAATCATTGCAACTGACGAAATCATATTTTAGAGGGGTAGGTATACCACCAACCAGATCCCAAAAGGGGTTCGTAAAAGCAACTGTTTGTTCAACCGAGTTACACCCACAGCGTGGTCTACCGGGATCTGTCGTCCAACTGCGAGGGTCACAATGAATGAAACAAGAGCGGTGTGTACTGTTGTGTACAACTAAATTGTGCAAATCATGCAACAATAGCCATTCAATGCTTAATTACATATGTATACATAATATATGTATACATAATGTATATATATATATATATACACAATCCCAGTTTGTTGTGCGTAAAGATCCTGGACCAATTGGGATTTTAACCAAGGACTTAATGCAAGATCCGCTAGATTTGGGTTTAAAAGAGCACAAGGGGGGGTGTCTCAGTTTGTTAGCCAAATTTGGTTTAGTTTAGTAAGTTAAATGTTGGGTGTTTGGTAGATATATCTATGTGATACATGTGAATAGGTAAACAAATCGCAAGTGATAAAGAACAGGGGCCACCACCTTGTATTACTCGTACGTGATATCTCATCAATGTCCGTATTCAGTGGTTTAAATCTTTCACACGCCCATGAACAGCCAATGTACCTCTGGTAATTTAACAGGTTGCTATTGAAAATGGTGATTTATAATGATTTTTTTCATTATACATGGTGCTTTTCCATAGCTATGTTATATAATTTACCAGAGGGTAAATCCCATAAACCCCAATAGATATCATGCGAATTCCATGTCCATCTGAATCGATGCAAAATCGATAGAAATCCGAGAAAGAGAATGCATCAATCCAACTAGAACTCGATATCATGTTGATTCTGTTTAATTCCATACATATATGTATATATATATATATCCAATCTATGATCCTATTAAATCACCATAGTTCCCAGATTTTCCACAGGTTGCCTATATAATATAGTTTCCATATAATATATATATATATATATTTATTTATTTATATACATATACCCATGTCCATATATATATATATATGTGTGTATATCAATATATATATATATCCCTATGGATCCATGGCCACTGTCTGAGAAGGTACAAGACACCCCCTAGTTATCATACCCCAATCGTACTTCCTGAGAAGGTACTTGGCTGGATCCATCGGGTATTTTTTTTAGTTTATGTATATACATCCAATAAATATCCAATAAAATAGTTTTATACATCCAATAAACCAATAATATGTATATCCATAGTTTATGTACATCCAATAAATTGTGTTCCTTTCCCGGAAATCCAAATAAGGACGCCGCACTAACACTAAGGAGCTGTTGGATGACCATGCCCTATGCTGCCTGTAGACTGATGTCCACCGCGTGCCTTGGAGAAAAGCATGGATTCATTGAAGCCTCGAAAAATGGTGGGATTTATAGTGGTTAATAGTTGTTGATAATGGACATAGAATGGGATGTCACCATCTTGAAGTATGATCTGTTTGATAAGTTGATAGTGGTTAAATCCATTGAAACGGGGATTTTTCACCAGCAAAGACATAGGAAAAAAAGGGGATTTGACCAACAACCAACGGGGTTTCTTTGGATCTTCACAGAAGAACATGCAGCAAACCATCAAAGAGATCATGATTCAAGCCTGGAAATCTGGGATTTGATGGGATCTAGTGTGACATAGTGTGGATTTACCTCACAAAGAATGGGGATAGAATATAACCTGGTTGGTGGTTTGGAACATGGTTTTTATGAATTTCCATTCAGTTGGGAATGGAAAAATCATCCCAACTGACGAAATTCGTCATATTTTTCAGAGGGGTAGGGCGAAAAACCACCAGCCAGATGGGGATAGAAAACTATCCAATTGGGGACCAAAGGGAACTATTTTATGTGGATTTAACTCTTCCAAAAGGCCAACCCCTTGGCTGGAACACAGAAGTGGCTAAGCCTGGATCCTTGGAAGGTGACGTTGGCACCTTGGAGCGGACGTTCCTTATGTTTGACCAGAGTTTTTGTTGGGGCCCCATATCCCACAGGATGGTGCCCTCCCAGTGATGTTTACGTTGGTTTATTAACCCCATTAACTATAGATAGAACCCCCTAATCAACCCATTAAAAATGGTGATTTTCCATCGTAAATATAAATATATCAGCAATGTATCTACCATAAACCATAGAATGTCTACCAAGTTTGCCAAGAAACATCGATGAAAAGCAACAAACGATGGAGGTTCGAATCCCATTGTCCAATGGTCCCATCCATGAACTGAGGCTAAACTTGTGGTTTGATGGGGGATATAACGAACTATGAGGGGCAGATCTTAAATGGAGAACTGCTGGTTGGTTTCGTTTTCTGGGGGTTACTGTATATATCTGTATATACTTATTGGTTTAAGAGTGATTAGGGTACTAGGGCAATCTGAAAGATGGGTAGTTTATCTAATCCAAAATAGTCTTTTAGTATCGGCTTATCTACTTACTCACCAGCTAAGACTCTGTCATTTTTTCATATTTTTGGCAGGGTATCTGGCTGATTGGCCATGATGAAAAAAAGGCACGGGTTTACAAACCTGGCGTTAGATGGGGGGGGCCTCACGTGACGGGAACCATGCAACGGGAAGAGAAGGGGGTGGGTGCGTGATGATGTTAAAATCATCAAGATTTTGCCATGTTTCATTGCCGGAGGGTATAACCTTTAAGCCCAGCATAGTCAGCAAGTTCAGTAATGAATTCCAGAGGGATGTCCTCCCAAGGATTCAGCTAACCTTGAGACATCACGAGATGGTGCCCCAACTATCTGTTGCTTTCTGAAGCCCATTAAGTATAGATCTATCCACGAATTTTACATCGATAATCCATAGTTTGTTGCTAATCAACAAACTTAGCTAAGTCAGCTAAGTACAGGGGAATTCCCCAAGATGCCGATTTGGAAGTTGAGTGATAACATCGCCAGTAGAGCGAAGGATCGTAAGTGGGTAAAATGTCTCCGCTGTTACACACTGATGATCCGCAAAGTTACCATGTTGATCCGTTTCGGCTGATTGTAACGATCTTGCCATTAATATTTTAATATGTGTGTATATATACAATGTGAGGCCCCCCAGTTCTAAGTTTGTTGATCAGCCCCAGTAACTATAATTGAACCATAAACCATAGTGAAATGGGAGTTATTTGCACCAACTTAGCTATCGAACGGGGGCCTCACATTGTAGATATAATATTTTAAAAAATATATTCATATTGGAGGCATCGGGAAATACAGAAAATGAATACGAACAAATCAGATTTTATGTCCTATAGGTTGTCCCTGCTGAGGCAGCCGAAGCTGAATGACTGTCATCAGCCCTATGAAAAGGACTGCTGTGAAAAAAAACGGGTAGTGCCCTTGTGGTTTCATGGGGATCTCGTGGAAATGTCACCGAATAAAATGGGGAAACTGTGGAATTTTGAAGATCTTAAAAATCTTTGGGATACTGCAAATTAATACAGTTTTTAGCCCTTCTCAGTTGTAAATCATGTCTTAAATGAGTTTTTTTCTGCCACTTACAACTGTTAAGGCCTGTAACTTTTTGACGGTTTTACACTGGGATTTAAATAGTGCGATATTTCATAGGAATACACACCAATATAACGTTGGAATGTGGGATTTAGCCCTAAACAAATGGATTTGGGGATTTAAAGCCTCATTTTTACCCTCTGGTAAACTAACGTAACTATAGAAAAGTCCACCATTTTATAGCTGGGAAAACTCACGAAATAAATGGCAATTTTAAATAGCTTTTTGTATGTTTACCAGAGGGTAATATATTTTAGGGTTACAGGATGGCCCCCCCCCAGTTATAAGTTGGTTTATAAACCATTATAACCCCCATTAACTAGTTCGTTATATCTACCATAAACCATAGAATTCAGCCACTTACAAGGCAGCCCCATCCTGTAGGTTTATGTAATCTGTTGTGTATTGATTTGTAGGATCAACTCTGGGCGTTGCCTTGGGGGATATGGCAGATTATGGCAGCAGCAGGTGCCTCCTAAGGTGATGTGGTTTCGTTGTGAAAAAAAGAAGCTCCATGAAGTAGTTCGATATATCTACCATAAACCAAATGAATTTCACCACATGAAGTATATAGATGTGTATATATATATATATATATATGTAGATAGATAGATAGATAGATAGATAGATAGATAGATAGATAGATAGATAGATAGATAGATAGATAGATAGATAGATAGTTAGATAGATAGATAGATAGATAGATAGACAGATAGATAGATAGATAGATATATATATATATCTCTCTCTACCAAACAACATAGAATTCACCTAGATATTTGCACCAACTTGGCGATTTTCATTGCTGGGGTACCACACAACGAGTGGTGACTGGCAGGACATCCACATGCAGAAAGGCCTAGGCTGGGACCTCAGGAGTTGACGAAAAAAGGAAATCTGGCCCAGTGTCACAGAAAACGTGCCCGGCCCTGGTGGTGGTGGGAAGGTAACGCAGTGCTTTCCAAGATGTCCACCGGTCAGAAAGATCGAGCTGCTCACGGCGAGGCAAGTTCCAGGGTAAGCCGCCGCAGAGAAACCTGCAGAGGTGATCAGTGATAGAAAACATCAAACAGCCAGACACAGCGTGAAAAGCCGGAGATGGGTTGGCAAGCAGGGCAGAAGTCACCTCGCAAGTGCTGCAGACGTTGGAGGCGGACGCAAAACGGGCTGCAGACTTGCTTCGGCAGGCGAGGGGGACTGGGGATGAAGGTGATGAGAAAGATGATGATGGAAACAAACGGGATGCCCAGGAAATGCCTGCCGAGTGGATCCCTTTCTGGCGCTCCTTGCCCCATCCACCCCAAAAACCTGGAATCTGCATGACGATGAACGACGATGAACTCCCCAGTCCGCCCTGGTTGGTTGCAATTATCCTGCTTATGAGGCTATCCATAAATGGATGTTAATGGGATGTTAATGGGATGTTAGTGGGATAATCTTGGATGGGTAGAAACTAATCCAAAATAGTCTTGTGGTATCGATGGGATTATCTGCGTTCACCAGCTAAGAATATGTCAGTTTTTTGCAGGGTATCTAAGATTGGTCATGTTATGAGGTTATCCATTCATCCCAGTTGTTTTTATTCCCCACATCTTTGTGTGGGGTTCTTGTTTTTGATTCTGCATCCCGGCCGCCTCCGTCCGTTCCGCCTCCCGCCGCCTCGCCTCCCGCCGCCTCGCCTCCCGCCGCCTCGCCTCACACACAACTGACACATACACACAACTTACTCACGCACAACTTGCACACACACAACTTGCACACACACACACAACTTGCACACACACAACTTACTCACGCACAACTTGCACACACACACAACTTACTCACACACACACAACTTGCACACACACACACAACTTACTCAC
>CAMXCT020002258.1:397270-574671 GCA_947184155.2 Cladocopium goreaui | reverse complement strand
ACACACACAACTTACGCACACACACACAACTTACTCACGCACAACTTGCACACACGCACAACTTACTCACACACACACAACTTCATCACACACACACAACTTACTCACGCACAACTTGCACACACACACACAACTTACTCACACACACACAACTTACACACACACAACTTGCACACACACACACAACTTACTCACGCACAACTTGCACACACACACAACTTACTCACACACACAACTTACACACACACAACTTGCACACACACAACTTACTCACACACACACAACTTACTCACACACACACACTTACTCACACACACAACTTACACACACACAACTTACTCACACACAACTTACTCACGCACAACTTGCACACACAACTTACTCACACACACAACTTACACACACACAACTTGCACACACACAACTTACTCACACACACAACTTACACACACGCACACACAACTTGCACACACACAACTTACTCACGCACAACTTGCACACACACACACAACTTACTCACACACACAACTTACACACACAACTTGCACACACACAACTTACTCACACACACAACTTACACACACACACAACTTGCACACACACAACTTACTCACGCACAACTTGCACACACACACACAACTCACTCACACACACAACTTACACACACACACAACTTACTCACGCACATCTTGCACACACACACAACTTACTCACACACACAACTTACACACACACAACTTGCATACACACAACTTACCCACGCACAACTTGCACACACACACAACTTACTCACACACACAACTTACACACACACACAACTTGCACACACACAACTTACTCACGCACAACTTGCAAACACACACAACTTACTCACACACACAACTTACACACACACACAACTTACTCACGCACAACTTGCACACACACACAACTTACTCACACACACAACTTACACACACACAACTTGCACACACACACACAACTTACTCACGCACAACTTGCACACACACACACAACTTACTCACACACAACTTACACACACAACTTGCACACACACTAGACAAGAATGGATCATTATATGATCCGGCAGGAACTGAATCCTGAAACATGCAGATTAGATACGAAACAATGAAATTAACGATGCATCCTACGAATAATGCAGGTACGTTTACACGGGTCCCGGGGGGGGGTCTTCGGTGGCCACCGACCCCCCCGGGACCCCGGTGGCCCCCTGCATTGAATTTAGAATTAGAAAGGGAGAGGACAAAGGAAGAAAAAGAGAGAGAAGTTTTACATCTATTCAGATGTTACACACACACACCCGGCCGGAGCCGGGTCAACCCTGAAAGGCAAGAGGAAGAAAAAAGCGGACACACGACGGGCAGACGGCCAAAAACAGCGCAGGGGGGGGAGGGGAACAGACGGACCTCCGGAACCAACCTACACGGCAAAACGGACCTGACCAAAAACAGCGCACACACCTAAACCCCACGACACATTACGGAGAGGCACGCGGGGAAAATTAGGGACCAAATGGGGGACTAGTTAATGACAGGCAAGAAAACCAAAACAATTAATTAAAGACAGGATTCAGCTCCTAAACCTACAGGTCGTGCGTTGTGCCAATCCAGGCCCGTAGTCCAGTCAGCCCCAAGGGCATAAGACGGCTTTCAAGTTCCAACGAATTAGGTGCACAATATGTTTCACCTCACCAGACAACCAAAAGGAAAAAGACCACACCTGAAAGACGTGTGCCTGCCTTTTCACAATGTCTTGAAATGATGTCATGTAGCTGCAAAGGTTGCTGCAAAAACGGAGGTTTCTGGTAGTTCGAAGTGGCTTCACTCAATAGAGATGCATTCCACTGGGTTCATAAAGGACAGCCGGAAACGCGGGACTTCACAAAAAAGGTGCAAAACGGAAAGGCCAACTGTTGTGATTTACTTAGACGAATTACTAAATTAAAATGTGATAATTCGGCAGTCAGGACAGTCGTCACTCACCCTAAAGAGGGTTGCCTCAAATGGCTCCATGGCACCATGTCGGAGCCACCATGGAAATCACACTAGACAAGAATGGATCATTATATGATCCGGCAGGAACTGAATCCTGAAACATGCAGATTAGATACGAAACAATGAAATTAACGATGCATCCTACGAATAATGCAGGTACGTTTGCACGGGTCCCGGGGGGGTGTCTTCGGTGGCCACCGACCCCCCCGGGACCCCGGTGGCCCCCTGCATTGAATTTAGAATTAGAAAGGGAGACGACAAAGGAAGAAAAAGAGAGAGAAGTTTTACATCTATTCAGATGTTACACACACACACACACAACTTACTCACACACACAACTTACTCACACACACAACTTACTCACACACACAACTTACTCACACACACAACTTACACACACACACAACTTACACACACACACACAACTTGCACACACACAACTTACTCACGCACAACTTGCACACACACACAACTTACTCACACACACAACTTACTCACACACACAACTTACACACACACACACAACTTGCACACACACACACAACTTACTCACGCACAACTTGCACACACACACACACAACTTACACACACACAACTTACTCACACACACACACAACTTACTCACACACACACACTTACTCACACACACAACTTACACACACACACACAACTTGCACACACACAACTTACTCACACACACAACTTACTCACACACACAACTTACTCACACACACACACAACTTGCACACACACACAACTTACTCACACACACAACTTACACACACACACAACTTGCACACACACAACTTACTCACACACACAACTTACACACACACACATCTTGCACACACACAACTTACTCACGCACAACTTGCACACACACACAACTTACTCACACACGAACAACTTACACACACACAACTTGCACACACACACACAACTTACTCACACACACACAACTTACTCACACACACACACAACTTACACACACACACAACTTGCACACACACACAAACTTAACCCACGCAACAACTTTCACACACACACACAACTCCTTGCACACCACCCCTTTCACCCCCACACTTACTCACACTTACTCACACACACACAACTTACTCACACACAACTTTCGCACACACACAACTTACACACAACTTGCACACACACAACTTTCTCACGCACAACTTGCACACACACACACACAACTTACTCACACATACAACTTACACACACACACAACTTACTCACACACAACTTACACACACACACAACTTACACACACACAACTTACACACAACTTACTCACGCACAACTTGCACACACACACACACAACTTACTCACACACACAACTTACACACACACACAACTTACTCACACACAACTTACACACACACAACTTACACACAACTTGCACACACAACTTGCACACACACAACTTACTCACGCACAACTTGCCACACACCAACACACACAACTTACTCACACACCAACACAACTTACACACACCCAACTTACTCACACACACTTACCACACACACACAACTTACACCACTTGCACACACAACGTTGCACACACACAACTTCCTCAACTGCACAACCTTTCACCCACACAACAACTTACTCACACACACATACTTACACACACACACAACTTACAACCACACACAACTTACACACAACTTGCACACACAACTTGCCACACACCACACTTCCCACGCACACTGCACACCACACACAACTACTCACACACCCACGCACTTTACACACACCACAACTTACTCGCACACAAATTACAACACACACACTCAGAACTTACACACACCTGCAACCCACACCACACCCAACTTACTCACACGCACAACTTGCACACACACACAACTTACTCCACCACAACTTACACACAACACAACTTACTCACACACACAACTTACACCACACACAACTTACTCACACACAACTTGCACACACGCACACAACTTACTCACACACAACTTGCACACACACACAACTTACTCACACACAACTTACTCACACACAACTTGCACACACACAACTTACTCACACACAACTTACTCACACACAACTTGCACACACACACACACACAACTTACTCACACACAACTTGTTCACACACAACTTGTTCACACACAACTTGTCCACACACACAACTTGTCAACAGTTTCACGTGGCAACTTTGTGTGGCAGGCGTGGCACTTTGTGACATTCACATTCACTTTGTGTGGCAGGTGTGGCACTTTGCGTGGCAGGCGTGGCACTTATGGCACTGGGCTGGCTCTGGTGGCGCGCTTGGTTTTATTTGTGGCGCCGGGAAGCCGCGGCTGTTGGCGTGGCAGGCGTGGCTGGCACTTGGAGACATCCATCCTCGTTTCACGTGGCAGGCGTGCGACTTCCACTTTTGCGTGGCAGCTGTGGCACGTATGGCAGTTGGCGTGGCGACATCCATCTTCGTTTCACGTGGCAGGCGTGGTGCTCGCGCACAACTTGTCGTCACACAACTTACTCACACACACTTGCTCACACACAACTTGTCATCACACCACTTGCTCACACACAATTTGTCGTCACACAACTTACTCTGGCGTGGCAGGTGTGGCACTTATGGCACTGGGCTGGCTCTGGTGGCGCGCTTGGTTTTAGGTGTGGCGCCGGGACGCCGCGGCTGTTGGCGTGGCAGGCGTTTCACTTGGAGACATCCATCTTCGTTTGACCTGGCAGGCCAGGCGTGGTCCATTGGTGACATCGACTTCTACTCTGGCGTGGCAGGCGTGGCACTTATGGCACTGGGCTGGCTCTGGTGGCGCGCTTGGTTTTAGATGTGGCGCCGGGACGCCGCGGCTGTTGGCGTGGCAGGCATGGCACTTGGAGACATCCATCTTCGTTTCACGTGGCAGGCGTGGTGCTCGCGCACAACTTGCTCACACACAACTTGTCATCACACCACGTGCTCACACACAACTTGTCGTCACACAACTTACTCTGGCGTGGCAGGTGTGGCACTTATGGCACTGGGCTGGCTCTGGTGGCGCGCTTGGTTTTAGGTGTGGCGCCGGGACGCCGCGGCTGTTGGCGTGGCAGCCGTGGCACTTGGAGACATCCATCTTCGTTTCACCTGGCAGGCGTGGTAGTTGGTGACATCGACTGGGCATGTACCTCTGCTGCATCACTTGCACTTTTGCGTACACTGTGACATGTTTGGAGCGGATGAGACTGTCGCACCTGCGTCATCTGTAGCCATTTGACACCATATATATATTATATATATATATGCATCCATACATCCATCCATCCATCCAACCATCCATCCATCCATCCATCCATTCATCCGTCTATCCATCCATCCATCCATCCATCCATCCATACATACATACATACATACATACTACTAATGACGACGACCCCTTTCGGGGGAGGGACTTTTACGGGTGGATATGTTCCAGAGCCTTCGGACCAAAGGACACGTGATTTTGATATTTTTTTTGAAATGTTAAAAAACATGTGTCCCTGAAACAATGGGGTTATAAGCAAAAAAGTATGGGATTATAACTAACAAAAAATATGTTATAACCAACAATAGCAGGATTATAATTTATAACCAACAATAATGATGTTATAACAAGACTAAACATGTGTTGTAACCAGCAAGAATGGGATTGTAACCAGCAATAATGGGTTGTAAGCAAGAGTACTACGATTATAATGATTATAACCAAAAAAAATATTGATACTATTGGCCACCAATAATGGGACAATCACCAACAGTAATAAGATGCTAACCAACAATAATGGGACCATAATTATAACTATAACCATCAATAATGGGACTATAACTTTAACCAGCAAAAATGATATTATTTATAACCAACAATAATGGAAATCAAAACCAATAATCATGGGATTTAAAATTTATAACCAATCATACTGGGATCGTCGTATCATAACCAACAACAATGGGGTTGAAACCCTTTTCTGGATACCAATAAATTCATCTATCCTTTGTGATTATCCAAACATGTGGGATCACCCAAATATCATCTAAAGGTTTATGATATATGGTTTAAGTGATTTAAGACTCAAAATCCCCGAAGGCGCAAGATAGCCGAACCCTTAGATGAGTGTCACAGCGGTGACAATGGCACTGCTCAATGCCAGTGCTGTGTTTTTCGCCCTGCGTCTGCCTAAGTCCTTGTGCCACATCTTGTGGCAATTGAGTCGATTCGATTCCCGCACGGCCTCTGATTCATAGGCAATACATATAGGTATGAAAGTGAAAGTTACACTATTATTACTATTACCTTTACACAAAAAAAACATTTTTTTTCTACACATGCTACACATTACATTCACACAGCGAAAGGTTTATAAACAGGAATGTCTCATAATGTCAGAGGCCAATTATCAAAGCTCAATCCGTTGGGAGCTGCGAGGAATAGATCTGATTCTAAAAGAAACGTTTTTTTGCAGGTACATCACTTCGACCTTTTGGGAAATCTTACACAGCAAAACGAATGACAAAACCAGAACTACACCCCCCGGAGAGCAATGCCAACAACTGAGAACAAGATTTCCAAACAAGTGCGCTAGCTTTCTTCGCACAGTACCTTAAGTACTTCAAGCCATCAAGCGCTTACCCAAACCAGTAACAACCGGAAAAAAAACTATCGCGACTCTAAATGGCGACACTCACTCAGACTCACTTCTTCTCCTTTTTCTTCGACCCCTGCTCCACGTTTGTGAAGAACTTCTGTTTGTCTGTGGCTGACACTGGGTGGCACTTGACCTTGGGAACCCAAAAAAAAAGGGAAAATCGAAAATCATGATATATAATGCCATGGTGAACATCCCCAAATAGATGGACAGACATATGTCAATTTCAAATTGACACAGACGGAAATCATCAGTCGTACTGGGAATTGTTGAAATCGTATAATGACTATAATATTTATTTGTGTCGAATGACCCCACCAAATATACTTCCTTGGAACTTGGAGTTAGGTGGACTTGATTGTTTTTAGTTTTTCCCGACTCCCAAACCGACCTACTTACCAAACTTCAGTTTTTTTGGCGTAGTCCAGTAATACAGTAACCATGAAAATTTGAATCAAAACGCACTCGTTACTGGGAGTCCCTTAAAAAATGAATCCCTCTTGATGCTTGGATGGTCAGCCCCAATCTTAACAATGAATATTGAATGTGGTACAAATTTCAAATGCGTTGTAACTGGTAATAGTAAGAGTCGTGTATGACAATTTGTATGCTTGTCTGCCTCTGTGTCTGAGCCGTATGTAAGTAAGTATAGTAAGTATAGTAAGTATAGTACGTATGTAAGTATGGAAGTATGTAAGTAAGTATGTATGTATGTATGTATGTATGTATGTATGGATGTATGGATGTATGGATGTATGGATGTATGGATGTATGGATGTATGGATGTATGGATGTATGGATGTATGGATGTATGTATGTAAGTATGTATGTATGCATGCATGCATGCATGCATGCACGCATGCATGTATGCATGTAGTGTGTGTATGCGTGTGCGTGGGCGTGCGTGTGTGTACGGTGAAGTTTGAAGTTTGTGTATATGAAAATCTATGAAGTATGAGTGAAGTAGTTCAACTGCAGCATTTGGGTTTAATCCCGAACCCCAAGTGTAATACTTCAAAGTTGGAGCGAGGATCAGGCGGTGTCTTTGCCTTTCTCTTACGTGTCTTCTGGCTGGGGGTCTTGGGGGTCTTTGGGGTCTTTGGAGTCTTTGGCGAGCGTGGACCGGGAGATCCTGCCTTTTCCTTTGTGACAGAAGCCTTTGCTTTTGCTTTTCGTTTCGGTGTGGATTTTGCCTTCGGTGATGGCTTTGGTTTTGGCGATGCTGTTGCTGCTGCAGCCTTGGCTTTCGCTGTCGCCTTTGGTCTACCTCGTGGTTTTGGCTTGGCTTTTGCTGCGGTGCTCACCTTTCCTCTGGGAGGGTTGGCAAGGGACAAATCATACTCGAATCGTTTGGAAGAGTTGGATAGTATCTCGTATGCGTTGCTCAATTTCTGGAATTCCAAAGTAGAATCCATTGAGCCACCCTGTTTGTCTGGGTGACATTGCTTGCTTCTGGTCAAGTATGCTTTCCTCAAATCAGAATCTTTCACATTGGAAGGTACCCCCAGAATTTCATAGTGGGTACGGGTGTCCACTACAATTGATTTTTCTGGTTTCTTGTCCGGATCTTCTGCTGGGGGGGGGAGTGACAGTCGAGGGAGCCCGTCCTCCTCTGAATCTGGAGATGGGGGTGTTGGCGGTGGTACCTCCAAACTTGGCTCGGGATTCTTGGGAATAGCATCATTCTCATTCTCAGATTCACGCTGTCCCAGAGGAAGTCGAATAGGAGTGTCGGGTGATGGTGGGGTAGGAAGAAACGCATCAGCTGGATTGTCTGGCTTGTGTTTCGATCCGCTGCTGGCTGACGTTGACTCTTCAAACCCCGTCTTGACGTCATGAATGATGGTCTCAGTCTCACTGCCACACCCATCGCGCACTCCTGTGTCCTTCCGTTCATTGGGAAGATAATCTCCGCCTGCCCCACTTCGCTCCTGAAGCGCAGAGAACATGTCAGGTAAATTTAATTTGGGTAAGGGGAAAGGGACTTGAGGAAAAGAAGGTAGGAACACTTTTGTTTGCTACTACAAGGCAGGATTGATAGTTTCTGTATGGTTCTGTGTCTGTCAAAAATTTTCATTTCCAGAAAGTTTAAAGATTGAAATTTGAGTTTGAATTTAGAAGAACAATACCTCTGGTTTTGGGTGCATTTCGATCTGAACGTTGAAATTTGGCCCTGGAAATTGGAAATCCCGTTTTTTTTTAGTTCATACCGTGTGATCCCAATGTTTACTTTGAATTGAGACCTCCAAACCCACCCCCACCACCAATGGTCATGCCTCCTGCTGGCCATTGATGATCAACACAGCGGCTGAAAACATCTCTGCCCAAGCTGCCTTCAATAAGTCGTTGGCACCGTTGAACATGGGAAGGTCCAAGGCGGTCTCCAGACGCTCTTGTGTTACCCGACAATCTCTGAGCCAGCGAACGAATGTTGTCACACACGATGAACGTCGAGCAATCAAATCCTCGCTCTCTTGATCTTGTTTGTCACCTGGTACCTGGGCCGGGCCATCATAAATCATGATCTTGGAAAAATACAAATCTGATCTGAAATCTGAACAAACCGAAACAAACAAACAGTCAAAGATTAGTAAGAGGGTTCTGTTTAATTGAAAAAAGCGTTTGACAGTTGACAGTTTAAAGTTTGACACTTGGATAATAAACTGATATTTGAACTTGTTAGACGAGGTTTAAAATGTCCAAAGGCCAGTTACACGTGCGGAAGACAAGTCGACCAATATTTGAATGTCTTTCAGCAAACTTTTTCCCTCTGTGGCCAGGAATTCAAT
Source organism: Cladocopium goreaui (assembly GCA_947184155.2). Taxonomy (NCBI): domain Eukaryota; class Dinophyceae; order Suessiales; family Symbiodiniaceae; genus Cladocopium; species Cladocopium goreaui. Next base: position 565,201 of record CAMXCT020002258.1, on the reverse strand, counting down.
CTGAAGGTCCTGTCCTTTGTCATGTTCTTGTTGAAGAGTTTCCTCTAGTGTCTCGTTCGTCTTGGGGATGGTCTTGGTCTCAGTCACAGGGTCCAACTTGGCTGTGTGGTCTTCATGTCCCTCACGTGTCTCAACCCCCACTGGCTCAGCAATGGTTTCACCACTGCCGGGTTGTTCACTCCCGTGTGGATCCTGCTCACTTTTGACAATATCCTGCTGCAAATGCTTGACCATTGAAAGCCCTGACTTCCACTTCTTGTGAACCTTGTGATAGGCTTCTCCACACATCTCCATCAGCGTAGTCATTGTCTCGATGTCAAACGATATGACGTGCTCTCGACTGAGGACCGGAAATTCCTCAGAATGGTGCTTTGGTACGATACATACATGCATGCATGCATACATACATACATACATACATAGATACATAGAGAGGTAGACAGATAGATAGATAGATAGATAGATAGATAGATAGATAGTAACATAGTAGCATAGTAACATAGTAACATAGTAACATAGTATACATAGATGCATAGATACATAGATACGTAGATACGTAGATACATAGATGGATGGTTAGATACATAGACGGACAGATGGATAGATACATACAGACACACACACATATCCATGAATGCATACATGTTATTACTGAAACTATTTTTTTATAAATATAAATGCACGTGGTGGTATTTAACTATTTAACACAACGACATATGACAAGAAAACCATAAAACAAACAACCAACTAACAGGGAGGAAGACTCCAGAAAGTCACACGGGGTTTGATCGGCACACTCTCCACACGGCGGATTGTCCAACTGGAAGGCGTTGACATGGCCAATCATGAACAAAGGCGGGATAATGACCCCTTGGCCCCGGCGGGCATACATGAAAAAGCCGCCCATACTGAGAAATTCCTGAAGGGGTGGCAGGGTGATCCTTTAGTCCAGCCGAAACTGCAAACTGGAAACTTAAGTTGAATCAAGTTGAATCCAAATCCAAATGCAAAATCGTTAACAAAGATTGGAGTCTGTTTTGATTCTGATCATACAACTCAGATGATTGGTTGTCAGATCATCTCATAATCAAAAAAGTCTTGTGCAACACAAAGATCAAAAAAAGATCATTTGGAGCACACTCTAGTCCTGCACTGGAATACCTTTGAAATGATTCGCCAGCACTCCAATATCCGAATCGGAGACATCCTTTGGATCGCTTTTCCCATGATGTTTTGCATAGTGCATCAAAAGAGTCGCAAGGGGTAGCCCAAAGATCAGCTGTTCACCCTGGTTGACAAAGAAGCACCGACCCCAACACAAGTCCGTCATGTCCACCTTGGCACCGGATGGACCTGCAAAAATATTCTTCACTGCTAAGATCTTTCGCCAGTTGCACTCTTTCCATTCCGCATGACTGTAGAGATTTTTGATCTTCACTGGACCTGGCACAAAGCAGGGGGCATTCCTGAGCATTGTAAGTCAACGGGTGGAGAAGCATCTAGGATCAAACAATTTGGATTGAGTATGGTGTTTTGTGTAAACTGTGAACTATGTGCAATGTATGCGCTACGTGCTGTGTGCTATGTAGTTGCAGTCACTATCTATGTGCTATGCGCGCTGCTATGGGAATAACAATACAACACGCCACTGGACGAACAAAAGAAGAACTTAAAGCAAGCAAAGTCAAGAATCCATACGAAATAATTTCCAACAATGCTTTGACCCTGGGGTCGGAGACGGACTCAGGGCTTGCGATGTCATGGTTGTTGACCTGGTAAACGAAATTCAAAGTTTCACCCGCCAAACTCTCTTTGATGTCCTTCTCAAACGTTGTGGCGACTTTGTTGAACTCTTTCAGATCATATTCCAACTCCCCTTCAGGAGGATCATACATGAAATGATCTCCGTCAATAGCAAAATTCCCAAACCTTCTACAAGTCCCCAAAGAATCCTGATGGTTGAAACAAAGACGGCAAGACTCTTGTGCATTGGTCGAGAATCAACAACCAGTACAACCAAGAAGTTGATTGAGATAGGGAACCAAATCGAATCAAAATACCCAAACTCAAACCCTAACAGAAAACTGTGACATGGACGATGACCACACTGCATATTGCCATAATTTTCCAACATGTTACATTTTTAGGCTCCCTATCCTCTTTCAAATCAAGCTTGCACAGGTTCTCACTCCACATCCCCACTTCTTCAAAGTTGAGCTTGCAAAACGGCCAGTCCATCTCCGGGTCCGTGCCCTCCGCATCACTACCTGCATTCTCAGTGCCAGGCTTGTCTCCAGCGGTGTCTTCTTTTTTGTCCTCTTTCTTCTTTTCATGTGAACCAGAAGACTTAGACGAACCTGAGCTGGACGATGAAGAAGAAGATGATGATCCCTTTCCCTTTTTTGCCTTTTTGTTCTTCTTCTTCTTAGTCTCCTTGGTGATCTTGGCACTTTCAGATGAAGAGGACTCTTCGGCTGCATCATCCGCACTCTTCCTGCGAGGGTTTTAAGTTAAAAGTCAAGTTTAAAGTGTTGGAAATGACTGCATCAGTGACAGAAAAGGATAGCATGTGTCACATGTGTCTTACAGTTTTAGTTCTGTCTAAGTTGAATGAAATAAATAATCTATTAAATGTGGTATGTGGCAATGTGGCTGCGGGTATGTGGAACGTCAGTGGGAGTCTCTAGTTGGAGCCATATTAGGTAAACATTCAGAGGGACCAAACTAAACGGTCCTTCTGCTCTCTGCTGCAACTTCTTCATTACGTTCCTTCTTTCTTTGGAGGCGTGCATCATTTCTTTTCTTCTGCTCAGCTTTCATTTCATGATTTTGCATGAACTGCTCCGTTGCTTTGTCAAGCTCGGCGATAGCTTTCTTCACCGCCCCTTCGTGGGAGACCATCAGCCGCTCGTAAGCTTTGAGTCCTTTCTTTGTTGGCTCATCAAGTGCTTCCTTACGTTTGCTTTTACTGTTGGGCGAAGGCTCAGGTAGTTCACCCACTCCTCCAAGACAAGTCTTTTTTCGCGACTCTGGGGAAAGATCCATCTTTGGGCCTGTTGCAGCGAAGTTCTGCAAGAGCGATGACACCATCTCTCGCAACCTTAGTTGTCAGGTCAGGCGGGATTTATTCTGACACTTTGAAAGGCGGAGTAGAATGCCACATGTTTGCAAAAAGGGTTAGCCCATCCATCCAGTCATCATCTATCAAATTTGGTTTGGTCGAATCTTGATCACTGTGTATCTAACAGAAAAATATGTAAGAAAATGTATGTGGAAGTTTTTTTGGTTGAGTAAGCAGAATTCAAATTATTGACCGCAAGTTGGGATTTGTTGTATTGAAATGGCCAACCCAGTACTCAACAGAAGACTAAAAATCGTTGATGTCTCGCCAGGGAACCCCTTTGTCTCAGGGTATGACTTGGCTACTTCAATTGACTGAGTGGCCTCTATGTTCAGGTTCTTGACTCTTTCAGACCACTTGTCAGATGTCAGGATCACATCTTTCTCAACTTCCAGCTCTGCAAGTTTGGCTGCCACTCTGGGGTCTGTCTTTGCTTTCTTTCGTTTGGGCTCAGGTTTCCCATCTCCCTTACTCGGTTTATTTTCAGGTTCTTCCTCAGCCTCAGAGTCATCTTGAGCTCGCGACTGCCTGCTTGTGCCACTTTTGGGAGCAGCTTTGGAACCTGCTGATCGTGCTGCCCTTTTCGGGGCAGTAATCTTTGGTGGCCCTTGATTCCCAAATGGGCGGGCTCCTGGATCGGAGTTCACTCTGCTACATCAAAAAAACTCATGTTTGTATGAACTATGAAGCCTTTTGAAGCTTGTATATAGTGGGCATGTGTCTCGTGTAAAGTGTGAGTGGTGAAGTGCAAGCATAAGAGTTGGAGTATGCATTACACTCTTGTGTCAAGTGTCAACTGTTGTTTCCCAAGTGTTGTCCTTGGGCGCCAGCGCCGATGTCGACTTCTTTGTCCAAAGTTGATCCCATCAGATCTCAGTTGGTCCAGAGGAATTGGGAGGACATGACGTAGAAATGAGAGAGAAGAACAACAAAATAGAAACAAGCACTTGTATTTACATAGTGCGTTGGGAATGATTTGCAAGTCGTTGCTTGGAAGGGGGAACACACACACAGCCCAACCATTAAAAATATATATTATATATATATAATATATATAACTAATATAGTCAATCCCCTCCCTCATACTCATTACCGTTTTTTCTTTGTCAGGACCAGGATGGGGTACATTGGTTGGTTGATACATGTCAAAGCCTACATCATCATCACCATCATCATCATCATCATCATCATCACAGTGAATTGTAAAATACTAAATACTATCTGGCAGACATTGTTTCATTGTTTGGCCCAGTAACGGCTTCTTACCTCACGAATCGCATCCACATCGCCAACATGGTTCTTCTGGGTGTCAGAAAAACCTCTTTCGTTGCCAACCCTAGAGCCAGTGGTGGAGTGGGCTGTACCTGTACTTGGAGCAGCAAGGAACAAAACGCCATCTTGATAGTAGCGATCAACTTTGCGATCTGCAACATGTTCGTCCCACTTCTGCTGTGCAGCTTGTTGATCCGCACCATACCACTTTTTGTACTTCTTCACGAACCTGGTTATAAGTCCAGCTTCCCAACCAGAACTCAAATTTAAAAATGTGGACCCCTTCAAATTTCGAAACGTAATTCAAAACGCCTGTGGTGGAAAAGCGGTCTTGGGCTATCGCTTAAAACAGTTGAGGATTCGGTCAAAAACGCAAGGGGAAGAACACACAAAAACGCTTCTGACCTTGCTTCTGTGAGATATGGGATGGTCATGTTGTCGTCAGTGTACTTGTCATGGCTAACCTGGCAGGATTCGGAGGAATAGAGGAAGTAACGCGCCACAGGAAACAAGACACATCATGCTTACATGTTTTAATCTTTAGGTTGTCATACTAAGGAAATACATATGCACATATACATACTGTAGGCTCTAGACTGTTGCTATTACCTCAAAACTACAAAGTAAGAGTTGGTGAGTTTGAAATTCAAGTCCGTATACATCCAATTCCACACCGTTCCCAGAAACCCGAAACGCCTTGTGTTCTGCTGTCAATTTCCTGGCTTTTCCACGTTGGTTTTCTGATCGATTAGCCACAATTGCCTTCCTACGTTGCTCCCCGCTCATTTGGTTCCACCGCGGGTTGTTGTCCCTCACAAAACGGTAGGAGCAATGGCATGGACGGCATTTGTATTTTGCACCATACTTCACCACGCCGGACATCCCAAAAAAGGCTTCACAATCCATACACCTGAGCATATGGGTGAAAGTTGAACTATACAGGGTCATTTGATGTCGTTTGGTCATCCCAGAAACGGAACCAAAACCAACAGAAAAATCTGAAAAGCGAACTGAGAAGTGGTAATCATGAAAAATTGTACTTCAACATCTGAGTAGCTCAACTTTCAACTGGTTATCTCCTTCGCCACCATCTTCTTCATGTCCAGACATGAGTGATAACCCGGAGGCTATAGACTCTGGACACACGAGTGCGGTGGGTAGACAAGTCAGGTAAGTGAGTGTTTGGTTTTTTTTGAGCGCGTACCCTTCAAGCCAAAACAGCTTCTTTTACAAAATGATTAGTTTGTTTTGACAGCTTTTGACTCAAGAGTTCACTTGTACTATTTCTGAGTTTTGACTCTGTGGTTGAGTTTCCTGATATTTCTACCACAGGGTTCTCAAGGTTGGTGCTTGACATGTTGCACTTACACACACGCGCGCACACGCACTAGTCCTGATTTTGACAGCACGCGTTGCATGTACCTCATGCTCACCTGGCGATACTCGTACAAAGCATAGCAATTGCTACAACTGTACCCACGCTAGCGCAGTGCATCGAATTACCAGCTAGGAAACAGCGCGCGGTGTTTGACAATTGGCTTACATCAACTTGTGTTGATCCCATGGCTTTTGCCAAAGACTCACAAATCGGAATGGAATGCAGGGCCATCAGTTCAAGCCCTGTGAGGCATCTTTTGGAAGCCTTCAACCAAAAATGACTGCACCCCGTAGTCAAAGTTGACAGAATTGGCCCAGATTTTTTGCAACGGTAACGTGGATCTTGGTTCAGGTCCCAAGCCACCGCATTCGGGTGAAGCACTTCGTAATCTGCTCTTCCTAGGCCACACAACAAAGGTCAGGCATTCTTTGTGAAGGACCGACAAGAGAAACAAATATTTGCTGAGTGTGGCTGTCCGCCTGTCACGCCGACATTCAAAATAAAAACATGTATTGGTGATATAAAAAACAGAGCTAGTTTCGTTTCGCATAGCCTCCGGTGAGTGTCTCATCAGGTGGCAAGTCTGGTAGAAGATCTTCAAAAGATTCCACACCGAGTGATTGACTGGAGAGCTGGAGTGATGCCAAGATTGCGTCAGGGTCCCCAGCCATCCTGATAGTGGAATCTCAAGTAAGCAATACAGGGGTCGCTGGCCCATCAAAATCAACAATTCAACAATGTTTTTGGGGCGGTATTGTCAAATATATCGGTGCACAGTACATTATACAAAAAAAAATATTTCAAGAAGGATATGTGATATGAAATCAAAATCCACCAAATGCAATCAAAAGCTCCTCACACCTTTGGATGTTCTGGAAATCAGCAAATATTTGCGGAGTCTCGCTACAGGAAAGGCACAATATGTTGGATCCAGCATTGCATTCATAAGCAAAGTGAACTCATCACCTGACAGGATGTTTGGGTGTTCGTTCCTTCTTTAGATTAAAGCAAACAACAGCTACAATAACAGCTAACAACTAGAACTACTACTTTGAGAAGAGACAAACATAAAAACAAACAAACAAACAAAAAAACACAACCCGGTCCTAGATATGCCAGCATCTTCTCATGGGGAAATTCTTTGACATTTTCGTGTACTACGATGTCAAACAGGCATTCCTTGATCCATTGAATCCTCAGCGAAGCATTGCCATCATGGATGCACATCATATGTAGCCTCATGCGTTCAAATAGAGATATATACATTGTATGTATGTCTGTATGTACGTCTGTATATATGAGTTGAACAAAGGATCACATGGCAATACAGGTAGAGGACCCAAGAATAAAAGGTTAACAAAAGTTAATGTATAATTCCTGGTTCCGGTTGTCAGCCAATGTGTGCTGTTTACACAAACAATACCATTATTTTGTCATACCTCAGAGTTGCGACCACGGCGCATGGTGAGGAATGCCGGAGTAGTCTTACCGCATTCTCCCAGTCGATCACCCCATGTTGAGTAGTCCTGAGCTGTTCATTCTTTGGCAGGCTTTGCTAACATTTCCCCTTGGGTTGAAATTTGTAACAAAAATCATTGGGACTTATTTGCACCATTTTCCCCAACCATTCATGCTAAGAATTCATATCTCCCCCGGATTTGTTTGTGTACACCTGATTCCCCTGCTGATGGTGGTTCAGTTCATTTTGTTTTGTTATCCGAATCAATATTGGAATCTCAAGGTTTTCAAGGTTTTCAAGTATTAAAACATCTGATGCCCATATTCTGAAACAAAACCCATATATATTGTGCACGTTACTGATAGGGGGTTCTATATCCCTGACCATTGTAAGGGTTCTCATTGTTGATGTGGAATTTTCTAGTCACTATATGGTTTTCCATTATTGATCCCAACAATTCCAAGAGCTCCCATTGCTGATTTGGTCTTGTCCCCCTTATCATTGTGAATATGTAAGATTGTATGTGTTTTCTTTGTCTATTGATAACGATTTTGATTTCCATACCATGTATTCCCCAGGGGTTAGAAGGGTCTAGTGATTGATCAGGATTTCTGTGAATTCAAACAGGTGACCGTGCAAGGACTTCCCAGGAGTAACAGGTTCAGCTCATCATCAGTGTCACTTGGAAGGGCAGGTCCACGTAGGCAAAACTGTTGGTGGGCGTAACACCAGTTCACCCTTCTCAGCGAATTACTCTGAGTCAAAATCAATGGGACGAGCTCGGCCATGGATTTCCTGTAATCAAAGAATTTTCTTACTCCTATGAACTCTTATTATATCCTTAGATTTTGCCAATCAGTAAATCCTCTAAACCAAGTTGGTCACAATATAGGTATCACATCTATACAGAATATGGGTGTCTGTGTCCTGGGTCCTGGAAGAAAAAGACCCCCATAATTTTTCTAAAAAAACGGGCATATCTTTTTGGCCCTACTTCCAGGAGAGTCCTTATGCATACCCCTGTGGGTGTGCTGGCCTGTGCTTTGGAATGTGTCCATGTTTATGATGGGCTTGCGAGTTCCTAGCTAGCCACTAGTAACTAGTAACTAGCAACTAGTAAGTACTGAAACATGTATCATATACCATGCTATATTCACAAAATCAATTATGATATTACTGCCACCATCCCCTTGACACATGTAGTCTTACAAACAGTACCAATGACATATCAAAAAAAAACACCCAAAATCAATTCCCCAATGAGTGTTTTCCACAATGTTCTTTTTGGTACTTAGTGGTACGCGCGCCTGCAGACCCAAGGAAAAAGGATTAAAGTTTTAGGCTTTGACAAAGTAAGTCAAGAATAACAAATGGTACTGATTGCCCAAAATGTTTTCTGAGTAATACCAAGCCAGGATGTGTTACATGTATCCAAAAGTTTGTCAATGTTTCCAAAAGCTTGTGTCTATAAGGTTCCATGAGGTCTCTGGAAAAGATTTTCGGGAAGAAAAACGCCAAGAATCTGAGCCCTTCGCGAAGACCTCCATGGAACTTTATAAGCTTGTCAATTCTACCAAAAGATCGTCATTGATTGTCGAACGTTCGTCACCCCCAAAGCTTGCCGCAAATGTCAAAAGTTCGTCAATGATTGCAAAAGTTCGTCAATGATTGCAAAAGTTCGTCAATGATCCCACAAGTTCGTCAATGATTACAAACGTTCGTCAATGATTGCAAAAGTTCGTCAATGATCCCAAAAGTTCGTCAATGATTACAAAAGTTCGTCAATGATTGCAAAAGTTCATCAATGATCCCAAAAGTTCGTCAACGATCCCAAAAGTTCGTCAACGATCCCAAAAGTTCGTCAATGATCACAAAAGTTCGTCAATGATCCCAAAAGTTCGTCAATGATCCCAAAAGTTCGTCAATGATTACAAAAGTTTGTCAATGATTGCAAAAGTTCGTCAATGATCCCAAAAGTTCGTCAATGATCCCAAAAGTTCGTCAATGATTACAAAAGTTCGTCAATGATCACAAAAGTTCGTCAATGATCCCAAAAGTTCGTCAATTTCCCCAAAAGTTCGTCAATTTCCCAAAAGTTCGTCAATGATCCCAAAAGTTCGTCAATTTTCCCAAAAGTTCGTCAATTTCCCAAAAGTTCGTCAATTTTCACCAAAGTTCGTCAATTTCCACCAAAGTTCGTCAATTTTCACCAAAGTTCGTCAATTTCCCCAAAAGTTCGTCAATTTCCCAAAAGTTCGTCAATTTTCACCAAAGTTCGTCAATTTTCACCAAAGTTCGTCAATTTCCCCAAAAGTTCGTCAATTTTCACCAAAGTTCGTCAATTTCCCCAAAAGTTCGTCAATTTCCCAAAAGTTCGTCAATTTTCACCAAAGTTCGTCAATTTCCACCAAAGTTCGTCAATTTCCCCAAAGTTCGTCAATTTCCGGAAAAGTTCGTCAATGTTCGTCAATTTTCCAAAAAGTTCGTCAATATTGACGAACTTTTCCCTGGGTTTTTGCATTTATTGACGAACTTTTTGGTGAAAATTGACGAACATTGACGAACTTTTCCGGAAATTGACGAACTTTGGGGAAATTGACGAACTTTGGTGGAAATTGACGAACTTTGGTGAAAATTGACGAACTTTTGGGAAATTGACGAACTTTTGGGGAAATTGACGAACTTTGGTGAAAATTGACGAACTTTTGGGAAATTGACGAACTTTTGGTGAAATTGACGAACTTTGGTGAAAATTGACGAACTTTGGTGGAAATTGACGAACTTTGGTGAAAATTGACGAACTTTTGTAATCATTGACGAACTTTTGGGATCATTGACGAACTTTTGGGATCATTGCCGAACTTTTGCAATCATTGACAAACTTTTGGGATCATTGACGAACTTTTGGGATCATTGATGAACTTTTGTAGTCATTGACGAACTTTTGAAATTATTGACAAAGTTTTCTGAAATCACTGAGGAAGTTTTTGAAATCACTGGCGAACTGTTAACATGTGAAATTATTGACAAAAAACTTGTTGGTATCAAAAATGAAGTGGTGGACTGGTATTGATGACCAGGTTCAAAGGAAATTTTGTTATTACATACAATTAATAACTGTTAATTAATTCAAAATCTATCAACGAAAATGATGATCCATTTGAGAACTTACATTGTAGTAGTGTATCACTTCCAACAGTTGCAGCTATTGATTCCAAACACTTACACGGAGTCCTTCGGGAAAAGACGAAATTGTCAATGGAGGTGTCGCTTTCAAGCATCAATTGTCCAAGGCGGCGTTTCGCATCCAGAAAGGCTTTGGAAGGGTCTTCAGTAGTAGAATTCTTGACTCTTTCTAACTTCCATCCTTTAGAGGCCTGCCCAACTGCCTTTTTCAAATGTCCATCCTTTGTGAACAATTTGTCCAAGTCTTTGATGCCGGCTGCTTTGAAGCTTTCACCTGACAAAGTAACCTCCGGAAGCACACAGGGCACCGTGGTAAACCGAACCAGGAAAGAAACCATGATCAATATTTGAATCAACATCATGTCAACAAAAATAAAAAAATGTAGCCAGTTCACATCATAATGGAAAATACGGTTTGAATATGGAAACAACCCAGACCCAAACCCCACCTGTTCTGTTTCAGGTCTGTTTAGTAAGCTACGGGTCTCATGAGGTAGAAGATCGAGGATGTCACCGAAACAGCAGGCTGTTGGATCTTAGTGTGCCCAGGTCAAATTGAAAAAGAAGTTACTGCTTCATCCTGCAAAAAACACTTGATGCAATAACACTGTTGCATATGATGCTCAATTATTCTGTTTAACCCCTAAGGTTCCCACGGGTTGACATGCAAACTTTGCGACAAGTAGTCTTGATATCCGCGGTCGATTTGAAGTGTAGTTCAAAACACTGGCCCATGATGTTGTTGACGATGGATTCCACACAGCTTTCGGCACATGAAGACCCGGAGAACTCTGTATAGACGTTCAGCACTTTAAACGGACACTTGTCATATCCAGACTTTACAAGGGCAGAGCAGATGCGGTGCGCCCACTTGAAAATATCCAGTTTTTTCATATGGAGATCCACTGGTTTCGGGTCAGGCTGGCCCTTTCGTTTTGCTCCTCTTGGGGCTGCCGAACTTGGTCTTTTCTTTGCAGAGGAGCTTGGTCGCTTTTTCACCTTTGTCAGGGCAGCTTGAGTGCATGGAAGCCCAAGCTGTGGTTTTATGAGGTTTCTGAGGTTTTTCATTGATTCTTTTTATGTTTGAGATAAGTACTCAATACTCAATACGTTGGAACTTGGAAACTTGGAGCTGTAAAAAACATCAAGGAAATAGTAAAACCCAGGTGGTAGCCCCAAGGGCAAGCATGATGGGAACCACCCTGAAGAGCTGCGGCGCTAAGAAAGCAATTTTTGGATTTTTATGTGGTTTAGATGAAAAGTCAGTCAATAGTAGATGACGTTGCTTCTCATTCATGGATTTTTTTTAGATATATGATGACATGTATCCACTCTGTTTCCCACTGATCACAAAGCTATATCACAATCAGCCTTCGGCTCATTTTCTTTGCTTTGCGATCTTGAAGCGTCCTGCACTTGGGACTTTGGCTACGGCAGTCTGGTCGTGGCAGCGGTGTAAGACATACACTTTTATTTATAATATATATATATATATATTATATTTATTTATTTATTTATATGCTATATTAAATATTTCGGCTTTAGTATCTTACAATGACAAGGGTCCTCAATCTGTATGAGCGCGGAACAATGATCCATCCTTTATGCCTTTATGGTTTTTGAGCTATGGCTGTGGGACAAATTTCAATATCATGGGGCTAATGGTTCAACTCCATTAAATAACATGATTTGGGTATTGTATATGGAGACATGTTGGGTAGTATTGCTTTACTCCATGACAATGTTATCAATCATGTGACTCCATTTCATGGTAACCAAGTGAGCGGAGAATGGGGTTTCAAAATACTGACAATGTCCAGGGCCGTCATTGGTTTACACAACATCATTGGATATTTTCATAAGCCTTACTAGTCATTGTTTTATATATGATCATAACAATAACCTTCCAACAGACTGTAGTAGTACATACTGTTTCGTTTCTTGGTGTTAAAACGGTATAATCCATGTCCCGTCCCAGGAATTCCAACAGGGCTTCCATACGTCCTTGGGTCTCTTTCTGCGGCCCTGTGACTCCTGAGCACGAAGCGGAACATTTTCTTTACATTGTCATTTTTTGATTTTTTGGCCAGAAGTGGTGTCAATAAAGATGCAAAAAACAACGAGATAACGATTATAACGAGCTTGTAACATATTGTAATTTGTCACTTGCGTATTGAAGATTTGACCCATATCTGTCACTCTGTCGCCCATAAGCTACCCAACATATAGTTGGTTTCTTCCTGTTCGATGTGGAAATGTAATCAGCTGTCCTTCTTTCTATGGTCTTTCTTTGATGAGCGATCCTCAACAGCGGTGTGGAAAATTCCATGTGTGCAGTGGCGATGATCAAGGTAATGATGACACTGATGATGGTGGTGCTGATTCTGATTTTGGTGCTGGTGATGCTGCTGACGATGACGATGACGATGACGATGAGGATGAGGATGGTGATGGTGATGATGATGATGATGATGATGATGAATCTGATGATGATGATGGTGATGATGATGATGATGGTGATGCTGGTGGTGTTGGTGGTGACGACGATGAAGATGATGATGATGATGATGAAGAAGAAGAAGAAGAACCCACAGGGATTACATCATCCACTTCTTAATTTGGTTCTAACATATACAATACGCACAGGACCAAAGTAGGAAAGGAGTTAGTCATGAGCTGCAACGTAAGGACTGAAATATTTCCCACCTTCAACTTGCAGTCTTTCTCCTCGTTTGCAGGCTGTTGTACCCGGTCCTGGATGGCAGGGATTGTCAGGGGTGCTTGGAAAACTCATCCAAATTTGAAAGATTGAATTGATTGATTGAATACAGCCAGTAACTCAACCCAACATTCAAAAAAATACTGCCAGTCCTCACAACGCGGTGGCATGGAAACTAAAGGACGGCTCGGTTCGTCATCGCTGAAATCCACATCAATGTCCATCCCGCTACGCTGATCCAGTGAAGAAAACACGAACCCAGATACAAGTATATTATGAACCTTTGTTACCCCTAACCCAGATACAACTATATATAGTATAAGTATTTATATATATTTATATATATTTATTTATTTATTGATTGATTTATGTATTCATTTATTTATGTATTTACTATTAACCATTGTTATCCCTTTCTGTAATGTGTTTTCAAAAAAGTTCAGGCCTCTGACCAAATCTTGATCTATGCAGTGAAAACACAGAGCCAAAGGGAACCATCCAGCATAGCGTCATGACACAATGAACACCCAGTGGCAAACCCAACGTTCACCATGGTCGTCATCATCGTCATCATGAACATCATCAACACCATCATCAACACCATCATCATCATGATCATCATCATCATCATCATCATCAACACCATCATCGTCAAAATCACCATCCATCATTGTCCAGCATCACCATCATCCACCATCATCACCAATCATCCATCGTCCGTCATCATTATTAATCATCATCCGTCATCCATCATCATGAGTAATTATTCATCAATCATCCTCACACATCATCAATAATCATCATCACCACTAGCATCGTCATAGTCATCATGTTCATCTTCATATTCGTCTTCATCGTCTTCGAAATCATCACCATCATGAAAACAAGACTCGGGCATGCTCTGAGTTTGAAGAACTTTAGATTCCGGGTTTACAACAGTCAAATACGACATTCAAAATCATACATCAACTTTTGATAACCCCAGGTTCATGCTTCAATGAAAGCAGTTTTCATATGATCCAATGTGAGTGTCGATGTGTGTTGCTGAAATATGTAAAGGCACTGGGCAGTGGTAAACTCTAGATGTGACAAACATCCAGCCCCAATCATCACAATGCTTCTTTCACTCAAATCAACCTCATCTTGGGCTGGCATCATGACGTTTGTCATGTGACGTGTGAGGAGTGAGATAGCTTTTTCAAAGGTTTTTCCCTCAAGGTTCCAGAATCATCCAGACATGCTCCGATTCGGATGTTGGGGCGCCACTACACGTACTGTTTGAGCTTGTCATAGTACCAGTCCAATGCCTCGAGCTGGGAAACAGTCTTATTGGGGGAAGTGTAAGCCCGGAGCAGCGAGATATATTTACCTGGTCATTATTAAAGATATTAACTTGATCATTGTTATAGGAGGTCAAATATAGTGGTCACAAAATAGGTGGGAATTGATTTTATCATTTTTGATTTTTGAGGAATATAAAACAAACTGATCGAATTCGAATCGAATCGTATCTATTGGTGGGCCCTTAAACGTATAAGAGATAACAAATAGATGTTTGATTTGTTTTATTGTGACCCGACTTGGGAATCGTGATTCTGACAACCAATCTTGCCATATACACTCAGGTGACCTGGTCTTCTGCAGTCCTCTTTCTGGTGTAGGATTGCCAAGCCCCCCAGAACTTCTGACCATCTTGAGCAACTCCTCAGCTCAGCGTAAAAGAATTCAAATTTAAGTAGACAGGGTTGGAATTGAAGTGGGATCCCTTGTGACCGAAGAAAACGCTGTCCAACCAAAATATATACTTGTACAGTGGCCATGTGTCTGTCACAGGCCTCTCTAACTTGATCACGTGGGCTACGACCAGCAAAGCGAGGATCTTTCATCACCCAAAACAGCTGAGGCAACAAGATAGAGCATATGTTTCTATGGCCCTCTGAGTTGACATGAGGCTTCAAAATAGGTGGACTGACATCACCCACCCTTTCTTCAGCCTCTGGCACGTGCTCCTCTGGAACGGCATCCTCATTGTTCGGAGGGTGTGGCTCATCCAAAGGGGCAGGCGGACTTTCAAGTTCAGGTTCAGGATCCGGTGGTAAATTGTTTCTATTCTCATTCTCATCATCCCCAAAAAGCGATTCACAGTCACTGGCGATCCAACCCCCTTCCAAGATTGTATCTTTCAGAAGCTGGTCAGATGCTGGAGTAGCTTCATTCTCGCAGGTCCTTATCACAAGCTGACTGGGAAAGTGGGAACGGGACCACTATAGACAGTGACCAATAACTGGGAAACAGGTCAAAAAACGTTGAAGCAGTCGATGTGATTCATGGGATGGTCAAACTTGAATCACGCCTGATTTTGCTAAATCTCCACCAACAAAAAAGCATTAACATTTGACTAATCTTAACTTAACCAATCAAAAGAACCTTGTACAGAAAAAGGAGTGTGCACACACACACACAACCCCATGGATGTCTGAACTAGTCCGAACCGAACCAAGTGTCTTTTGTGTTTCAACATGAGCCTGTTCAACTTCAGAACTTTGAGAACCGGCGCTAGCAGAATTGTTGCCCTCGTCGTCAGTTTCAAGATTAACAACCACCACTGGTTTGGGGTCATTTGCTGGTGTTTTGGGTTTTCTCGCAGCTTTACGTCTTTGTGTTGGTTGCTGTTTCTTTTTTCTCTTCCTCAAAGTCCCAAAGAACTCTGACTCCTCATCTGCCCTTGGATCGTCCGGAATGGCTCCTGGAGGGGGGAAACTTGAAGTTGAGACCAGGACTCTCTGGGACCTTGGGGGCTGGATTTTGGATCGGATAAGATTCTGGAAACTTGAAACGGGACCGAGCTGGATGAACATTAACGGGTTTGAAAAAACAGGAAACATTAATAACTTCTGAATTCAGATTCTTTTACTTCGAACTTCAAACATCAAATTTCAAAACCGATATTTCACCGACATACCTGTTGGCAGTTGGTTCCCCATGGGTTTTCCGAAACAGTCCTCTGAAGAAAGAACACAAGGCATCGAACCCTTTGCTGTTCATACCCTTTGGCACATCCTGAATTGATTCTGGGCAGCATTCCATAGCAGCTAGAATGGCCTTGTAGTAGCCTCCGTTTTGGCAAGAATGACTGAAGTACCCGTTGCACTCATATTCCTCTGCCTGTGTATGTCCTTGAACTGCAAATGGCTTTCGAAAACAAATATTTATTATCTTCAGTGGCCTTCCCCAAACAAACTGATTAAGCAGGAAAACCAATCACAAAAAATTCACTCTATTTTCAAAATGACTTGCAGAAGAATCACCACAACAACACCAACAACAACAGCAACAACAACAACAACAACAACCACAACAACAACCACAACAACAACAACAACAACAACAACAACCACAACAACAACAACAACAAACAACAACAACAACAACAACCACAACAACAACCACAACCACAACCACAACAACACCAACAGCAACAGTAACAGCAACAGCAACAACCACATCATTACAACACACACAACATTACAACAAACACAACATTACAACTTACAACAACAAACACATCATTACAACTAACTTGCAACTTACAACACACTATGAAAACCAGGGCTCGTTTGAGAAGGATTGTGTAGTACGCATGGTGCTCACTTTTGAAATTGAAACATCTCTGCGCCACTGACGCATGTTTGCCAGATTCACCCTTCGACCAACCAGCAGTTACCAGAGATCTCCGTAAAGACCACAAGCTTCGACACAAAGGGTCTACTGGGTCCTGTACTTTTTTGGGGGATGACAAACGGGTGCTGAAAATCAACGCAGCGGAATTGATGACCAACCGCCCTTTCCCATTGACAGAAGCCAGCTCATACTTCTCCATCCACTCAGCAGCTATCATCTGAGCAGGGGTCAGGACAAGGGGTCGTCTTTTTTTGGCACCTGCTTCTCCAAGTTCGCAAATTTGTTCCCTTAGTTGCATGGAACACCCCAAAGCAACAGTGAACACAGCTTTGAGGCTTTGAAAACTTCGAAATGACAACAGGACTTTGGGCAATGTCATGCAATGTTTGGTGCCTTGGGAACTATGTGAAACACAAAAAAAATAAACATGAACGCTTTCCAAACCTTGTCAAAAATCACAAGGCTGCTGTCAATGGCGTCACCAGAAATTGGGTCCCCCAACATGTCCATCACAGACTCTTTGTCAAACTCGGTGATGTGATCTGTGGATGTAAACTGGTACAAACTGTCAATGCTGTCATTCTCAAACAACTCTTGTAAGTTGACAGGCTGTACGACAGTTGTCGCTGATTTGAAAGAGAACGCATCTGGCAGAGTAGGACATGGACCGGAACCATCGTGTTGTGAAGAATCATCACTCACACTGAAGCTCCCCAAAACTGCACAGGATAGTGTCCCCTTCCAATCATCCACTGACCACTGTGTCAACCGCTCCATATACTTTTTGTTCCCAGGATTGAAACCAAGAAGTTGAAAGCACATCCAAGTAGTCTGATTGGGATCTGGTTGGGCCACAGTTGGAATGGCATAAATACCACCCTTTGTTGTAAGGCTCATGAGGTGGGCCAGCTGTTCTCTCCATTGTTTTGTGGTCGGTGCAGATTCCGGGGCGGATGATTGAATCAATTCAGCATCCCTGGTTCTGTCAGCAAACATGACATCGAGGTTGTGACCAGTAGTGTATGACTGAAGTTCCCGAAACGTATGCCATGTTTCTTCCACAAGGTCTCCAAATGACTGCAGGTAGCGTCCCACATTGTTTCTGAATGATACTTGTGTCAAATCATCATGTAGGGCCCTTCGCAAATTGGCGCTCATATGGGCAACGCTGAGGGAGCGGGACACAGCAACCCGGACCTCAAAACTGAAAACGGATGTGGTTTAACGGTTTTGACTTTTGATTGATTTGATGTTTGGCTCTTGGGAACAACTGCTTGGGAACAAAAAATCAAACAAACAAAACAAAACATGTTGTCTAGTAATGAGTGCACTGACAACTGACCAGAAAAAGTTCTACCCAGCCCAGCTGAGTTACATGGACAAGATGGTGTTTTGCCTCCAGACGTTTCATCACAAGAAGAGATGATGCCCAGGCAACCAGTTGTCGAAATAACTGTTGTTGCATGAAATGGTCATGCCCCTTTGCCCATCTTGAAAGTGCTGTTCTATGTTTTGCGAAAAATTCGCGTCCAACATCCCCAAGATTGCCAATCTGATTGAGGTCGTGCAACCTCAGCAATTTCCCTGTTAACACCCTGCTTCTCTTGGTAGTTTCCGCCATGCTGGTGCTTGGCAACAGGTATTCCAGAAGTGCCACAAAACTCCATGGGGGCTTGTGTAGAAAACTGGTGTACTGTGGCAAATCCATTCAGTATGTTGGAAACATCCACGTGCCGACCAAGCTGACGAAGTTTCTCCAAAGCCTTCAAACCAGCAGAATCCATGTCAATGGACAGTCCCCGCAATTGATCAACGAATGGTTTGGAACCATGGACTGCGAATTCAATCAAACGCCTGCCGGACCATTTGCACTGGGTACTGCCGGTCTCTTGTTTGAGCCGCTTTCTGTCCTCCAACATTCAATCCGGACAATGGGCGGGAAAAAAATAATTGAACGTTGGAAAGCTAAACTTTGAAAATATCATTCCTTTGGGATTGAGATTCGAGGTCCCTAGGTGTCAAGTCAATGCAATGTGATGTGAACTTGTACTTGTATTACTCAATCTAAAACTGAGCTCAAGTTAAAACCAAAGCTAATGGTCCTCCTCTGTTGGATGACAATGACAGCCATGAAGCCAACTGGAAACTTGGTGACCCCACTGACAAAGAAGGCGTTGTGAGTATGCAAGGGCCCAAAAAGTAGCAGCGCCATGGTCTGTTGTCAGAACTTCCAAGCAACGAATCTCAGCATCAGAAAAGGTATAATCATCCCCAAATCCATCTCCCTGGTCATCTCTACCACGCAAAGAAGAAGGCTCCAGCAACCATATAAGGAACTGAGAACGGTGTACCATCCAAGTAAGAACTTCATAACGATATTCCCAGCGATGCTTGATGAAGGTTGGGCAAGGTGTCTCAAACATTTTGCCAATACTTCTTTTCCTCAGGTCCCCTTCTATCTTATCATTATCGAAAATGAAGTGCTTGCGAAACCTCTCCAGGTTGTCAGATTTGCTGAAGTATTTTGCAAGGGTGTTGAGCTGTTTGTCAAACAGGTCGAAAAGTTCCGGAATCCAACATTCCTTCAATTCCTCCATGGTATGGTGCAGAGAGTGGTCAATGTCGTGAAGTGGGAGAGTGTTTGGAAATGCCCTCCGTCCAGGGGTGTCATGGTTGTCCTCCCCATCCATGTCCGGAAGGACAGCTAGCTTTGACTCAACCCCCATGTCATTCAAAAACGAAACCGCACGTGACCTTGCCAAAGCAGTGTCACCAATCTCCAAATGCAGGCTCCGCATGACTGCCCTGAACTTGTATGCAGTTGAGGTAGCTTTACGTCCAAGAACCTGAATTGGTAGAACACGGGTTTTGAATGTCAACTGCTGTAGGACCGTCTCTGGGTTCAGTGGATACACGTCGCCCAAATCCACAAAATCACATTCGATGATCAGGTAGTCCCGGCTAAATTGCGGACTGGAATCTGCCCGGAGGTGCAAAGCCCACGTGGCGTCATGTCTGTAGATAAACTCACGCGACCACCTGACAAGAAGAATGACCAATACTAGGACCAACACAAACCAAACAAAACCAAACTCAGCTTGTATCACTTGGCAAGGAAGTCAGGGGAAGTCTTGATTCTAATCATCATTCATCATACACCAAATTGTCACTAAATATCAGTTATAATTTATTACTATAGCTTAGCTGATCATTGGGTGTTAGTTGCTTGCTGATAGCTACTTGTTATCGAAAACCCGTGGTATCTTGAAGGTCTTAAGGCTTAAGTTAAACATAGAATCTTAGAGTCTCTAGAGTCTTAGAGTCTTAGAGTCTAAAGTCTTACGTGGGCTTAGAAGTTTGTAGTATCAGGGACTGTGACTTCGTTCGTCCGACCAAAGCCATCATAGCTTATGAGTGCGGGTAGTAAAATAATTTCCAGAGTTACACCCTCCCAGGCCCATTCGGTGTTACATGTTTTGTTTTAATATGAGTAATTTAACCCGTAACCCCATCAATTCATTAGTTCCCAGGTGGACCCACCGTTGCTTCCTACCAACCTCCCTCGGCAAGTTACAGCATTGAGCAGTAATCAGATTTGATCCGAAAAGTATACAGAGTCATCCTTTGTGGCAGGGTCATCACCTTAAGCAGAGAAGAAAGTTGATAGGGCCAGGGATCAGGGCTGACTGGCCCATCTTGAAACTTGAAACTTCAACCTTCGATACTACATTCACATAAGATCCCTAGTTCGAAAAAGACACAACCATAGTATGGAAGAGAGTCTAAGTTGTAGGATTATAAAAGTCAGGTGACAATGAATGAGAGGACATCATGATCCTAGCTACAAAATACAAACTGCATGATTCCACATTCCACATTCCACAATTCTGTCATCCGTTCAATCCTAACGAAACAAAAACTGAGAAAACTGAATCAAGCTAATGCGAAAGTGACTTGACCAGTGAGATGGCTGCTCAAATCATCATCCAGTACCAGTCTCATTCCCCTTAGAACTTAGAACTTAGAACCCCAACGCTCAAGAAGAAAACTAGATTTTGGAGGAAGCACAGCAGAACAAAAGAAATAAAAAACAGAGAGAAACATGAACAACATAAACAAAACACTAATGCTGTTCATTGATCAATGTGTTTTTGCGGCCATGTGCCAGGGTGTAGCATGATGTTCAAGCTGGAGTCAAGGTTGTTATTGAAGCTGAAGTCACCATGTGCCATTAAAAAACTGAGGGGCAACAACTATGAACATTTAACTTTAAATTGAATTAAGCAAAGTATCAAATGCACAGCTTGCGTCATGACGTCAGATTTCTCTTGCAGATGTCGAAGCAAGTCCGCAAACAAGACACTGTCAATGACAAAGTTTGGAGAGTATTGCCAACCCCCTTTTGCTCTTGATTCTCTACCAGATGTGACTGTCAAACACTCTTGCAATCTCAGTGTTGTTTCCTTTGCCCCTTGCCAATTCTGCCTCTCGATTTGAAATAACAATGTATGGAACATAAGGTCAACAGCAGACTTGCCACTGGCCCCATCCGCATACGGAGACACAACTGCGCTGCTGCTTGCGTCACCACCAGCTGTCGATGACAAAGATTGAGACTGAGAAGTCTTGCCTAGACCGACCGGGCAGGGTTAAGTGAGGAGGCGAGGAATGTAGTTATCCTTCATTGTAGTTATCCATCGTTGTATAGGTGGCGAGGAATGTTTCAATTTTCAACTAGTCAACATTTTCAACAGGTCAAAGTATAGCTAGATAAACTAAGACTGCATCTTGAAACTTGAAACCTAAACATACAATCCAATCCAATCACATGATTAAATTTAAGGGAGGAACGGGAACAATAATATTTGTTGGAAAGAGGAACAGTGAAAAGTGAAAAGTGAAAAGGGAACAGCAAATCAGTTGACTAGCTTACCACTGTTCCTAGTGGCTTCTCTTGAATGTTGATCTAGCTGAGAAGTCAGTCTTGGTTTCCAAAGCGATCACCCGCGCATTTTCGTCCCAATCCACCCGGTATTCCCGCTGCAGTGACTTCAATGATCGGCGGTCCCTCTCATCAGTGAGAAGAAAAAGATTTTCCTTGCAGTGCGGGGCCAGAAGTATCGGGAAAGCATGTGGATAGCGGGAAACTAAACTTGCAAATTGAAACTTCAAAGGTTGATAGTTGAAATTGACACTTGTTAAAGTTGAGAATTGAGAATGTTGAGGATATTAAAAATTACTTTACTTCGAGTGATCCCCACCATGACATTTATACGTTTTGTTACTGGCAAATCTTCTGGCGTTCTATCTGGCATATCTTCTGGCATCGTCCAGCGGTGCCCACTGAGCTCGGAAGGCCCCAGGTTGAGGTCCAGCAGTGCCCACTGAGCTCGGAAGGTCCCAGGTTGAGGTCCAGCGGTGGTCCAGCAGTGCCCACTGCGCGCGGAAGTTGGCGAAGAGTTGGCAAGGCGGAAGTGGACATCGAAGTGGATGCAGAGGTGGTGGAGGAGAAGCTGGAGGACAAGAAGGAGAAGGAGGAGAAGGAGGAGGAGGAAGAGGAGGAGGAGAAGGCGGACGAGGAGGAGGAGAACAACTGTGATAAAATCTAACAACCCTCACCGGCAGGTGGGGAAAAATGGAACTGGAAAACACAAAACAAAATTCAGAAATCAAAACGCCATAACTCATGCTTGAAACTCAAAACCGTGGCACCACGTTTTCCTGAAAAACCTTTGCGTCAACAGGCGTCATCTTACTCATCTGCCTTCTCCCTTGGAAACTGACTTTGCACGGAACATTCGGTGAAATCTGTCCCTGAACCAATACCTCGTGCTCTGTGTCCTTGCCACCACACCTGAAAATTGTCAAGTGCACAAAGGCGTCCCGCCTCAGTTGATGAACGGGATTTGAATTTTATTCAAGAATCGAGATTCGGCATTTTAAATTCAAATCGTTGAATTGCATGCCAATATCTTTGTTCCAATTCCCAAACGTACCTTTTACCTGGAACCTGGAATCTGATCAGATTGCAAAGGTTGCAAGTTGTAAGTTGGAAGGGTCACGGTCAAAGTGCGTTTGTAAGTTGTAAGCTGGTTGTATGTAAGTGTAGGTGAATAATCGTCAAGTAGAATATAGACTCAGACAGTCAGAATTCAGAATACTCAAAGCATTCTGACTCTGTAGTCTGTTCGTCCCAATTATCAACTGCCACGGTTTTAGAATTGGTAAAATGATAGAGGTGTAGTATAGTAGTATAGTATAGAGTATAGACTATAAGGTCTAAGTCTAAGTGAAGTGGAATTAACAAGTTTGATGTAAGAGAACCTAACACTACTAAGCCAAGGTACCCTCCTTGTTTTGATTCAGAAAATTTTGATCTGCTAAAGCACCAGATCACAGACCCGCGACACCGATCGTTCCGCCAAGATTGCCATGCCATGGCTTGAGACACCCCTCACATTGGCACCGCCATGTGAGATGCCCCCTCACACATCACACTCTGAGATGCGAAGCACTACGCGTATCATCCAAAAACCCAAAAACCTCTTTACGGGAAGATCGGCTTATCAGTTTACCCACGTCACCAACCAATGGTTTCCAGTGTGAAGCCAGCAACTAAGCAGTTGGGGTTCAAGAAGGTATCCTTGAATCAAGATTCTATTGACATTGGTGTGAGATTGTGAGAATCAAGAAAACATATCAATTCAGAATTATCATATCAATTGTATCTATGTATGAACTGTATGAACTTAACAATCTTAACATCATGGCTGCAACTGGAGCCACTGTTGGTCATGCCGAAACCAGGTCGGGCAGGATCCAAGCTCATTCAAAGGTTAACACTGGGAACCACCAAATTTCGAATGATAATTTTCCGAAACCATGGATTTCAATGTCACATGTTCCGGACCCCTGGGGACCTTCCCCCGAAAGGGGTCGTTGTCATTAGTAATACATACATACATACATACATATGCATACATATGCATACATACATGCATACATACATGCATACATACATGCATACAACACAACTTGTCCATACACAACTTACTCGTACTTACTCTTCCACTTTCAACTTGCTCCACACCAATCCTTCACCATCTCTTTTCCCTTTCCTGCTTTCCCCATGCCATCTTTACCTTTCTTTCGCTGCTTGTTGGAAGAAGTTGACATGTGGGGTTATCCGGTCCTTTAATTCTGTAGTTACACTAGTTGTGATAATCAGACTATCCATTAACCCCAATGCTTAGCGTTGATACCCTCAAGAACAACACATTTGGTAGCCATTGTTTCGCATTAGTTACTGGGGTTATGGAATCACCCCACTTATTGAGTGGGCTAGTTGCACTAATCCTACATCTCTGATTGAATTAAGCGCACATATACGTGGTGGTTTATTCTAGCTCGTAAATGATCTATAACCCCATTTGAAAGTAGGGTAAGTAGGGTAAGTAGGGTTTGTGAACTAGCCGTTAGTGCAGTTACAACTGGGGTATCAAAAAATTACTTTACTTCGTGTGATCCCCACCATGACATTTATCGATTTGTTACTGGCAAATCTTCTGGCATTCTATCTGACATATATTCTGGCATTCTATCTGGCATATTTTCTGGCATATCTTCTGACATCCTATCTGGCATTCTATCTGGCAAATCTTCTGGCATTCTATCTGGCATTCTATCTGGCATATCTTCTGACATTCTTTCTAACTTTCTTCTGCACATTCTTTGTCCCATATCTGGATACTCGCGGTTGAGGTCCGGCAGGGAACACTTGGCATGGATCCTCGCGGTTGAGGTCCGGAAGGGAACACTGGGCGTGGATGGTCGTGGTTCAGGTCCGGCAGGGAACACTGGGCCCGGATACTCGCGGTTGAGGTCTGGCAGGGAACACTGGGCGTGGATGGTCGTGGTTGAGGTCCGGCAGGGCACACTGGGCGTGGATGGTCGTGGTTGAGGTCCGACAGAGAACACTGTGGATCGCGGGTCGCAGTTGGACGAGGAGGACGACGAGGACGAGGAGGAGAGGAGGAGAGGAGGAGGACGAGGCAGGAGTCAGGAGGAGGCAGGAGGAGGCAACTGACATAAAATCTAACAACCCTCACCTGGCAGGTGGGGAACAACTTGCTAACTGGGGTGAACAGCCAAGTAACCTGCTAACTGGGAAGAAACATTATATATTATTATATAGTCCATATCAACCCCACCTTTTTCTGCACAGAACTGACTAAGTGCTTTCTGAGGTTGGACGTACTTCACAGATACCACCTTTGCGTACTGGAAGAGTTCGGACTGCGGCCTCTCGCAACGGCACCCAGATGTCTCGCTGGTTACTTCGAGTATCCTCTTGCGATCATATACATATATATATATATCATAAACCGAAGTTACTTTAAATGAATGGTTGATTTTTTGAAACTGTTTGTACATGTTTTTTTCTACCAAGATTTGTTCAGATTCTTGAGGATGGTGTAATCATCATCTCGGGATATACGGAAGAATCAACCACACACACGTTGGGCATTGTTTACTACAATGTGAGGCCCCCGTTCGATAGCTAAGTTGGTGCAAATAACTCCCATTTCACTATGGTTTATGGTACGCAAATAACGAACTAGTTACTGGGGCGAATCTAAACCAACGTTCACATCACTGGGGGGGCCTCACATTGTATTGGATTACACTGGGTTTACCTCAGATCAAAGTGACCCAAAGATGTGAACCCAGGACTGTTGCGTAAGGAGGTTGTCTGCAACAACCAGAGGCAACCCAGTTAGGTTAGTGGGACATCGCCTAGTTTCATATGAGTCGCTGTGAAAAATACCTGCTGGTTGATAATTGCGTGAGGTTATGCTACCCAATATATGTAACATATTGAGGGTTATGGAAATCCAGCACGGGACATCCGGTCTTAACCAGCCACTATAAAGGGACACGTTGCGAGTTTGAAACATGAAACGTCCACTGGATATATCATATATCTAAATATGTAAATGTGATCATTACCTTCTGGTAAATTAACATAGACCCTGAAAACACCCAATTGTTTAGTGGAAACTAGTCTTTCAACCCCTGTCTGCCAGGGTCTATGTTAATTTACTGGAGGGTAATAATCATAAGCCACATATATGAAATTTTAAGCCACTTAAACCTTGAAATTAGCCACTTACGTTTTTTTAGCACATCCTGCTGTGGCTATCCTAGAGCACCTTAGATGCCGGGAGGTCGCGTGCAATCACGGTGAACATGTGGGCTGCTGAGGCCCGGTCCGTGCACCCGGTGTGGTTTCTGGATGTTTCTAGGGGATCCCCACAGGATGGTGCCCCCAAACGTGATGTGAACGTTAGTTTGGAAAAAACACCATGGTATAACTAGTTCGTTATATCTACCATAAACAATAATGGTCAGAATGGGGGTTCTGGGGGATCCCCAAGTCACCATGGGTTTCAAATGGTTTCAAATATATACTACCCTCTGGTAATTTAACATAACTATTGAAAGATCCACCCTTTTATAGCTGGATAAATCAACTATTTCAATGGCCATTTTCAATAGCAAAATGTTAACGTTTGCCAGAGGGTAAGTTCTGGTCGAATGATTGGGGATAATTCGGCGGGTAACCCCCATGACTGGGATGGCAAACAGCAGGCATTTTTTCTGGGTGAAGAGGATGGTCTCTCATTCACGTTAGGGATTTGAGGTTGAGTCATTAGTTATTTACTAAAGTCCTGGTTGGTGGTTTCAAACATTTTTTATTTTCCATACTCTATGGGATAATCCTTCCCATTGACAAATATTTTTCAAGATTGTTAAAACCACCAACCAGAGTCTATTTATCTTATTTAAACCATTAGTAAATGGACTATTTAGTTTTAGACCTAGTAAATGGACTATTTACTAAAGTTTTATCTTTAGTTTGATGATGTTTTATTGGTCTATTTAAATATTTCTAATTGGACTCATTAGATAAAACTCATTAGACCAGAGTAATGTTATGTCGTTACGTGCCAATTAGACATTTACTGGACATTTAAAAAAATAATGACATGTGGGTTGTCTTAATGACATTTGGGTCAGGGTCATTTTCTGTACCGCCAACAGCTCGATCTCCCTCGATGCAAAGTTTCCTGGATATGTCATGAGCAAACAAGTGAACACCATGATCCGATGAGCGAGATCTGCTGCGAAATCTGACTCCAAACCCAGCATTTTGCCAAAGATTCTAGTCCCAAAGAGGTTTCCAACTCCAGGCCCACAGGCCTGGTGGTTCTGGTAATCTGGCAATCAATCTGTTACAATGCTATGAAGAACCACCATGACTGGGTAAATCATGGAACTCAATGGGGCACCACGCTGCCTCGCTCTAGGCGCTATGTGAAAGTTTGGTGCTGAATCCCATCCCCAACTTGCGCTTGTTAAGCTTATGAGAAACCATCCCCATAGAATTGCAAGGTGGTGCCCCAGTGAGCTGTTCACGCTCAGTTGACGCTGAACGCTAACTTGCTAGACATTCTTTGGTTTATTGTAGATACATTGCTGATATATCTATATTTACTATGGAAAATCACCATTTTTAATGGGTTGATTAGGGGGTTCTATCTATAGTTAATGGTGTTTATAACCCAACGTTCGCATCACGTTTGGGGGCACCATCCTGTGGGATTGTAATGGTGAAATCGTGGCACAATAGTGGATTACCAGAGGGTTTGCATGGTGATTGACCATTAGTGGATTGAATGGGTAAATCCACTTTAATAGCTATTAATGGGTAAATCCACTATACATATTCTAGGATTAGTCTTTGAATGACCACTTTTTTTTGCATCGCAGGTGAGTTTCCCTGCCACCTTCACACGTACCACCTGGTACGAGGCGCGTGACGGCGCGTGCGATCCTTCTTCTGGAGGATCCGGAAGTTTGTGATTGGAATGTTTGGAGAGAGAACAAGGTGGTGCCCCAGTTCGTTAGCTAAGTTGGTGCAAATAACTCCAATAACAATCGCTTATGTTAGATATATCTATGCTTTCTATGGTTATAAACCCACTTCTAACTGGGAATATGATGGGGATACAATGGTGATATAACCAGCTTGATATGGCGATACAATGGGAAACAATGGGATACAATGCTTGATTTTATACCACCATTGTTGATCTGGTGCTGGACATTCCCCATTTAGTTCGATGATGATGAATCTACAATGACAAGGTGGTGCCCCCCCCAGTTATAAATTGGTTATAAGCCCATTAACTATAGATGATCACCTATAAACTATAGTTATTGGACTTATTTGCACCAACTTGGCTATCTTGGGGGCACCACCTTGTATGATTTACCTGGGCAAATCAAAATGTGACCTCACCTGCGAGGAATCATCCCCAGCCGCAAGTTTCAGGCTTGTTTTTTTTTGCCCCAGATAACCCAGATGCCCCAAAAAGATGCCGAAAAGTCTGCCACCAGGATGGTTTAGATCAAAAAACATGGAAAAATGACGATGTTTCCGACCCAATGATGAAACACTTCACCTGCGTTGGTGCAATACGATTTCCATGTCGTCCGCCCACATCTTATTGCTATTGTCTTCCTACTGAACCATCCCAGTGGTATGGATAATTAAAAAAAACGTGACCAAATGCCACGTTTGTTTCCACAACTTCTCCGTTTGTTTCCACTTTCTTTCACTCAGAAGGTGGTGCCCCCCAGTTCGAAGTTTGTGCCCAGATTCACCCATCTAACTAGTTCGATATACCTGCAATGAACCTGAAAATATGTGCCCCCCCAGTTATAACTTGGTTTATAAACCACATTAGCTATAGTTAGAAGCATCATGAACCATAGTTATCGGAATTATAATCCAACTTAGCTATCCAGGGGGCCCCACTTTGTACTCAAATCCAATTATGTTTGTTGATCTATTATCCCCATTAACTATACGTACTATAGATATAACTCCCACAAAACCTACTTGTTGGACATGTAAACTCAACTTACATTACTAAACCAAACCAACTTAGCTCTCGTTTTGGGCACCACATCTACCAGAAGCAGGGCACACCCCCCCGGGGTACCCGCACTCGTGCGCCCGGCCACGCCACAGTCCGACAGCGATGCTCGCTTCGAACTGAGCACAGACAAATTGGATGCAGCGACTTGGTTGAAGTCTAGGGCAATCTTGGATGGGTACCCTATGGTTATTTAACATAGCCATGGAAAATGAACCATTTATGAATGAATTACCTATTAAAATGGTGATTTTCCATAGCTATGTAACAAATTAGGATGTTAATGGGATAATCTGAAAGATGGGTAGATGTTTCTGAACCAACAACAAATAGGTGAACTTAACCATCAACAAAAACGGGATTGTTATGGGATATTAATCATGGGGATGAATGGGATATCTATGGCAATCTTAGATGGCTAGAAACTAATCCTTTAGTCTTTTGGTATCAATGGGATTATCTACGTTCACCAGCTAAGAATATGTCAGTTTTTTTGCAGGGTATCTAAGATTGGCCATGAAGTTATGAGCAGTTTCAGTACTCAAATGCTCTGATTTTGGATGATGGATGAGGGTACCCCTATTTTGGGAAACCCCTAAATAGTAGTTTAGGGAATATCTCAATACAGGTGGGGATATAACTTTCCAAGTTACATACAAGTGGGGGTATAGCTGAACAGATGCTGGACTAATTCATGGGATATCAATGATTACCATGATGTAGAGTAACTGATATGGTTGAAGATTCAAGATTTCTTTCTCGGAAGTTTGGAAGGTAGTACTTGGGGTTGTAGTTGAGTTATCAGTTGAGGTTACTTTTATGTTCTGCCCTCAGAAGTTGGGAAATGAGCTCCATAACTTTGGTAAATTTCCATTTCTCGCTGGAAAGGCAGTAGGTTGAATTGCCATTTCAGGAGCCTACATTGGATGTACGTACCATATATAAGGCCTATATAAGGCCTATATAAGGGAATATCCCCACAAAATATGTCCTGAAATATGGTACAGCACCTCCATTCTAGGGTCCTGAAATTCCCATTGATAGGTCTTGACCTTTATTTTTAATTGCCAAAGACGCGTAAGAAAATTTGTATGCGCAGATGGCCTCCAAAGATTTGCTTTTGTTGGAAAGATACAAGGTGGTGCCCCCCAGTGATGTTTGTTGGTTTATAATCCCCACGATATAACTATAGTTAATGGATGTTCATAAACCAACATTATCAATCATCTACCATAAACTATAGTTAACTATGTATAAATATTGTTTGGTATAACTCTCTAATCAACCCTAGATATTGGACTTATTTGCACCAACTTATATAGCTAACGAACTGGGGCACCTCCTTGCAGAGGGGAGGAGTGCTGAAATATTAGGGCGTATCTGACCTTTCTATTAAGTGATGGTTGATGGATGATTGATTATATGATATCTACTGGGATATGTTATTTGGAATATGAGTTTGATATGATATATCTAAGCAACTTGATATGATATTTGGATGTGTCTGAAAATGGTTTGCATACACCCAACATGGCATGTTTTTTTTGACTTTTGTTCGATAAAATGATGATAAACCAATGGTTTTTGGGGCCCTTTGGGCCCCCCGGTATCTTTAGACACAGCCATCGGAAAAGGAAACATCTGCCGGAAAGCGAAGCATGTTTGTTCTGGATCCTATGGATCCTATGGATCCCTAGAAGGTGGTGCCTCCCCCAGTTATAAATTGGTGAAATAAGCCCATGAAAACTAGTTCGATGTACCACCAACAAAAACTATAGTTACCCCAGTGATGTGAACGAGATTCGCCCCAGTAACTAGGTCGTTATTTGCGTACCATGGGAGGATCATCAATCCATTGAGGGATCAAGGCGCATTTTTTGGTCATATCCCATGTTTATGTATGTTTTTCATAGGCCATATGAAAATCCCATATGTTTGTTAGATTGATACCCTTATCCCAAGTATATATATATATATATACATGGGCGTTTATGAAAATGGGAGATCCCCAAAACATCCCAAGACCAGTGGTTTCAATACTCAGGCTGTCTAATTATTGATGATTTGGAGGTACCACATTTTAGGACACCTCCATATGTATTGTTTTTTTTTCCATGACATTCATACTTTGTGCGAAAGCCACAGCTGAACCTCAGCGCGCCGAGTCCTATGCTGGTCGCGCGAGCCCGTGCAAGAGCACTGGTGGCGGATGCATGGGTCTGGGCTCCCAGAGGTTGCGAAGTGCAACTGAGCAGTGGCTGCTAAACCCTGCTTGGTTGATGATTAGGGAAAATTTTGCATGAAAACCATACGAAAATATAGGACAAGATGGAAAATGGTGGGAAACTATTGGAAAATATAGGAAAATGGTGATTCTACTACCCTATATAAATTGGGTATTATAATAATCCAATGGAATGATAGAGGGATGTTGAACACTGCTCAACTGAGCCATTGAACATAGACACATTACCAGAAAATATCAGAACGTGGTGACTTAACCAACAAAAATGGTGATTTAGATGAGTTTATAATAGCTAAGTTGACTTGGATAAACTACAACGACGCATTTTTGCGACCGAAGCCTGGAATGATGGTACCGTCATTTGTGGGGAATCGTCCCGAAACGGCTGCAAGGGGCTGAGGTTTGTGATTTAATAAAAAATACCCAGGCTTATAACTTGTTTAATTGTGGATATATCATGATCTATCTATATTTAGTGGGTCTTATGAACCAACTTATAACTGGGGGAGCACCACCTTGTTCGTTGAGGATTGAATATAAGGAACTTATACTCACTGCTTTGTTGGGAATCATGACCCAGAATTGGAAAAATCGGATAGGAATATACAATATAATATAATTTATAGGCGTATGTACTGTAGGAAAATATTTGGTTGTACTAACTGGAGTTCGGTTTTAAGTACAATAAAATATGGGGATATAATGGATAGCTGATGTTTGGTTGCTATTTATCGAGATTATACTACTGGTTTTTCATAGGAATATGTACTGACCTGCTTTTGGAGATCTGGCCAATTATTACAATGTGAGGCCCCCCAGTTATAAGTTGGTTTAGAGTAACTATAGTTATAAGATGTTATAAGTACCATAAACCATAGTGAAATTGGAGTTATTGGCACCAACTTAGCTATCGAACGGGGGCCTCACATTGTAAAAAAGCCATCTCTGTTTCCACAGAGCGGAGTCGCAATTATCGCCACGTGAGTCCTGACCGGTGATTTTCTCAGATGCGCACAGGCGTCGAATCCGGCTGATGTGCGAAGGTCTGGAGAAAAAAGGCGTAGAATTTGCATTCCTGAAGAGGGCATCTCATCCCCTCTTCATTGATGGCCTTGATCGCTGTGGAATGGGCAGGCCATGATAACTCAAATCTACGGCGGCCAAAATCAGATGTGGTGCTTTCTGATGCCGTTCCAAACCCGACGAACGTACGGGAAAGCCATGGAAATCCAGCCTGATGAGCCCAAAGACGATGGCCCACTCCCTGGCTCCAGCTTGTCGCTGTTTAAGGCGAGGCAAACAGCTTTTCACGCCGTAGCGAACTCCACGTGTATGCAAATTTTTGCCGTTTTAGGATTTCCTCCAGAATTTTCAGACTTCGCGCATCCATCCGTAGCCATCCTCAAAAACACCATAGATGCGTGGAATTAATTCATTAATCGTAGGTTTGCCGTTTGCCACAATGTACTTTAACTATAAGTGGATTTGACCAACCTACATGAATAGATTAGGGCATGATTGTGACACAATTCATGGGTCGTCAATAATCGGTAGATTGATGTTTAGTTTAAACCATATTGAACCAGAATAAATTTGTCCAATAAAAAAGCGATTGAACAGGTTGAACCACGATTCACCTATCGAATTACTCTCCGGAAAGTCAACGTGGCGCACGGGTGGATGAACACGGCCATCCGGTCAATGGACGGTCAAGGCCCAAACAAGGACGAGGTAGTTTCTCTTTTTTGGGCAGACGGCGTACTGGCGAATATCAACAGTTGAAGATTTCACGTATGTGGTCCACATGGTCAAACCTTTATAATTAGCGTGGATCAGGGATTTCAGAAAATATGAAGCATTTTACGCGATTTACCCATGAAGAATAGGGAGGGTTTAAAATGGTTAAAGGTTTTGATGGTAAAGTAATCTATACATGATTTGTAAATGATTGCTACGTTTCACTACCACAAAAGGGTAAACCAACAACATATAGGTAGACCGGCTGATGACATGGCAATAAATTGATTTCTGGCTAAAAATTGAGGACCATACTAACGAGCTCAAACAAAAGTCTTTGCAGTGGCCTTGCGCATGTGCATGGCTCAAGGGTAAGAAGTCCAGCCTGTGACTGGCAATTGGTGTGCCAATTGTTGGATCCATTTGGAATCGCAGGGCAACTGGACGTGTTTTGTGTGCATTGACCTTCGATAGACGCTGGCATTTTTTGGGCCAAAAAAAGATGCCGAAATCTGGACTTCCAGGATGGTAATCCGATGATGTTTCCCTTGTATTTCCAGGTTTCCAACTAAGGTATTGAACTCGGCATCTGGGCCCTGGGGTGGCTATATGGCAATGTGTGTTTAGCAGGCAATCGGTGAAAAACTTCGTGGTATTGTTTCACATAACCCATAGCAGTGGCTACGCTTAGCATGATATTCTAGTTTGATGATTCATAATGTGAGAACCAGATTTTTGTTAGAATCATCATTCATCATGCCCAACTGTCAACCATGTGGGAGTTATTTTCGAAAAATGCTCCCAAGAATCGCAAGAAACCACTACTGTCTGGGATGATGATAACTGTGT
Organism: Cladocopium goreaui; assembly: GCA_947184155.2. Taxonomy (NCBI): domain Eukaryota; class Dinophyceae; order Suessiales; family Symbiodiniaceae; genus Cladocopium; species Cladocopium goreaui. The sequence continues at coordinate 531,549 of CAMXCT020002258.1, read as the reverse complement.
TGCTGATTCCACAGTGGTTTGATTGCCATGATTTCCATGAAAATCACGGTGTGGGAGAACACCAGTCAAAACCTGACCCCCGAACAATGCTATGGGAATGATGATTTTCAAGATCAGCAAATGACATGTTCATTCACAACATTAAAATGAATATGATGATAATTTTCCTATATTTTCCTCAATGATTTGCATGTTCAGCTTGATATTTTCCTATATTTCCTATATTTTCCTATATGTTTCTTGATATTTATGTTGCCCTCATTGTAGCAGCTTAAAGCCGACTGGAAATGGCATTGTTTTCCCATACTTTCCCCTATGCTTTCGGATTTTCCAGCCATGGCGAGGGTTTTCCCAGATGCTACAGGGCGAGGCCCCTAAATGATAGCTAAGTTGGCTTATATATATATATATATATCACTGGGATAACTATGGTTTATGTTTATGGTAGTTGCAGCTATAGCTAGATGGGAGAATAAACCAATTTAAAAATAGGCAGTGACCTTGTGTATATATATTATATGTGTGTATATGTGTATGGCTTGTGGTCATTCATCCCATAATGGAATTCCTTCTACTGGGGTTTGGAATTCCTTATAGTGGGATATCATGGGTGTACATAAGTCATCATAAGTCCCTGTTATATGCATATAAGTCCCTATTAACGTTAGATGACAGTGTTACAATAGTCTTACATAAGTCCCTATTCATGATAACGGATGGCAGGGACCTGACCTTCTGCCTTGGTTCGCGCAGGTCTCGATCAAATGCTCTTGCAGGATACAGATGGTACATTGACAGGACTGCAGCCTGCACCAATAATGTCCTTTTGGTAAAAATAGGTTTGGGCCGGGGACTGGTTAATCCCATCTATCATCATTTACTTGTTGTTAAAGGGGTTTCTTCAATCTTTTTTCATCAACCAACCAATGGGAATTTGGGACATCTATGACTGCAGCGCCAAGTGCCTGGCTTCCAAGGCTACGAAGATCGTAGCAATGGGGACAAATCCACACCATGACTTGAGGATGGCAAACATGGCCCTGGCAGGCTTACCACACTGGATGGGATACATTGGAAGTAGATAGCAGGATAACAAAGAGGACAAGACCTGGAACATTAGTGACAACTGCCCAGGCAGAGCGATTTTTTTTTTGGGTCCTGGTTGCGCAAGTTGCGCAACTGATGACCCGATGGCACATGCACAAGTCTACTGTTTTCCGAGGGTACCCAATAGTTATGGCCCGTATTTTTCCAGCTATAAGTCACTCACCCTTCTACAAGGTGGTGCCCCCATAGTTAGCATGTTAGCTAAGTTGACCGATAACTTCGTTAACTATGGTTTATGGTAGATATAACGAACTAGTTAATGGGGTTTATAAACCAACTTATAACTGAGGGCACCACCCTGTATGGAATGATAACCTGGAAAGGCAGTGTATCGGTCCTCAGCTCCCTTGGAGTTGATCCCAAAGAAGCCTCGGCTTTCCCCGCTTTCCCACAGAGGCCATGAATGCCATATAGAGGTTTCCTAAAGTCGGGGTACCCCTAGTTTTCATCCATTTTAGATTGGGGTTTTCCATGAAATAAACCATCCAGCTATTGGGGTAGCCCCGTTTATGGAAACCTCAATGTCAAATAATCCGAATGAAACACCAAAAAAATACAGGGACAATCCCTGGCGAATGCCAATTCTCTATACAGTACTATGCAAGGAAACCTCCATATGACCATGGCACATGTCCCTCACATGTTATTCGTGTCAGAAGTTGCCCCAGGTCCTCATTGACGTCCTTTTTCCCTCTGGTTGATTCAGCAAGGGTTCCTCGGGTTCCTCCCATTCAACAAGCAATAGGTAGCCTCTGGTTATGTCAACAGTTTGCTATTGAAAATGGCCATAGAAATAGTTGATTTTCCCATGAAACATTGTGATTTTCTCATAGTTATGTTAGTTTACCAGAGGGTAATATACCAGTCATAGGCCGCTCTATCTGTCCTAAAAGGACAAGATAAGATGATATGTCATTTGTATCCCATCATATACCTTTACTATTTCCCCATTATCATTCAACCTGGCCATTCTTTAACAATAGATAGATAATACTAGATCATATATAGCTTAGATAAAATATAAGTATAACCGAATTGATTTTATGTATAGTGGATTAGTCAAGGGTTCCCCCTATTTTTTCTAAACGGACAATATTAGATCATTGTGCATATATATATATATACTAGGTCAATCTGAAAGATGGGTAAAAACTAATCCTTTTTAGTCTTTTGGTATGGAATTATCTACGTACCAGCTAAGAATCCGTCATTTTTCTGCAGGGGCCCTCTGGCTGATACATCCCATATCATCCCATGATATCCACGTGGATTTAACCAATGGATGATGATTTTTATCAATGCAAGCCAAGTTACAAATATATAAGTTTCCTAAAAGAACAATATTAGATAATTATACATATGTATATATGTATGTATATATTATATATATATTATATATCCCAATATGATATTTCCATTACAATTCAACCCTAGGACCTTCATTCATGGCTGCTCCATTCTTCCCATGATATTCCCGTTAAGGCCCAGTACGGAGCTGCCCCTGCCCCGATTCACAGGAGTCGGCGCCGCCTTTGCCAGCATCGTGCCGTACACGCCACGCACGGATATCGTGTGCCCCGGTGGCCTTTTTTTTTTGTGACGTCTGCATTTTAAGCCCGAAATACCACTTATAAATGGTTAGAAATTGTGTTTTTTTGCCATAAATGGGGTTTATAACTACTGACTTATAATTGGTAAGGGGCCTAGCCACTGTGAGCAGTGACTGCTAAAACCCCTGTTGGTCTATGATTATATGATTCAAAATAGTTTATACTGGTTGGTGGTTTGGACAATTTTTTATTTTTGTATATATTGGGAATCATAATCCCAACTGACGAACTCCATCATTTTTCAGAGTGGTAAGTATACCACCAACCAGATATAGACATCCCGATTATCATCCCATGATATCTCCATGATAATCCCAAGAAGGGATACTGATGATGAACCAACGGATTTAGATGATGATTAATCAATGCAGCCAAGTTACAAATATATAAGTTACGTTTTCTAAAAGATTAAGAGTAGATAATACTATACACTTATAATATCATAGTTATGGAGTTGAATCCAATCCAATGCATAGCCAAGTGGTGATCCATAGTTCTTCAAGGGATAATCTAAATTGATTCCACTTGTGAGTGGCTGGTTTGTTGGGGTTATAACTTGATGGCAACCAGCAAGACTGGTGCTATAAAATCAACAACTTTATTGGGATATCACGGAAGAGTACAGTTATAGCTCTTAACAGTTTCAACTGGCTTACTTGTAATCCCATTGAAGTTATATTTCCCACCAAACGAGTTGCAGGAGTTATTTCATCCCATGGCCATAACTATAAAAGAAGCTTAATGCAGGCGCGACCCACTTGATAGTCAGATTTGCAAATATTTCTAGAAGGTGGTGCCCCCCATGTTGATGTGAACGTTGGTTTATAAACCACATTAAGTAGGTCGATATATCTACCATAAACATCCATAAACCATAGTCACCTAGTTATGTTCACCAACATGTTTACCCACACCACCTGTCACTGTGAGTTCAACACGCTTGAGCATGACTCAGCCGTGGGCAGAAAGTTTCAGGAATAAACTGGGCATCAGAGAGCTGACTTCTCACGCTGTTTGCGAGATATGCTGCCGTCACAAGTATATATTGAAAGCTTTGACAGATGACCGGCTTGCTCTCCAAGCCCAAATGATTGAGTATTCCCGTCACCTCACCAGTACAACGACAGGTGCAATGGGATGGATCACAGCAAGTTCTGAGGTTTATTCGCTCAGGAAAATTCCCACCCGTCGACGGCCGGGCTTCTGATTCAAAGCGCGCTGTCAAAAGAATTTGACCGATTCAATTGACCTCGTCTCAACATGTCTTGGCACTGGCTTGGCTTGCGTCAGAGATGACTTGGCTTGCGTTAGAGATGACAGTGACAAAGGATTCTTCGTTCTGTTTGGATCTGTCAAAGCATATTGTTGCATTGCATTGCCAAGGGGTACTTGTCCCCTTTGGGGTACTTGGGAACAACCGACACAGCATAATAACCCAGGGATTGCAGGATATGTGAAGCATCTTTTTGGACGAAGCCACTTGGGAATAGCAACTTCGAGGTGTGAGATCTCTAATTTGGAACCGGTAAGTGGTAACAAAGCATTTTTTCTAGAAAAGTATATTATATATATATATATTGGGTATGGATCAATACCTATAGATACATTTTTAGTGGGATGAACATCCATTTACCAGCTATTTTGGGGTTCACTAGGTACCAGGGTTTTGACCCATCCCCATATATATACACATATGTATATATATATATATAGAGGTTTCCTAAAATGGGGATACCCCCAAATCATCCACATTAGACATTTTTTAATAAACATTATTAAACTAAACCATACTAAACCAATGGTAAACCTATGGTTTAGGGGATCCCCCAGGTCAAGAAGCCCTTTAACATCATCTTCGTGGTTTAACATCTAAGTGTTTGTGTTTTTACAATGATCTATGTGTTGATACTACAAATGTTCTGCTTTAAACTCCATGATTGCGCTTCTAGACAAAAACAATCATTGGATCCAGAAAAAAAAACATGAAACGCATGTTTCTCTGTGATAAAAAAAAATCAAGGTGTCATCCTCAACCTCTCCATTTTTCGTATCAAACGCAAAACCCACCATTTCAACATGTACACCTGTAAACTAACATAGATTTGGAAAACCCACCAGAAATTTAGATAATTTTCGTAGGAGACACATCGGTTTTCCACATATTTTATATCCCAAATGCTCCATGTATGGTATATTTACCTACATTTGGGTGATTTATGGGGTAAATGTTGGTAAATATTCCATACATGGAGCGTATGGGTATGTTTTCCTCAGGGTATCAACTGCAGCGTTTCTGCTTTCAAGACGTGTCCCGAGGTGGGCTTCGATGTGCAACAACAGCCTCCACGGCAGCAGCGTTGGCGTGCAGGCATGTTCGGGCCACGTTTTCGGGCACGGAGGGTGGTTTTCATCGGTAAATTAACATAGACCCTGGCAGGACTGCCAGGGTTGGAAGATTAGTGAAACAACTAAGAATTGGTGATGTTCAGGGTCGATGTTAATTTACCAGACTATCAATGATAATAATTTACATATATATATATACACACATAGGGTCTATGTTAATTTACCAGTGGGTATCAATGATAAATAAATATATATATATATTGTTCAAATAGATGGCCCGCCCAGCGATGTTTGTTGCTGTATAAACCCCATTAAGTTATGTTCACCAAGTTAGTTAAATATGGGGCACCACCTTGTAGATTGTAAAATCCCATCACCATGGATGTTTTGATGGGATAATTGTGATTTAGAGGGGTTTGAAGTTTGAAGACTATTTAATCGGATATATATATATATATGTATATATATATACTATACATATATATATATACATACAGTAATCAAATCATAGCATAGCATCCTCCAGAGAATGATCCAAGCCGCCACAGTTACAATTCTTGTTCAAATGCCATAATTGTTGTAATATTTAATCATATTTATTCCTATACTAATCCTATGTTTTTGGCATTTTGTCCATAGTTTAAACCCAATTATATATTTAAACATTAAAAAAAAACTATGAGTTCCTAATTGTCATTACTAGTCTATCACCGTTAATTTATTTATAGATGGAAATCATTCAACATACATGTTGGAAGACTAGATCGTTTAAACATCGACAGAGACCTTAAGCGCTGCGCTGCTCATCCAGAGGATCCAAGCCGCCCACCCGACCGAACACCAGGTTTGCCCCAACGTCTCAGTGGATCTGCTCGAGATGAAAAACATCGACCGTCCGATGCGCTCAGTGGGTATTTCTGGTTGATCAACAACGCGACAAAAAAAGGTGGTTGACTATGGTTTCATGGTTTTAATAGGGTTTAGTAAGGTTTAGTAGGGTTTCAAAATGGTTTGATAGGGTTTAATGGGGGTTAATCCATGGTTTAATCGGTTTAATGGTGGTTTTAAGTTGGTAAAATGGTGGTTGAATGGGGATTGGACCACTATTTTCTGGTGATTTAAGTCGCGATATACGTTATAAGTTGGTTAACAGAACTACAAGGTTATAAGTTGGTAAACACATCTAAAAGGTGGCGAACTACCCAGAAATCGGTTTTTCAGTAGCTTGGCTTAGTTTGCTCCAAAATGTCAATGGGGTGGGAAACAGCAGTTGACAACTTTGAAGGATGAATCACCAACTAGGTTAACTGATCCATGAAAGTTACCATCTGGTTATTTAACATAGCCATGGTATAGATGGCCCATAGACATAGATGGTTTACCTATTAAAAATAGTGATTTTCCATGGCTATGTCAAATAACCAGATGGTATATCTTGGTTGATTGGTTAAGAACTAGAGACTTACACTACCTGATGACCTGATGTGTGGTTTCTTGGGGATTTTGATAACCCATAGCCGGGAAACCAATCAACCAGATATAACTATATAACTACTATAAAGGTGGTATTTTCCATGGCTCAAGTGCGGTTTGTCTCATTTGTGAAGAATCCGACTTGTTTTCGCTGGCTAGATTTAAGATTAAGGTAGATCTTGAATCTAGTTGCTTGCGCACAGTTTGTTGGGGATAGATGGGGATAGGTACCTGTACTGGTAGACTTATCATGGCTAATTCAACTTGTCAGCGGTGGTTTTAATCGTCATATTTATTCGTACATAGTTCTTTGTCCTTATCAGATCTATACCTTTTTGTGACAAACTATCATGTGCCAATCTAAGCATCTCCAAAAACATGTGTATACGCATATACATCATATACATATATATATACCCATAATAGACACCTGCATACATAGACATCATATTTCCCGGTCAATCGTGTGTCGGAATTCCAAAGACCCCGAAAGACCAGCTGCAGGTGGCGCCAAGGACGTGAAGTTTGGACCATTGGCGCCTCAGTGCTGATGGATTGTGGCGACGTCGAAAAACCATTGGAATACCCTTTGGTTATTTAACATACAAGGTGGTGCCCCCCCAGTTATAAATTGGTTGTAAGCCCATTAACTATAGATGTATCACCAACAAAAACTATAGTTATTGGACTTATTTGCACCAACTTGGCTATCTTGGGGGCACCACCTTGTAGCCATGGTATAGATGTCCCATTTATAGATGGTTTACCTCTTGATAGCATGGTGATTTTCCATGGCTATCTAACAAATAACAGGATGGTATATGGAAAACAAAAACATTGGTTCCTAAAATGAAGGTACCTACCATATAAGGAAAATATGGAAAACCATTGGAACATATCCCATAGGATCCATGTATGGTATATATGCTAACATTTGGATACATTTGGTGGATATTCATGGTAAATGTTACCATATATAGCATACATGGATCATGGGTATTGTTCCTATATGTTTCTATATAGGAATATCATGGATATATGTTTGGGGTATGACGGGTATATAGGTATATAGTTTATATAGAAACATATGGGAGAATCATGCGAACGCAGTAGGAACATAGGAAACATGTGATTTAACCCCAAGTCTGTGTGATGGATGAAATTAGTTGATGGATAGCTAAGTTGACGGAGATAACTTGGTTAATTGTTGGCTTTTTTGGGGGGAACACATGTATACACCTGGTTGCTGGTTTGGAACATGTTTTCCATAATATATGGTATAATCCTTCCCATTGACGAACTCATATTTTTTAAGATGGGTTGAAACCACCAAGCAGTATATTATGGTATATCGTAGGGATACTTGCACAGCAACTATGGTATATAACTATAGTAGATATTTTAAACTCATCAACTATAGACGGTTAAAACCACCAACCAGTGTTGGTTTACACAACCATTTCGTAGCTCCTTAAATGGGTTATAGCGTAGCTTATAACCTTAGTTTATGGTAGATATAACCATCATTTACCAGTATTCCATGAAATCCCTTTGTATATTAATATTATTCATATATATAACTATAGTCAATGTGTTTTTAAACTAACATTATAACTGGGGGCCTCACCTTTTAGTAATCATATTTTGTATTAGTTAGTAGAAAGTGAGCAAATCATCATAAACCCTGTGGTTAGTTAACGTAGCGAACTGGACAATCACCATGTTTAGTAGGTAAATCATCATGTTTATCATCTATCAATGTGCAATTTTCCATAGCTATGTTAAATCACCAGATGGTGTATATATATATATAACTATATCACATTGGAACATTGAAATAAGAATAACTATAACTATATTACTTGGTTGCTCCAATTTAAAGATGGGAATATCATGGATATATGTCAGGGGTATGATGGGGTAATTATAGTGATTATAGTGCGAAGATACTGGTAATTTGTAAATTATGGGGATCCGACCTAGTGTAGGCAATGGGAGAACATGGATATAACCATTTCATTTCAACTATATCTGGCTGATCCAACCATGATAGTACAATGGGATACTATATCTGGCTGATCCAACCATAGGAACGTAATGGGGATGTAGTGATGATAGTGGGAAGAAGATTAGAATATTGAGGATTGGAATACTTGTGCAACGGGGATCCATGATTATTCAGGGGGCCATTGGTCAATTTAGCACGTTTTCTCCCTCCTGGGGTGGCCAGGGAGCAGTCCTATTTCTTGGGGATCTGTCGGGGCAAAAATGATGTGTAACTTCCAACTCCTGACGATATGACTTGATTTTTTTACCACCATAATTTGGACATGGAACATACCCTCTGGTAATTTACTGTAACATAGCTACTGAAAATCACCACTTCTAATAGGTAAAACAACTATAACTGGGCCATTTTCCATAGCTATGTAAACGTTTACCAGAGGGTAAACGTAATTTGATGGGATCCCATTTCAATGATTTTATATTCCTGGATATGACCCAATTGGTGGGTTCGGAATTGAGAGGTGGAGAAGCTTCGACAACATGGTTTCACCACACGAAAAAAAACGCAGCCGGGTTGTTTACATCACTGGCCGATGAGTTGTTTGGCCAAATCGTGTGCAGAATTCGGTCATATCCCACTGGAAGATACTCTCTGGTAAACATACAAAAAACTATGGGAAATCACCATTTTTAATGGGAAAACTCACTATAAATGGTCATGTTCCACAACTATAACTGGTTGGTGGTTTGGAACATGGCTGGATTATGAATCTCCATATCTTGGGAATGTCATCATCCCAACTGACGAACTCCATCATTTTTCAGCGGGGTAGGGCTCAACCACCAACCAGATAAAGAGGGCTATTGCGGCTTGGTGCAATGGCCGGAAGGTCACCATGAATGAGCCCCAATGCACTTCCTAAAAGTTGTAACATGTTGTAATTGTTGATCCAGATGTGTGGTTCAATCCTGAAAATTCTCATGAATGTTGTTCGATTCCCACCAAATCCCAATGTTTATTAGGGTATGTCTGAAAATGGGGTATACCCCCAACTATAGCCATTTAGTAGGGATAATGATCATTAACCATTGGGTGTAGGGGTACACTATTTTCAGACAAACCCATTAGATCTCATTGTTGATTTCTTGATCGCATGTTTATTTTCTCAGTTTCATTTCGAGTTTCTCATATTTTCTCATAAGCCATGATCATCATGCCCATGTGCTCCATGGTGCTGGAATATTTACCTACATGACTGGGCCATAAATATGGGGTAAATGTAGGTGTGCATATACCAGCACCCACAGGATCCATATATGCCAATGTATGCTATATATGGTGTGCCATGGATCCCATCAATATACCCCAGTCATGTTAGCATTTTTCTACCAGCACCGTTAGGATCCGTCATGGGTCATGATCTTCACCCAAAATCACCGCGATTTCAGGTGCTGACCCCAGATGAGGAAGAAGACAACGGCTTCGAAGGCGGTGTCTTGAGCAGTCCGGGAAACCCAGGCGAAGCGGCGAAGCCGCAGCATGGCGACCAGTCGGGGGTGCACCCGAGTGCAAAACGAGCAAAAAATGGTGAGTTAAGCAACGCAAATGGTGATTGAACCAGGAAAAACATGGAAAAATGATGATTTTAATAGATTTTTAATGGTGATTTAAGCAACAATCAATGGTAAGATCACCAACATGAGGATAGAGATGGGAGGTCATAAACCAACTCAGAAGTGGGGGGGCACCGCCTTGTATGATTATATAATGGAAAACTCATCTATAAATGAGTAACCATTCCATGTTTAGATATTCTGAGTCATACTCTCGTCCTGGATTTTAGTTGATTAGGGGATTACATGCCGCGAAGATTTTCTGGTTGGTGGTTTGGAACATGGCTTTCATGAATTTCCATATATTGGGAATAATCAGTCCAACTGACTTTCATATTTTTCAGAGGGGCAGATATACCACCAACCAGGTTTGTTGGATCACTACTCATCTTAGTCAGGTTCAATGCCACAAAAGCATATGCTTTAAGCTGGGCAACTCACGTGATAACTCAATGGATTGGCTTCATTGAAAAGAGCCCTTGGAAGACAATCCCACTAACTGATTAGTAACCATAGGTGTATGTAATTGTATGTATATACATATTATATATATATGTATAGACGTAATTATAACCCGCTTATATTCCATAGTTATATCGTATAATTTTACTCTAGTTATACATATTCATGCGCATAATATACATATAGGATAAGCCATGATAAACCCATTGAATAGAATCAATATATGATATGAATAATAGAATATAATATTACCATATATGATATATAAACGGATAAACCAATATAATATATATATATATATATGCATAATATACATATAGAATGGTGAATCCAAACAGTTTTGGATGGCTTCAGCCGACAGCCGACAAAAACCGAGGTGTGGGACCTTTCTACGCCAGTTGCCCCTGCGGTGTGACACTTAAAAAACGCTTTCCGGGTGACTCACCCGGGCGGTTTTTAGAACGGTAACGGTAACAGGGGAACATCACTATTGTTAAGAAAGGTAAATTTGTAAATCATCCATAAATGCACCAAAATTACTATGGTTTATAACTATGGTTGATAACTCCAATAGCTATGGTTTATGGTAGATATATCTATACTATATTGGTTATATAATGTTATATATAAATATATGAAGGATAACATGTGGGTTGATAGTGGGTTAATAATGGGTTAATAGTGATTATATATATATAAATACTGGTTGGTGGTTTCAAATATGGCTTTTATTTTCCATATATGGGATGTCATCCTTCCCATTGACGAACTCCATCATTTTCAAGATGAGTAGGTCAACCACCAACCAGGTATGGCCCATGGAACATCGTGATTTCACAATAGTGATGTTCCAATGGTATTTAAAAGAACTATGGAAAATCACCATTGTTAAGAACGGTAAATTATTTGTAAATCATCCATAAACGGACCATGTGTCTGCCATTTAGAGGTGAGATTTCCCCTTTTTAAGGATAATGTTACGCTTATGGTTCTGAACAGTCATGGGATGAAAGAACCCCTGCAACCACTTCAATTAGGTTTTCTGAGCCAGTGAAATAACTGGTTTATAGGGCCATTTTTTTCGTGTAGGAAGTGGGTTGCAAGCCACGCAATATCGAGTTATATGCCACCAAAGCAGTTGAAGAAATCTCCATGGTCCATGTCAGTGGTGGAACTTGATGCGATTGGTAAACTTATGTTTTTTTTTTGCTGTGTATGGCTTGGTTCCAGCTAGATTTAGGGAAAGAAATATGGTATGTATATGTATATATATATATATTTATTTATTTATATATTTAGTATTTATGTATTTATATTTTTTAATTTATTTATACCCTCCCGAAATTAAACATGGCAGCCGGTGGAAAAGCCTTGCATTTTTGGCATGGAGGTTTTGATTGGCAATAGATTGCAGATAGTCTTCCACAAATTGTTATATTTTTTTAGATACCTGGGCGTAGATCTTGATAATTATATGATATTCATTGAATGGAGATGTAAATATTGAATGCTTGATATAATAATCTGATTGGTGGTTTGGAACATGTTTTATTTTTCCACATATTGGGAATAATCATCCCAACTGACTATTTTTTTTCAGAGGGGTTGAAACCACCAACTAGTAAAATGGGAATTTCAGGATCCTAAAATGGAGGTACTGTACCATATAAGGCCATATTTTCTGGGAATATTCCAATTTAGGATCCTGGAATGGCCATTGAAAATTATATCCAATATATTACAGATGTGAATAGAAATCCCTCAGAAATTGGCTATTGTCGGGACCTCGGTCGAATCACCTGGCCTTTTTGCACTTCTAGTAGTAGAGCCCAAAATCAGCCAGCCAGTGACATTCAGCCGATGAAAACAGTGATATTATATAGATGGATAGAGAAATCTCTAATAACTTTCAGTTATACCCTCAGGTAAAATAACATAGCTATTGAAAATGGCCATAGAAATAGTGGATTTACCGTTAAAAAAAACGGTGATTTTCCATCGTTATATTAGTTTACCGGAGGGTAACAGCACTTTTCACTGACCATCACTGATTATAGCTGTTGTAGATTCCGTTGGAACTTAATAGTACAGATGATTGAAATTCCCATCTCACAATCATTGCCAAGAGATAGACTTTACAAGCTAGAGCCCCCCAAACAATAGCAAAGTTGGTTTATCAGTTTGTTTATAACTCCTTTGTTATGCTGGGGTTGGTAGATACATCAAACTACTTGGTTACTTTGTTACTTAATGGGCTTTATAGTAGCTATATCGAACTACTTTTAATGGGGGTTATTTTTTTAACCAACAGTCGCTTACCACGTTTGGGTAGATGGATAGATGTTTCCGGGGTCATGGGGATACCACAATAGCTGGATGGTTTATTTTCTGGAAAATCCTATGAGAGAGGGGATGTTTTGGTGGTTCTTCCGTGACTCTTGTGATTTTCCTTGCAACGAACACAGCCCTGTGACGCCATCCGGATCTCTGATTCCTCTACATGCCTCGGAAAAGATGTGCATGTGCATCTCGCCCCTGAAGCTTTCTGCAGCGATGATGAGTCGATCTTTTGGTGCGGCTTCAATCAAGGTTCAAAGGCCAATGGGTCCAAGCTTCTTCTTGGTGTGCCTCTGGCTCTGCATCACTTGGCGAAGGTGCAGCAAGAAAGCAACACAGAGCTGCACCTGATCGGCAAGAAACTAAATTGCCTCGAGAGCCGCTGTGCAGCTTGGCACAGATTTGGTGAAGTCAGATAGCTCCAGGCATCCATTGGACTACAATAATGAAATAGTTAGGTTCCATGATTTTTGTTTTATGACAGTTATGTCCATTCCCATTATGTAGCAATAGGAATACCATTATGTAGATTTCCATTGCACACACTCCAGGTTTCTGCAGTTATTTCTGGCTCATACTGTATCCTATTAGAATATACTAGAACAACACCATTAGTCTTCAATGACCTGCCAGTGAAAAAATGTCACCCACTGACCAGGCATGAAAAACTGTGCCCTGCGATGATTTGATGAGGTTGGGATTTCTCCTTCTACCATGTCCTCATTCAGCCAGTTGGGTCCACTCAGATGGGCCAAACCGATGGTGAAGATCAGTCCTTCATGGGCGCCACGAAGGAGACGAGGTGCTACTTTCTACTTCGCTAAGTTGGTTTACAACTCATGGTTAACATGGTTTATGGATGTTTGTGGTATGTTTTATCATGTTTCATATCTATCATTAAGATATTTGGGGGGTGAACAAAAACAACTTAGATATAACATGATAAAACTGGGGCGGCACCGCAACCAGCATGTTTGATTTCTGATAGTTCGACGAAATGGGAAACACTTCCGGTTGGAGCTGGTGTTTTTGTGGTCCCCATGGTTTGATTTTACGACCGACCTAAGGATTTTGGGGAACTGTCAGTGTCCATCCAAACATCAATGATTTGATTTATAGAGACCGAACATCATTTCATCCACCCTCTGGTAATTTAACTTAACAAATTGGACAATCACCATGTTCAAGAACGATAAATCATCATCGTTATCATGTATTTCTATGGGTCATGGGCTCCATAGCCAACTGTTACATAACATTGAATAAGCAAAGGGTAAGATCTTGCAATGACGACCAAAACCCTGGCCGACCTGACCATAGATTGTATTTTTGTTTGTTGTTGTTTCGGGGATAGCAACTTGAAATTATGGTTTATTTATCATGTATTTCGGGTTGGAGAATTATGAGATGAATTATGATACTGTTTATTATTATGCTTTACTTTGAATTTCCAAGATAAGTGACGCACATTCGCTAGGAACTCGGTATCGATATACCCAAAGCTTTTGATCCTGTGTAGCATCCAAGTCGTCCCCTGTTCATTGTAAGATGGACTAAGGATACTACCTACTACATGGAGGTCTTGTCTCTGCCTGAAAACTTCAAGTTCGACGCTCAGTTTTCCGCTCTTCATTCTGGGACTCGGACCATGGAAAACTGCCATGAGCTGACAATGTAAGGTGGTAAAGCCAATGCCGTAGTCACAATCCAATTAAACAACCATATGTGAAGGCGTAAACCCAAATTCAAAACCTCTATTTTTGGTGGTTTGTTATTGGCTTATTTCGGTTTGACAGGGCCACAAATAAGGAAAGCTGGAAAGCGTTTTGGAAACATTCGTGTGATAGCTCGCAAGAAAACTGAAAGCGGAAAACACCGGTGGAAGAAGGTTCGCCAATTCTGGGTTGCCCACTTTGCGCTCAAAACCAGATTGCGTACCTACAATAGCTCAGTATATTCAGCTGCGTCTCTACAACCAGGGTTTGCCCCAGGCCAAAGTGGACTTGGCAAGCTCAAAGAGCTGCGCAGGTTGACTATGTGGTTGCGAGGACGCCAATCCAGAATTATCGAGAGTTCAGACAGAAGTGCCTGGTCAGAATCACACAACCACTCAAGCTTGTCCTTGTTTCACTCCATGTTGGCCGGCACCGTCAACTTGCCTCCTGATGAATTCTCTGAGATGTTCTCACATATGAAGGCTGGCATAGACGGATCCTCAAAGTTTGTGTACTCCAATGCGAAGAAGAGTCCAGCAGCTGTCTTTCGAGTTCTCTCTGGCAGTGTTACTTTCCAAGGATCCCTCCTACCTTAATGAAATTATTTCAGGGGGGGTTACCCTCCAAAATATTTTTTTGAAAATAATTTCAAAAATCAAACATGTTGGATGTATAGATTTATAGACTCTAACCATCACCAAAATAATTTCTGGTTGGAAATTATTTTGATGGGTTACCCCCCCTCAAAATAATTTTGACGAAAACGCTCTCACAGCAAAAAAATATTTCAAAATAATTTTGGTGTTTGACCTTGTTTTGATCCGATGGCATATTCCACCTTTGGATGAAGGAATGTCGTACACTCAAGTTTCTGCAGGCTGTGTTCACACAGCACTTCTTCGCAGTGATGGCAGTGTTGTAACTTTCGGAGGAAACGATGTAGAACAATGCGATATCCCATCTTGCGCAATGTTGGACTTGCAAAAGTGGCTTATTATGTTTTAGGTCTTTTGTTTGTTTAGGATTGATGCGTTGCGAATCCTACAACGCAAATAATTCCAACATCATGTTTCATGTGTGCTCCCTGGTAGTCATGTTAGAATCTCCCCTCAATCTTAAGTTGCAGCAAGAACGCATGAAAACTTGCAACTCGAAACCAAACTCGTTCTTTAAGAAATTATTCAAAGGATCTTGGAGATGCCCTGCATTCCTCAAAAATCAAAGTGGGAAGCTGCCAGAACCATCCAACTTGCCCATAAACTGGAAACAAACGAAAAACCTATCAAAACCGAACGCTTCCCAAAAAAGAGTTCTTTGGAGGGAAATGACGGGAATATGGGAGAAATAATGGGAAATATGACAGGTTAGGAAAATCACTACAGGAAAGGGCCAGGTTGAATACTATTTTGTGGTATTTCCCACGGGGAGAAATTATTCTAGGGGTATTGGAGATACCCTGCACTCCTCAAAAACCAAAGTGAGCAGCTGCCAGAACCATCCAATTCGCCCAGAAACTGGAAAAAAATGAAAAACCTATCAAAACCGAACGCTTCCCAAAAAAGAGTTCTTTGGAGGGAAATGAAGGGAATATGGGAGAAAGAGGGAAAAACATGAAAGGTTATGAAAAACACTACAGGAAAGGGCCAGGTTGAATACTATTTTGTGGGATTTCCCAAGGGGAGAAATTATTCTAGGGGTATTGGAGATGCCTTGCACTTCCCAAAATTCAAAGTGAGCAGCTGCCAGAACCATCCAACTCGCCCATAAACTGGAAACAAATGAAAAACCTATCAAAACCGAACGCTTCCCAAAAAAGAGTTCTTTGGAGGGAAATGAACGGAATATGGAAGACGAAAAAGGAAATATGACAGGTTATGAAAAACACTACAGGAAAGGGCCAGGTTGAATACTATTTTGTGGTATTTCCCAAGTGGAGAAATTATTTTAGGGGTACTGGAGATACCCTGCACTCCTCAAAAATCAAAGTGAGCAGCTGCCAGAACCATCCAACTCGCCCATAAAATGGAAAAACAATGAAAAACCTATCAAAACCGAACGCTTCCCAAAAAAGAGTTCTTTGGAGGGAAATGAAAGGAATATGGAAGACGAAAAAGGAAATATGACAGGTTATGAAAAACACTACAGGAAAGGGCCAGGTTGAATACTATTTTGTGGGATTTCCCAAGAGAAGAAATTATTCTAGGGGTAGTGGAGATATCCTGCACTTCCCAAAAATCAAAATGAGCAGTTGCCAGAACCATCCAATTCGCCCAGAAACTGGAAAAAAATGAAAAACCTATCAAAACCGAACGCTTCCCAAAAAAGAGTTCTTTGGAGGGAAATGAAGGGAATATGGGAGAAATAATGGGAAATATGACAGGTTAGGAAAATCACTACAGGAAAGGGCCAGGTTGAATACTATTTTGTGGGATTTCCCAAGGGGAGAAATTATTCTAGGGGTAGTGGAGATACCCTGCACTCCTCAAAAATCAAAGTGAGCAGCTGCCAGCTGAAAAAAAACTATAAACACCGAATGCTTTCCCTTTCACAGTCATTCCCACCGAGTGTTCTTCGGAAGGACATGAAGGGAATGTGAGAGAAATGTGGGGAAGTATGAAAAAATGGAAATATGTAGGAAAGAGCCAGTGATGAAGATGATGGTTGAACATCATTTTGCGGGAATCCCCAAGTTTTTTCCCCACCTGCCAGGTGAGGGTTGTTAGATTTTATGTCAGTTGCCTGCTCCTCTCCTCCTCTCCTCTCCTCCTCCTCCTGCTCAACCGCGACCCTCGACGCACAGTGTTCTCTGTGCCGGACCTCAACCACGACCATCCACGCCCAGTGTTCCCTGCCGGACCTCAACCACGACCATCCCCGCCCAGTGTTCCCTGCCGGACCTCAACCACGACCATCCACGCCCAGTGTTCCCTGCCGGACCTCAACCGCGAGTATCCACGCCAAGTGTTCCCTGCCGGACCTCATGTAGGAAGATATGGGACAAAGCCTCAATGTGCAGAAGAAATGTCAGATAGAATGCCAGAAAAGATAAGATATGCCAGATAGAATGCCAGAAGATATGCCAGATAGAATGCCAGAAGATATGCCAGATAGAATGCCAGAAGGTATGCCAGAGAGAATGCCAGATAAAATGCCAGATAGAATGACAGAAGATATGCCAGATAAAGTGCCAGAATGTTTGCCAGATAGAATGCCAGAAGATTTGCCAGATAATATGCCAGAAGATATGCCAGATAGAAAGCTATAAGATATGCCAGATAGAATGCCAGAAGATATGCCAGATAGAATGCCAGAAGATATGCCAGATAGAATGCCAGAAGGTATGCCAGAGAGAATGCCAGATAAAATGTCAGATAGAATGCCAGAAGATATGCCAGATAAAGTGCCAGAATGTTTGCCAGATAGAATGTCAGAAGATTTGCCAGACAATATGCCAGACGATATGCCAGATAGAATGCCAGAAGATATGCCAGAAGATATGCCAGGTAGAATGCCAGAAGATATGCCAGATAGAATGCCAGAATATATGCCAGATAGAATGCCAGAAGGTATGCCAGATAGAATGCCAGATAAAATGTCAGATAGAATGCCAGAAGATTTGCCAGTAACAAAATGTATTAAATGTCATGGTGGGGATCACACGAAGTAAAGTATTTTTAAAAAAAACAAAAAAATGTTCAACCATTTAATTTAGATGAAATTATTTTCAAAACATAGTTATTCCAGGGTATATTGAAGGCTTAGATTATAACTCGCATATTCCAATATGTACATCCGTAGGCCCACTGCTTAGGAAAATTATTCAACAACATGTTTTCTTTAAACATATTCCAAAACCTGGTTGATACCCCCGCATTTTTCTTGAAGTTTTGAAGGGATGGAATATCCCCGGTACACCTGCGAAGGCGATCATGTCGGGTAGGTGGGGGGTCCCAAAGTATACATATGTAAAGATTGGAGTCTCCGGAGGGGGGCAAAATAATTAACGCCCCAGGGGTTGAAATAATTTTTACGAAGGTTCACCACCGTCGATGAAGGGGAGGGGGGAGGTTTATCGTAAGAAATTATTTTACCCTAAAGAGGGTTGTTTCGTATAACAACCGAAGACACTATCAACCCCTGAAAATAATTTTGGAAATTATTTTGAGGGGGGGAGGGGGGGGTAGTTTAGGTAGGGTAGATATTGGCTTTACAGCTTCACTTATTAGTTAAATGTTTGTGTCCACTGTATATGCTATTGTTATTATCATTCATTTTGTTTATGGGAATATCGCTTGCTGATTGATTTTGGTTGGGTCCCAGAATAGGGCTACCAAAAAAATCGTTAATTTCCATAGTAAACATGACCAATACTTCAAGATGGTGCCCCATAGTTAGCGAAGTTGACGGACATAATTTGTTTAACCTTTGGGTTTATGGGAAATATTGGGAAATACCACTCTAGTAAAAATGGCGTTTTAGTTGTTAATATAAATGATAATGTCTATATATATATATAATTTCTGGTTTGTGGTTTGGAACATGGCTTTTATTCCCCACCTGCCAGGTGAGGATTGTTAGATTTTATCAGAGTTGTTTTTCTCCTTCTTCTCCTCCTCTTCCTCCTCCTCCTTCACCACCTCTGCCTCCACTTCCATGTTCACTTCCGCCTTGCCAACTCTTCGCCAAGCTCTTCGCCAACTTCCGCACGCAGTGGGCACTGCTGGACCTCAACTGCAAGGGTCTGAGCGCACTGGGCACTGCTGGACCTCAACCTGGGGCCGTCTGAGCTCAGTGAGAACCGCTGGACCTCAACCTGGGACCGTCCGAGCTCAGTGAGCACTGCTGGACCTCAACCTGGGACCCTCCGAGCTCAGTGAGCACCGCTGGACCTCAACCTGGGACCCTCCGAGCTCAGTGAGCACCGCTGGCCCTCAACGGCCAGATAGAATGCCAGAAGATATGCCAGATAGAACGCCAGATAGCATGTCAGATAGAATGCCAGAAGATATGCCAGATAAAATGCCAGAAGATATGCCAGATAGAATGCCAGAAGATATGCCAGATAGAATGCCAGAAGGTATGCCAGATAAAGTGCCAGAATGTTTGCCAGATAGAATGCCAGAAGATTTGCCAGATAGAATGCCAGATAGGATGTCAGAAGATATGCCAGAAGATATGCCAGAAGATATGCCAGATAGAATGCCAGAAGATTTGCCAGTAACAAGACGTATAAATGTCATGGTGGGGATAACTCGAAGTAAAGTAATTTTCCATATCTTGGGAATTTCATAATCCCAACTGACGAACTCATATTTTTCAGAAAGGAAGGTGTACTATCAACCAGATATCATTTTCCCTATGTTAACCATATCATGTTTCCTATTTTTTACTTTAACCAGGGATTTCCCAGCCACGTTTGGTGACACCTTGTTTGGACTATTTTTTTTGGGCACCCCCATCTTTGGAAACAGAAGGTGGAAACACCCCAGTGATGTGATCCCAGTGGTTAAAAAAACAACAACAACCTGCATCGAACTATAGATGGATTTAGATCTGTATATATATATATATGTGTGTTTTGTTTATTTAACGTAGTATAAATGATATAATTTAGTAGTATATATCATAGATGTATATAGATGATCTAGATATATATGCATATGTATATATATATAAAAAAAACATATCATCAATCCCAGCTAAACTAAATATTACACCAACTTAGCTAAGTATACGAAGTATGGATCAATGACCAATTCCCTTCATGGTGCGTCATCTGATGCACCCGGAGGTTGCGCTATTGGAACCCTAATCCCACGGATGTGCGGAAACCAAGCGATGGTTAGTGGGTGATGGTTACCCTCTGGTAAACGTTTACCAAAAACTGATGTTACAGTGGATTTCCCCATTAAAAATTGTGATTTTCCATACATAACTATGGAAAATCACCATGGTATTAATGGGTAAATCCACGGTTTCTATGGGGTATTTTCAATAGCAAACTGTTAGTTTACCAGAGGGTAGGATGTGTACTGCTCAAGATGACTTGTGTCGTTTCTGGAAAGAAAACAAACTGTTTACATCAAAACCAAGGACAGATTGTCCTGAAAAAAATCAAAAATCCCTAAAAAGGTGGATGATGTTAATTTACCCTTCCACAGTTCTTACTTGAAGATTATATTCTTGTTGGTGGATTGGAATTTCATATATTGGGAATATTCATCCCAACTGACTTGCATAGTTTTCAGAGGGGTCCAAACCACCAACCAGTATTCCCAATCCAACGTTTTTTTTCCAATAGCTATGTTCCATTGCTGGAGGCTGGACATGAGCACCTTGAATCGGTGAAGCCAAGAAGCAACCGAAGCAAAACGATGGGTCAGTTCACCCTACAGATGATCTAAGTTTCAACTTAGCCATGAAACCGACGAAACCATAGGAAACCATAGGAAAAATGGTGATTTAAGCAACATAAATGGTAGTAGAATGGGAATATCATGTTAATTTAATGGAGGGTAATATAAATATACACTCTGGTAATTTGTTTTAGTTTGCTATTGAAAATGCCCATTTAGTTCGTTGATTTAACCATCAAAAATGGTGATTTTCCATAGTTTTTATGTAAGCGTTTACCCGAGGGTAGAAAATTTAGTCCATTCAGAATTCAGTTTACTTATTACGCATAAACTATCATTCCATTATAAACAAAAAACAATTTTAGCGTTGAATTATCATGTTGGGCATCCGAAACAAAAAACAACGTCTCATATCTATATACGTATATACCCATAGGATCCATGTATGCTATATATAGTAACATGGATCCCATGAATATACCCCATTTATGTTAGCATATATACCATACATGGATCCTATGGTGTATATATATATATATGAGTTGATCAGCAGCCACACCTACCACCTTGGCACTAAAGAGTGCTCCGACGACCTCAAATATCAAGTGGTTGGAAGCCCCCAAATATCGGCTGCCCCGACAACGACGTTTGGAGCTATGTGCCCAAGGTGGAGGATGCACTCGTGCTTACCAAACGGCTACAAAGCTGGCGACTGGTTGAGTTATCGGATACGGCTGACTACGTCAAGAACTGTTGGGCGGCGCTTCGCCCGTTGCGAGATTTGCCCTGGGAGCAAGCAGTATGCACAGCAGCGTAGCGATGGCTTCTATGCGCCGCCTGGATTTATCCCAAAGTTCCCGGAGCCGAAAAAGTGGTATCAGAGGCAAGCAGGGAGCAACTTTCACCACAGGCCCTTTCATCCTGACCAGCTCAAACGACTTCGAATCCTGGTCAGACTAAGTGAGGCACTCTCATTTGAGGCTTTGAACACAGTCCAGGACTGGTTTTTTGTTGATCTTATGCTGCAGGATAATGAGATTCCGCCAACTGTAGGCGACCTACTCTTTTTTACCATCAATGCAGTAGGGAGGGATCATAGTTTGACTAATCTACACTGATAGGGGAACATGATTAGTATGTTTTCTGGTTTGTGGTTGTGTTTTCATGATTATATGCCCAATAGTTGGGTGATGGTCAATTCGGACATTTACCAATCCATGAACATGTTCAACAATCCCAACTACTAATGATTGGTAAATGTCCCAAATACAGCCAGGTATAGCAACTATTCATGGTATTTCATGACTACAATTGATGATTATAAACATGGTTTCCAAAAAATATTATGATTGCTAAATTGCTAAATGTCTCAAATTAAATCCATTTATGCCAACTATACATGATATATAAACATGCTATAAACCCAAGTGTTGGTTCCTTGTTTTCTTCGTTAAGCCCCCCCAAAGGTCTCGGTCACCTGAGTCACCTGGCCGTTTCGCGATACGGCAGTCCGTGCTGCTGGAGATCTTCTATCCGGATAGTCGCGGAGTGAACGTCTTCGTGGGTGGAGCCAAAACGCCTGATATGGCGCTGAAGCTGGTCCGGGACACCCAGATATGGATGTGTCTGAAAATAGGGTCAATACCTTTAAATCCATTGGTGAATCGTCATTTTCAATATTTTAAGTACCATAACCGGGGGGTATACACTATTTTCAGACAGACCCATATGATGGATATGAGCCTGGGGTAAACATATGTAAACAAGATGTGGTGTTGATGGGATACTAATGGAATGGATATGTAATATGCATGGTAAATATGAATGATGGTACATATTAATGTTAATGTCTAATACTAGGGGGGTAAACATACAGAGAAGATGTGGAAAAACCATGAAAGGCAATGGAGAATCCCTGGGACAATTTTGCCCTGGGGGATGACAAGTGTTGCCCATATCGCTAAGTCGCTAAGTTGGTGAACATTTGCCTAGGTTAATCAACTGTGGTTTATGGTAGATATTGGTAGAAATATCGAACTAGCTAATGGGGGTTATAGGGAAGTTGATTGGATATGATTGGTTATGATTGGATATCAAAATTTGTTGATTTGATACTAATATTGATTTGATGTTAGTTGAATAGTAATAGAATAGTCATGGAATACTAGTTGAATACATATTAATTGTACTAGTGATTTGTATGGAATGTTGATTTTCATGGAATGTTGACTGGATGTAAACAAATTGAGAATCCTGTCACTAAAAATGTTAATGGACTATTATTTGGTAAGACAACTACTCTTTATGGGATTTCAAAGGTTAGTGGAAGTTTATTGGAATTTGGAATATTAATAAGTTTGAAAAATTGCTATTTGGTTGGGGGGTTGGATTTGACACAAGGCGAGGCCCCCGTTTACGATAGCCATCCGATTAAGAGGCGAGACCCCTTCGCAAGAAAGCTGAAACAAATCATAGGATGATCGATGTTCTCTAGTCATGATGCGATGAAGATAATGGAGGCAGATTGGGAACACATATCCAATATTAGTATGATTGGAAATGATTCTATATTATTTTTTGTTGATTTGATTTGATACTAATTACTGTTTGATTTTGTCACATGTTATCATGTTTACCTGTTTACCAACCAAACATATATTTGTCGAAGATCAAGGTCATCACAGCGCCCAAAAAATGGGAAGACAATGGCTATTAGCAGCCAATGTACTTGTCGTGAGCAGCAACGCCCAGTGATTTGCTCACAGTCCCGTATGGAACTTCCATTCCACATGTTTATTTTCATGATCCTTTGATAATTTACCCTCCAGTAACTAAACATAGACCCTGAAAATCCTGAAAGCAAACCATGTTGAGTGGAAACTGACAGTAACTAAACATAGACCCTGATAATCCTGAAAGCAAACCATTTTGAGTGGAAACTGACAGTAACTAAACATAGACCCTGAGAATCCTGAAAGCAAACCATTTTGAGTGGAAACTGACAGTAACTAAACGTAGACCCTGAGAATCCTGAAAGCAAACCATTTTGAGTGGAAACTGACAGTCAATAAACATAGACCCTGAAAATCCTGAAAACACATCATTTTTAGTGGAAACATATCTTCCAACCCCGATGACTGCCAGGATCTATGTTAATTTACACGAGGGTAACAGTTTGACAGTTTGCGAACTGGAAAATCACCATTTTTCAGAACGGTGAATTATCCATAAATGGACCAAGTTCAATAGTCATGTTAGATTTTCCGAGGTTATGCACATGTCTGATCTCTTAAAAGCTTTTTCGGAACACCAAGCATTCAGTGAATCACCATCCCGACAGTGGCCGCCAAACTATCTATTGCAGTCGTAGGACGAGATCACAACAGCTGTTCCTAGCAGGGCGCGCAATGCGCAGTAGCCATCTATAGCCTATAGCCTTGTTCCAGACAGTCAGAAGTCCCGCAAACTCACAGGGTGAGGCCAGCCGGTCATAAGTTGGTTTATAAGTCCACTAACATCCATTCGCTCTATAGTTACCCTCTGGTAAACATACAAAAAGCTATGGAAAATCACAATTTTTAATGGGAAAATCCACTATTTCTATGGCCATTTTCAATAGCTATGTTAAATTACCAGAGGGTAAATCCCCCATGAACCTAACAGTTGACCAAATTATAAGTAAATTTTGCTAGCGTAAACGGGTGCCTTACCTTGCAACTTCAGACGATTTGCGGGAAGTTCTGTATTTTAAGGTATATTGAAGGTATGTGGTTTTCACCATCAAATCCTGAGATTTCTTGAAAATAATCCCGGAAATCTATTGAATCCAACGCTAAGCAATACGGAGTCTCAACACTTAGACAAAGCAGGTGAGTAAAGCCATTGTGACAACACATTAGTTTGAACTTATGATGATTCTTTGCTGATCATGTTTGGTTTCTACAGGCTGTCTTCGATCAATCCACAGTAGCATATTGGAACACGAGTTGTGTCGAAGGAGACCAAACTAGATTTAGCAGGAGGTTTAAGAGTTTTATACTGCTACGTTTCCCTTTAACTTATCAAAAGTTGTTAAGATACTGCAACAGTTGAGTAAGAACCATGTAAGTAAATGCATATTTAAAGTTGGTCCACAAACCCATGAATTATAGTTACATCCCACACAAACCCTTCTTAGCCAACTTATGTGAATCAAGTTAGCTAAGTTAGCTATCTACAGTTTTGGCCACAGTTATAAATGGGATTATAAGTCCTGAAGATTTCTGAGCCAGCTATATTGGCTTTTAAGGCGAAACATGACAGTCAAGCTGGCCATCATAAACCAGCCATTTGTCAATGCCTTTAACAAAGTTGGTTGCATCATAAAGCTGGTTGGTGGTTTGGAACATGGCTTTTATGAATTTCCATTCAGTTGGGAATTTCATAATCCCCACTGACGAAGTCCATCATTTTTCAGAGGGGTAGGGCTCAACCACCAACCAGATATGGGTATGGATCAATACCCATTAATACCATGTTTAGGGGGATGAACATCCATTTACCAGCTATTTTGATGTTCACCAGGGGTACAAGGTCTTGACACACTGCCATATCATTTTCCCTATCTTAAATCTTAACCATATCATTTTTCCTATTTTCCTTACTTTAACCAGGGATTTCCCAGCCACGTTTGGTGACACCTTGTTTGGATTTTTTTTTGCCCCCCAGTAAAGCTAGCAATCATCAATGAGTTTTATGTTCGACATAAATCAGGATGGTGATATCACTGAACCGTTGCATCCCCATTCAACATCATTAAAGCATCATTCAAGCCCATTGGTGATTGAATACCATTAAGCCATATTAAACCCCTGGTGAAATGCCATTTCTGGGCCAGTTAACCTATAGCCATCATAAATTAGCTATATCAGCTATAAATCCTGGTTGGTTGTTTGGAACATTTTTATTTGTTTCCATTCATTTGGGAATTTCATAGTCCCAACTGACGAAATCCATCATTTTTCAGCGGGGTAGGGCTCAACCACCAACCAGTTATGTGTGGGATAATCCAACTTACGATACTAACTACAGGGTTAGCATGGGTTAGCCAAGCCACTTACTAAATGGGACGATTACAGGGTTGAAACCACCAGCCAGCCAAACACCGTGATTTTCCATATGGATCCATGTGGTGATTTCCATAAATGGAGGTACCCCAATAGCTATATCAGCTATAACTCCCATTGCATCAGCCCATGTCAGGGCCGAAAGCCCACGCTGGACGATCCGTGGGGCTGCCGATGGGACGACCGATGGAATTTCATGGTGTTGTTGTGTGTTTTTAACGTGGGAAAATAATGATATGGACAGATGGAAAATCTATGGGACATGATGGGAATCGATGGGAAATCTATAGTAAAATAATATGGGACATCGGGACATCCATAAATTGGCACTGCATCATATTCCATATGGGTAAATTATAACGATCACGACCTCACTGCGACGTCACTGGGAAATCATCCCCATCCATGGCCGCAAGATTCAGGTTAGTGAGTTATTCATTTGTTTATTTGATTTACCCAGATTTATTGGCATTTCATGGTGAGTTTAAGCGGAAAATGAGAACATGAGCCAAGTCGAAGGAAGATTTGGATGGATTTATAGTTGATGTATGTTGATGTATGATATCAAAAATTGTTTTGGTACAGTAGGTTGACTGTAGTTTTCATATGTTTTCATGGTGATTACATCTATGGTTAAATGGTTGGACATAAACCAGAAAACATAACTAGGGAGCACCACTTGTAGAGCGTCAATTCCCTTGTTATACCCTGTTGTTGGTGTTATACTGATTGGATCTAATTGGTGTGTCAACGATTCTTATGTACCTCACAATACCTGGTCAAACCTTGGGTAGCTACTTAAGGACTTTCATCTCTTGCTTTATTCATTGAGGAGACATACTCACCAGCACGTTTTTTCATTTGTTTGCAGGCCATCAAAGATTGGCCATGGCAATAACGCTATATTTATTGACCAACCAGTACAATTTAATCTGGGTAAATTATAACGACCTCACTGCGACCTCACTGGAATCATGGTTAATAAGGGAATTCATCCCCTTTTATGGCCTTAATTCAGGTTAGTGAAATATTATCATTTACCCAGAATAGAATGGAATGGTGGACGATAGTGGTATTTTGACATGGCTCAACCCAGCTTCACCGTGCTTTCAAATTTTGGGCTAGATATCCTTTTCAAGGCTGTGGCGTCGCTTACCGGTGTCATCAAACATGGCTGCTGGGAAATCCTCGCACTAGCCATGGAGGGTTCCTTTGCTTGGAAAATCATCGAGAAATGGAGAATTTTCCAGCCATGTTTGATAACCTACCCTCTGGTAAACGTTTACATAGCTATTGAAAATGGCCATAGAAATAGTGGATTTATCCATTAAACATGGTGATTTTCCATACATTGGGAATAATGATCCCAATTTTCACTTTCATATTTTTCAGAGGGGTAGGTCAACCGCCAACCAGTAGTCTGAATGCTTTGGAGAAACTCTCGTCTGAGTACTGCTCTCAACTTCGACTTGGAGGTGTACCTTCGACCAGGCTGCTGCAGTGTCTGCATCCAACTTTCTGAAGACACCTCCCAACAACCACACGCATGTTGAAACACCAGGAGAGACCCAAAGCTTTTGGACCCTGTTGGACCATAGTAAAGAGATCATAGATCATAGATGGTCATAGTGACCATGGACGATCAACTTTGGTGATAGTGTCTGATGAGGGTCCAGACATGAAATTGTAAGCAAGCTTCCTTTACAGCATCGGACTTTGCATGAGATCAGAGAAAGATGGTTCACGCCACTACGACAACACTCATTCCTGTTTTCTGTCTGATGCCTCGTATGATGGGGTGCTGGCAAAGGTCATGTTTTTGCGAGTCAATCATGGACATTGGGACAGCGGCAAAAACACTCACTCGAAAGCGGAATTCTTTGCACTGCACGATGTGGTGAAAGTGTGTGACAAGTTTTCAAAATCGGCTGAGTCATACTTTTAGATCTCCATGCTGAGGGACCACCTTGTACCTTATGCTTGAAAGTTAAAGGTTTGAAAGTCGTCAGTTTCTAGCTGTTGATGATTTTCCACACATTTGCAGAGCGATAGCATGACCTCACCACACATTTGCCATGGCCGAAGCATGCTCTACTTTCCCATATAAGGATATGCTCACCTGGCGATTAAGTTAGGGGTTAAAAGGAAGCCCATTTAGAATGGTAGGATTACTAGGGTCCCCCATTAATCGCGTAAAACATCGTATAACTTGAAATTGGAAACAAATCGCAACGGGGTGAATAAGAAAATTGCATGTGTATTTTTCATGTTTTGGTGAATCCACCAATGTTTTTTTTCCTATACGCATGTTACGATTGCAGGATCAGGATCACACCACTGAACAAAAGTTGCTTAATAACTCTACAAGGTGGTGCCCCTGTTCGGAATCGCTAAGTTGGTGCGTTCATAACTCCGATTTCACTATGGTTTATGGTACGAATTACTATAGTATTCATGGGTTTATAAACAAACTTATACTGGTTGGTGGTTTGGAACATGTTTTATTTTCCATAATGTATGGGATGTCATCCTTCCCATTGACTTTCATATTTTTCAAGATGGTTAAAACCACCAACCAGCTATAGTATTCATGGGGTTTATAAACCAACAAACATCACTGGGGGGCACCATCCTGTAGGTTTATAACTCCAATAACTTTGGTTTTATAGGTGATATATCTATAGTTAATGGGGTTTTTAAACCAACTTATACTTGGGGGGCACGACTTTGGTCGATCACTTAAGTGGGATGTCCTCCCAGTACTAGGCACGGCTCTCACGTTGTGGACGCGCAAGCACTGCGCTACTTGGAGCGGTTGGGTCGTTTTTTTAGCCATGGGAGCTGATTGCGGAATGCTTTATCAAGCAAAAATATATTCTATAATGCTACATTTAGATGACGATATTATATACGCGTAGGAACCTCCCCAAAAAGATCGAACATTAGTTTATCTCTATATAATTTAATAAAATTAGCACGGGATACTTTTTGTTTGCAACCTTTTTTCGGAACATGTGATGCGCTAGGAAGCTAGCCGTAAACAATTACGTTGCAATTTTGCCATCAGAAACAAAAACAAATATGTTAAATATGTTAAATATGTGACATGGTGTTTTCACCTGGGTTAGTAACGGTTACCCTCTGGTAATTTAACATAGCTATTGAAAATCACCATTTTTAGTGGGAAAATCCACTATAAATGGCCATTTTCAATAGCTACGTTAAATTACCAGAGGGTAACGGTTCGTATCCCATTTTGGCGGGATGATCTTTCCCAGATGGATTTTTTATTGCACACGGATTCCGAAGGCTAGATGACCTAACCTTGGCACATACCATGTTTTGAACATGGCACATATGGGTTTTGTCAAAAGCCTTGCTTCACTACTAATATGGCAATGGGTCAAAACCTTGTACCCCTGGTGAACATAAAAATTGCTGGTAAATGGATGTTCATCCCTTTAAAAATGGTATTAATAGGTATTGACTCAGACTCATAGCCATATAAAAAATACTGCTTGGTGGTGACTGGAACATGGCTTTTATATGCTGAAATATGTTCCATTTCATATATGGGATGTCATCCGAAACCCATTGACGAACTCCATCATTTTTCAAGATGGTTAAAACCACCAACGGGATATAACCATAAATTAACTGATAGATATTAACTATACATTAAGTATATGCACTACAAATACTATAGGTTTTAACCCTCGTGGCAATCCAATCTTGCAGTGGAATCATGCACTGTGACTAGCGTTTCGAAAATATGTGCATCTAAACGTTAAACCCATTGGCAGGCTAGATTGCCAACAATATCTACCTTTTAGTAAACTAACACAACTATGGAAAATGGCTCATGAGTAATTAGATGATTTACCTATCAAAAATTGTGATTTTCCATAGCTTTTTGTATGTTTACCAGAGGGTAATCCTGATTCCAAAAGGGACTGAAGGGACTGTGGCATGTGTTTCCTAAGGATTGTACGTCACCATGCGAGGATCTCAAGCTGGTTTCGACGTGGGGAGCCCTGGAAGTGCGGTGATCGGAGTAAGATCTGCAAAAAATGCAACCTGGTGCCAGTGATGTTTGGTTTATAACACCCATTAACTATAGATAATCAGGGGGTTTCCATAGATGTGGAATCCCCAATAGCTGAATGGCTTATTTCATGGAAAGAACGATATTTAACTTTGATTGGGTCCACCAAAATGATTTTTGTTGTTTGCCAAAACTCTGGTTTTTTGTTGTGCAAACAACACTCAAGAACAGCAAACTGAAAATGTCAGAATATCAATGGCCATTTCAGAATCCTCCATCTGTTGGATCCTGAAATTCCCATTGAGAATAGATGCCAGAAAACAATGTCAGAGTAGATACCAGAATCTTCAGATTCTGTGGGTGCATTGACAATCTTTGACTTCCATAAACAGTTCCAGCTCCATAGTTCTTTCTTGGATTGGAACATGTCATTTTGCTAAGGTCCAGCACCTGAGTAATCATTGGATATGAAAACATTGTTGGTTTCATGATGTTTCTTAAGATTTGTAGTTTTACATAATTGAGAATCCAATTAAAAAAACATGATCATGTCATATGCAAATATCATTCATTTTGGGGATCCCCCATTTGTGGAAACACCACATAAATGTGCTGAAAAGCAACGTTGTGTTGGCTGAGAAGCGGCCATTATTGTGTTGAGAAGCGTGGAGGTGTGAGGAGAGCTCAAAAACTCAAGGTGCCATATTTTCAAGATCTTCAAGAGGAACAACCAGGAGTTTTAAGACTATACCAATTTACTATGCACAGCTCCCAGTAAAACAGCATATGATGCAGGGGATGTGCAGGGGGTGGTGAGGACGGCTCAAAAAAATCAGGGACTTATGCCAAAATGCAGCTGCCATATATTTTATTTTATATTTAAATTGTATGTGAAAATCATACTGTTATTGGCTCCAGAAAGATTCATACTCAAATTACACCAAATTCAACTCAATCCCACCTTTTTAGTCCAAGGATGAATTTTCTCAAACGAATCTCAAATTCCCTCAATCTGCAGATCCTATTATTTATAGCTACAAATTGCAAGACATTGTTTTCTGGCTTATATTCTGACATTTTCAGTTTGCTGTTCTTGAGTGTCATTTGCAAAACAAAAAAACTAGAGTTTTGGCGAACAAAAAACATTTTGGCGGACCCAATCAAAGGTAAATTCATTAAAGTCCTATTTAAATGGATGATTTGGAGGTACCCCCATTTCAGGAAACTTCCATATATCTACCATAAACGCAATCGAATTCAGCTATATACTTGAACTATGGGGCACCACCACCTTGCTGGGAGCCAACTCTAAGAGGAATCATGAGAAAACCAGAGATTTCGTAGCTTTTAGCCAATGTTGAGAGGTCGAAGGTAAACATCAAGTGGAACTTATATATAAATTTAATAGTAAATCTTTTAAGCTATAACTGGACTCTGAGGTTTTCACCAAATCAGAGTCCAAAGTCTACGAGGCTCTTGCAGGCACCAGCTTTCTCGGTCTTGGCTATGGAGGTGCTCGCCATGGTTCGTGCCATTGCTGGCCATGTTTGGATAGTCGCCCTTTCATTCATCATCAAATGGGAATGGGTCAAAACACATAATTTCCCTTTTTCATAAGGGTGAACGTCGATGTACATCTAAAAGCAAAGGGAAATTAGAAGGTTGTTTCCCATACTCATTTCAAATTCTGTTGTGACATCACGATCCTTGTGACATGGCTATGCTTCAAGTCTGGAATATCGATCAACATTTACCCCCAGTCCCGTGTACCAGCACCATGGAGCATTGAGGATATCAATTCAATGGCTAGAACATCCCATGAATCCCAGATATGTAGATCAACTGGAGCAATGCATCGGCCAAGGCTCGCCAAGACTTAACGGTTCGGCGCACGCCCACAGTGAAACTGAAGATGAATATCGAGCCGGGACACCCGTATTTTTTCGGGGCAAGGCGAACTGGCAAGGTGGTGCTCCAGTTGGGTGGTACCCCCCAACACAAACCATGGGAAATTGGTGATTTAACATGATTTAACATGATTTAACCAACCAAAAATTGTGATTTATGGATGGATTAGTTAGCTCATTAAGATGGTGCAAATAAGTCCAATCTATCTAGAATTTATGGGGGCGGGGCTATATCTATAGTTGATGGGAATTATAAACCAGTTTATAGCTGGGTTGCACCACCCTGTACGGAACGTCCAACAAATTTGTTTGTGCTTTTAACGGGGGGCACCAAAACCATTTTTAACGTCATTTTTAATGGGAAAATATCGTGGTTTTCGGTGCCCTCAAATTGGCAATTTTCCGCCCCCATGCTAAATTGCAGTGTTTGAGGACTTTACGAACCAGCTCCAGATGAAATCTGATATGCTATAATCCAAGCATATCCAAACTATATGAGTGACATTTCTAAAATATCACAATTCACCTCACCAGTTATTTTTTCTTGGCAGGGTATCATTCAGAAATATTCAGAACCACGTTCCGGCGACAAAAAAATGCAATGTCAAGTTGGAAGATCATCTTCAAACATTATTCTTCGAGGTTGAAGCTTGTAGTTTTCAGCTGTTAGGAATCATATCCAGACAGCTGGGAAAGGCTTCGATGGATCTGTTCGAACTGTGTTATTTGCTGTGCAAATGGGATTGTTTTTACATAGAGGTTATTTCCGGATGCCTGAGCTTTGCTATGAAGATATATGAAGATCATATTATTCTCAGTACTGTTGGCAGAATTTTCTGTTCACCGATCTTAAGCTGACATGCTTTGCCGACCTTGATCTTCCCAGCGGTCGCCTTGAGGATTTCCATCGTCGAGTTCAATGGTCCTCAGTTCCAGACGAATTTGGCCATTCTGTCGCTCGACCTTACGACTGAAGCCTGGAATCAGGGTTAATGGGATTCATGATCCTACTATTAATGGGATTAATAATGATTAATGGTTTTCATTAATGATTAATATTATGATCAATAATGATTAAAAAGATGAATAAGGGGTTAATAAGATACTGTTATTAATATTTTATTATGATTAATCATGTTATTCTCAATGGGATTGATAAAGCCCTTATTCAATAACCATTGGGATTAATGATGGTTTTCATTTGTGGGGAATCATATTTTGTGTCGTGGAAGATGATAAACTGTTGTTTTTGTTTCCCACTGGGAAATCCACTGCCACTGCTTGAGGAATGCAAAGGGGAGATATAATGATATATATATATACGTACATATTTTGTGGGGGTCTCCTTCAGCAAATCCAAATTGCTGTTCATCCATGCATTTCCTCTGATTTTTAAGTGTACAAAGCGTCGTTGCATGAGCTTACTGCATAGTTTCTTTATCAACACGGGCACCCTTTTCTATTTTTAAACGCCGATCATGGGCAAGAGCAGGTTCGATCTTCAATTTCCACTATTTCCGGGGTCTCGTGGATTTTATGAAAGGAACCTGTGTCAGACCCACATGTGTTTCCCAGGTTGGGTATTCCTCCTGAGCGAATTGTGGCAGGGGAACCCGGCTCCCGCCGGGTTCAAAGTTGGGTGAAGCTTAATAATAAGTTGTTGAACGACTCTCCAGTAAACGTGCTAGTTCTGGGAAATTGATCTATAAATATATATATATAATATAAATAGGGAATTGTTCATTGCCCATGGTTGATTACTGGAGGGTAAATGAATATAAAATGGATTATGTCCTAACCAGCAAATGTCGAACATGCAGAGTAATTATAGATTTGGCCATGACATGGGAAGCTAGTCATTAAAACTGTAGATTGATGATATGAAATCATGGAAGTAATCAAGAAGTGGGCACAAACATGATTTAACATTATAGATTTAAATCCACATCCTTGATGGTTAAATCATACATAACCAGGCTTTCAGATTTAACCATCAGGAAAGTGGAAAAATAATCATCAAGCAGGTCACCTTGCTGAAATCCAGTGTCGTGGAGAATGGATGTTTCTTGCGGCTAGTTGGAATGTGAAAAATACACCCGGCCTGGTAAACGTTAACAAAAAACTGATGGGAAGATCCACCATGTTCAATGGGAAAATCCACTATAAATGGTTTCATTTTCAATAGCTATGTTAAATTATCAGAGGGTACATATTGCTGTAAAGTCCAAGCAGCTGTTTAGGATTATTTAATGATTCCGATCATTGAATGTGTAGCCAGTTTTGACCCTCACACTTGATGAACCAGTCAACCAAATAAACATATGACTGACCCACATCATAGTGATAAAGTGAGGCACAAAATGTGTATGTAACCACTGTGGCTGACGGGTGTAGCGTCAGGTGGCCTCGGTCCAAGCGCGACGGCGATTGAAGCTGCTGGAGATTGCCAGTGAAGATGACTCGGATATGTCTGCGAGACTCAGGTGAACAAGACATAGGGAACTGAAACATCAGCAGTCTTGGATTTTTATGGGATATTGATGGTATATTTAATGGGATATTTTTAATTTGATATATTTAATGGAATATAGCCAATGGTATACATTTAATGGAATATAGTCATAGTTAATGGTGTATATGTCTGGGTCAATCTTAGATGGGTAGATGTTTCTGAACCAACAAGAAATAGGGGAACTGAGCCGTCAACAGTTTGGGATTTTTATGGGATATTGATGGTATATGTAATGGGATATTTTTAATTTGATATATTTAATGGAATATAGCCAAAGGTATACATTTAATGGAATACAGTCATAGTTAATGGTATATATGCCTGGGTCAATCTTAGATGGGTAGATGTTTCTGAACCAACAAGAAATAGGGGAACTGAACCATCAACAGTCTGGGATTTTTATGGGATATTAATCATGGGGATGAATGGGATATCTACGGCAATCTTAGAAGGGTAGAAACTAATCCTTCAGTCTTGTGGTATCAATTGGATTAATTATCTATGTTCACCAGCTAAGGATCTTTCATTGTTTGCAGGGTATCTAAGATTGGCCATGTTTAATGGTGTATGATGAATAGGATATTGGTAGTAGAATATGACCACCCCTCCCAACAATGTTTGGGCTTATTAATGGCTTACCAGTAGTACCGCACAAGGCGGTGGCGGAAGTTTCAAAAATGGAAAACCTATAGGAGAGGTGAGTTGGCGTGGCGCAAAAATGGCAGAGCGAACCCACTGATGGATTGAAAGGTGGTTGAATGTTTCTGCCTTTCTGTCTCTCTTTTTCTCTTTCTCTCTGTGTCTCTCTTTCGCCATCTATCTACTGTAGTGTAATTTAGTGTAGTCGAGTGTAGTGGAGTGTAGTGGAGTGTAGTGGAGTGTAGTTGTAGTTGTAGTTGTAGTGTAGTTGAGTGTAGTGTAGTGTAATGTAGTGAAGTGTAGTGGAAGGTAGTGTCGTGTAGTGTAATGTAGTGTAGTGCAGTGTAGTGGAGTGTCGTGTAGTGTAATGTAGTGTAGTGTAGTGTAATTTAGTGTAGCGGTGTAATGTAGTGGAGTGTAGTGGAGTGTAGTTGTGCAGTTGTAGTTGTAGTGTAATGTAGTGAAGTGTAGTGTAGTGGAGTGTTGTGTAGTGTGATGTAGTGTAATGGAAGGTAGTGTAGTGTAATGTAGTGTGGTGAAGGTAGTAGAATGTAGTGAAGGTGTAGTTGTAGTTGTAGTTGTAGTGTAGTGTAATGTATTGGAGTGTCGTGTAGTGTAGTGTAGTGGTGGTTGGGGGTTGAAAATGTACAAAACTTTCACGTGTGCTGCATCTGAAACTCCAAAAAGGGTACGTACATGGTGTTTTTGTACATTTTGACTTCGAAATGTGCTTCGCGCCACAACGGCGTGCACTTTTTCGAGATCTGAACCTCCAAAAGTGGCGCGAACATGTGGTGTTTTGTACATTTTGACTTCGAAATGTGCTTCGCGCCACAACGGCGTGCACTTTTTCGACATCTCAACTTCCAAAAAGTGGTCCGAAGCTGGTGTGTTTTGTACATTTTGACTTCGAAATGTGCTTCGCGCCACAACGGCGTGCACTTTTTCGACATCGCAACTTCCAAAAGTGGTCCGACGCTGAGGGGTTTTGTACATTTTGACTTGGAAATGTGCTTCGCGCCACAACGGCGTGCACTTTTTCGACATCTCAACTTCCAAAGGTGGTCCGACCATGGTGTGTTTTGTTACATTTTGACTTGCAAATGTGCTTCGCGCCACAACGGCGTGCACTTTTTCGAATCTCAACTTCCAAAGTGGTCCTGCGCGGGTGTGTTTTTTACGTTTTCAATTCGAAATGTGCTTCGCGCCACAACGGCGTGCACTTTCTTCGGACTCTCAACTTCCAAAAGTGGTTTTAGGCGCGGGCTGTGTTTTCTAAATTGTTGACTTCGAAATGTGCTTCGGACCAACGGCGTGCAATTTTTCATCTCTCATCTGGCCAGCTGGCTCCGCACCCGCCGCTTAGCGAGCCTACTTTTCGACCCTCCGGAGCCCCAAATCATTGGAAAAACACAGTGTTTCGCGACTTTCCTACCTTTTCGCGCATCTGCATCTTCTTTCTTCTTACTCTTTCTCTTCTACTCTTCTTTCTTCTAATCTTTCTCTTCTCTCTGCCGCTTCCCTGCTCTGCTTTTCATCTGTCCATATTGTCGGAAGTTTGACTTCTAAACTTCCTTCGATTAACCACCAACCCCCCAACATTCAGAGATGGGTATGAGTCAAAATCAAAGACCTCCTGGACCACAGGTTGACTTGTCTATGTTAGTATTCACCATCCAATCATTGGGGTACCCAATTTTGACCCATACCCATACCTTGTTTTTGTAGTGGAATACAATGGATAATATGTCGATGGTAATATAGAATACAAGGGATATGCCATAGGATAATTGACTATGGAATTGTAAGAGGTTGATAATGGTCAACCACCAATAAAAATAAAAACTTATAGAAATAACTATGATATAGAAATAACTATGAAATAACTATGATATAGTGGACATATTCATGGGATGTGAGTAGATTATAACCTCCCCAACCAATGCGTGGGCTTATCAATGCTTATTAATCACCAACCCCCCAACACTCGGATATATAACCTCCCTAAATCATCCATTTACAGATGGATGTTCCATTATAAACCAGCCATTTTGGGAACTTCCATTTATTGCAAGCCCCATATCTATACATATGTATATATATATATATGTATGTACATATACATATATATACATATCTTATCTAGTCATTGATAATGGAAGACTCAAGTGCGGGAGCCAGGTCACACAGGAATTCGATTTCGCACCAGAATCAGTACAAAAAGATGGGACTGATACCATGATTACGTCATGACTATTCATGAGTATTCCAGCAATATATGCTCTCAGTACCCCATGATTTCCCATTTCATCCATTCTCACCACGGGTTGTGTTTTTCTATATGTTTCTTTTTCCCTGAAAATATGGTTCCAAGGGCATTGAAAAGCAAGCCGAGGCCGCTCTGCATTGGCGACGACTGCAAGACACCAGGCGCTTAACCTGCAGTTGTGGAGTAGCTATCCAGTGGTGAACGGAAGGAGCGCTTCCGAGCGATTGGGCTATCCATATTCCCAACAAATACCCTCTGGTAAACTAACATAGCTATTGAAAATTGCCATAGAAATAGTGGATTTACCCATTAAAAATGGTGGATCTTTCCATAGCTATGTTAGTTTACCAGAGGGTATTCCCTATTAAATGGGGAGCAGTTCGGAGCTACGAATCGAGTTTCCCGACCAAATGATAGGTAAGGGATGCTATAGATTCTATACATATGATATACAGTGAGGGCACGTTTACTTATACCTAGTTATAACTAGGGTTAAGTTAGGTTATAAGTCAAGGTAACATAGGTTATAAGTTGACTTAAGTCCACTAAGTTCCTTGAATAGTTATAACTTACTTATAGAAGTTGTACAGTTTATAACTTAGTTATAACTTAGTTGTAGAAAAAATGTTTTTTAGTTAGTTTGAAGTTACGGAAGTTAGCATTTTGCTTTGTTTTTTCTATATTTGTTTTTTGGTTCCCTTGGAGGGAATGCTTGGATACGTGTTTTTTTCAAACATCATTTTTTTTGTTTATTCTTTGTTTTTTCATGTTTTCGAGGATTTGGGTGTTTTTTGTTGTTTGATTTTCTTTGATTTGCAGCTTCATTGAGTTTTGCTGTTTGAGCGGTTGTCTGCTCTGTCCTCTTACGCGCTTATGTGTGGCGCACTCGCTATGTTTTTCGTATCCGGTGGTCCGCGCGTATGTTCTGCGGTGGTCCGCTCAACGCTGCGCAGGTAGTTCTGCGTTGGTTCTCTGAATGTTGCGGTGGTCCGCACAATGTTTCATTCTCAGTGCCACACATCTGGTTGTCTTCAAGGGAACGTTCTTGACGAACACAGGTTGGGTCTTTACTCACCATGGCTGCCAAAATGTTACAACTAACCTTCAGTCGTGGTTTAGCCCTTGAAAGAAATAGTGTCAAGACACATGTGCTTTCAGACACATTGCAAGAAAAGCAACCAAAAAAACAGATGCGCACAAGGTAAACAGATGCAAACAGATGTAAACAGATGCATACAGATGTACATACATCGGTTTACATCTGTTTACATCTGCCTATGGTTTGGTAGGGTTTTTGAGCGCAGATGTAAACAGATGTAAACAGATGTACATACATCTGTTTACATCTGTTTACATCTGCCTATGGTTTGGTAGGGTTTTTGAGCGCAGATGTAAACAGATGTAAGCAGATGTAAAAAGATGCAAGCAGAGGTAAGCAAGATGTCAACCGGCAAAAAAACTCTTCGAGTAGACGATGTGATTTTTTGGAATCCTTCTTCAGCTGCGATGATTGTGTTTTTTGTTCAATACAAAAGCACTTTTGCCATGGTGCTAAAAGATTTGCCAGAGCTTCCGCATGATATTCCACACGGAAAGAAATTCTTAATATTGGAGAGCACACAAGCACTTTGCTTGGATGATGCTGTCAATTTGACATGCCCAACTTGGTGGACCATCGAAGATGGCAATGTGATATGTCTCTTGTAACAAACGCACTCTGAAGTCAGGAAAAAGAAATTCTTCTGTTTGGCGGTGGTCCGCGCAATTTCCAAGTTTTGTTTGGCGGTGGTCCGCACATTTTTTTGGTTAAACTACTTTTTTGTTAAAACTTAGTGGTTTTCAGGCTTGTTTAGCTTCAGAAACGAGAGAATTTCAAAAACAAGAAAATTAGTGAATCACTGGTTATGGTAGTCAAAAAGAGCTCAAAAAATCATCAGTTTGAAGTTACGGAAGTTATAATTTAGTTGCTAATTAGTTATAACTTAGTTATCAATCATTAAGATAACTTCGGTGTAACTTAGTTATAACTTCTTTAAGTTCACTAACTAAGTTATAACTTAGCGTGCCCTCACTGTAGGTATCCCATTAATTCCCAATCTGGATGAATTGATTAGTCAGGGTAATCATCCCCAAATGGCTTTATTCGAGCTGTTTTCATGTTTCTTAATTTATTGTTACTCAGCCGGATCCCAATAATATCATGGTAAGCAATGGCAACGTTTGCGGGGAACATGGGTTATTTTACATTTTCAGTGCAACCCTGACGCTGCTCTGCCGGAATTGCGGCAGGGCTGCGTGTTTTTCGAATGCCATGTCGGTGGACTTTCAATATGTCGATGTATATGTGATCCATGACCATCATCATCGTCATCGTCATTGTCAGTGGCGTCTTCATTATTATCATCATCATCATCATGATTATTGTTATTACTACTATCATCATCATCCCATCCCCTATGAAGATAAGTTGTTTTTATTTTCAGTTTCAGCAAATTCGCCACAGGGGGTGGAAGATGTTTGATCCCTTATGAAGATATGGTGATTCATTTTTTCCATTTAGCATATTTGTCAAAGGGTGAGGTGCATTGGTTTATCCCTTATGAAGATGAGTTGATGTGATTAGAGCATTCAACATATTTACCAGAGGGTTGGTGAATGTTTGATCCCTTGTGAAGATAAGCTGATGTGATTATACCATTCAACATATTTGTTATAGGGGGTGGCGGATTTATGATTCCTTATGAATAATGATGAACCATGTACGACATATAAGTTGATGGCATTACCCCATTCCACATGAGTTGACGCTGGTTATGATGAGGATGATGAGGATGATGATGATGATGATGATGGTGATGATGGTGATGATGGTGATGATGATGATGATGATGAGGATGATGATGATGATGATGATGATTGTAAGTGTGGAGCAACGTCCTGGTTGGAGGTACATTTTTGTTCAGCCGCTTTCCTCCTGATATTTGGGGTGTTGGCAACAAGCCTGATTTATGTCCCAAAGACTGCATATTTAGCTGTGTTGGCTCATTCGGCCCACTAGGTGCCAAGTCTTTGCTATCTATCCTCCCAATGGTTTCTGCCGGCGCCAATCACACAGTACTTCTCAGAAGTGATGGCGTTGCTGTGGCTTGCGGAACGAATTTTTTTGGACAATGCGACATTCCGCCGTTACCTGACGGAATGACATACAGCCAGGTCTCTGCCGCCTACCATCACACAGTACTTCTCAGAAGTGATGGCGTTGCTGTGGCTTGCGGAACGAATTTTTTTGGACAATGCGACATTCCGCGGTTATCTGATGGAATGACATACACCCAGGTTTCTACAAGCATGTATCATACAGTACTTCTGAGAAGTGATTGCAACGCTGTGGTTTGCGGACAGAATGCTTTTGATCAATGCGACATTCCGCGGTTAGCTGATGGAATGACATACATCCAGGTTTCGGCAGGCATTTGTCACACAGTACTTCTCAGAAGTGATGGCAATGCTGTGGCTTGCGGACGGAATATTTATAACCAACGCAGCATTCCACCGTTACCTGACGGAATGACGTACACCCAGGTTTCTGCAGGCAGGTATCACACAGTACTTCTCAGAAGTGATGGCGTTGCTGTGGCTTGTGGACGGAATGATGAGGGAAAATGCACCATTCCACCATTGGATGACGGAATTTCATACACCCAGATTTCTGCCGGCGACAATCACACAGTACTTCTCAGAAGTGATGGCGTTGCTGTGCCTTGCGGACTGAACATTAATAGACAATGCAGGTTTCCAACTCTTGATCCAGGGACTTGGTACGCTGCAGATGTGCCAGTTGGTAGAAACCACGTCTTGCAACTAGATTGTTCTTGCCAAGCTGATGCTATGCTGCTGACTTTCTCTGGTTTGACTGGGAACGAAGTGATGCGCTTGAATGCAAGTCCATCTGATCATGCCTGGAACACTCACAAGCGCATTGCCCATGAATTGAAGGTTCCACTCCAAAGTCTGCGAGTGGTTTTGCCTGATGGACAGTTGTTGGCGGCAGCCTGCCGTGCAAACCCAGGAGCCAGCCTTGCAGACGTCATTGAAACTCGCAAGCGTCGGCGTCTCACCTAGGATTGGAGCAGACAGAATTGGATTTGAAAAATTGAGGTCCTCGAGGAAGGACCCCTCTAGGAAAGTTGGTGTGGTTTTTACCTATGGAACAGAGGTATATCCAAGAAATAACCTCCAGATAATCTAGTTGTGAGCCAACTTAGCTATCAAAAATAAACTGTTTTCTTGTATAAATCATCATTTACTCATCGCAAAAAACAGTATTCTGTAAGAACGAGCAGTGTTAAAATAAGTGTTTTCGATCTGCAGGGTCTGCAGACTGCACAAGATGGTCGTAAATCTTCAATTTTTGCTGGGTTACTAGGTAGAGGTATGGGTCCTGGTCAAACCTTGCAATGGTTACTTTTAGTACTCACTAATCACTAATCTCTTGCTACTAACCAGCAACAACTTAACATTTGTTGCAGGCCATCTAAGATTGGCAATGGAATTATAGATCCACATAGTTCCACCATTTTTCTTTAAGTTTCAAGGAGTTCAAGGAGTTGGATAGGAGTGGAGTAAGGGATGGTATGAAAATTGATATCACGTGAAAACCTGGGGAAAACCCAACCAATGTGGAAAAGAAACACAGGGTGCCGACAGCGTCCCTTTCTGTTTCAAAAACTATAGTTATTGAGTGATGTAAGCCCTTACACTGATTTCTGTATGTCCCAAGGAGTTGTGTTTCATATGTTTTTTTTTGCTGTGTATACATATATATATATAACATATATATATATAACATATATTTATATATAACATATATATATATAACATATATAACATATATATATAATATGTACAATATATATATATATACATATAGCTTATATATATATATATGTAACTTATATATATTATAGGGCCTTATTGCTGTATGGGGTCGAGTCTAAGAATCGGGGATTCACCCCGTTCTATGTCCATTTGCTGAAAATCATGTGAATGTTGGTACCATATTTTCAGACAAAGCCACATGAGTTTACACGAGTCCCAAAAAGGTTGCTAAATCTTCAATGTTTCCCTCCTTGAACATCATTTCAAATCTAATGCTTGCCAATTAAACCACAATCTTCTTTGCCAAAGCATGTTGAAAGAATATCTTTACATATCTTTTCCTCAATAAATCCTCAACAGTCTTTTCCATGGTAATACGGACGCGCCCGAAAAACTCAGCCTTCGCCAGGCCGTCGCCTGGCGACGGTGGATCAAACGGAGCTGGATATCAGCATCGAACCATCTGCAGATGCCGTGATCTGGCTGGAAACCATATCTACATTGGTTGGTGGTTTGGAACATTTTTTCCATACTATTCAGCATAAATCCACTTAGCCTAGATACTTGTATAATCCACCTTATATAGGCTGGTTGGTGGTTTGGAATATCTATAGGGATCTAGTGGGGAATATACTGGGGATATTTCGTGGGGAACTTCGTGGGGATATGAAAAATGAATGACTGGTTGGTGGTTTGGAACATGTTTTGTTCC
This sequence comes from Cladocopium goreaui, assembly GCA_947184155.2. Classification (NCBI taxonomy): domain Eukaryota; class Dinophyceae; order Suessiales; family Symbiodiniaceae; genus Cladocopium; species Cladocopium goreaui. Next base: position 488,455 of record CAMXCT020002258.1, on the reverse strand, counting down.
ATTCAGTTGGGAATTTCATAATCCCAACTGACGAAATCCATAATTTTTCAGAGGGGTAGGTATACCACCAACCATTACAGGATGGGGCCACCAAGATAGCGTTCGGTTGCCTTATAAGTGGCTGAATTCTATGGTTTATGGTAGATATGATGGATGCTAATGGGGTTAAAGCTCCAACTTAAAACTGGGGGGCACCACCTTGTAGGGTTGATGAATGGGGGTTATATCGAACTAGTTTTCATGGGGATTATAAACCAAAAAACATCAGGTTTGGTGGGTATATACCACCTTGAAGAGTTCGTGAGTTGCTGGGGTGGTGCCGTTCATCTGAGCCATTAAAGTTTACGCTGGTTGAATACGGACTAGGTACTTGTAGTAGCTAATTTACTGGGGTTTATGAACCAACCCATAGTAGGGAAACCGTTTTCAATCAACTAGTATATTGAGATGGGACAGGGGTATTTTTAATGGCTCATCTGGCAATTTTGAAGGGAATGTGTCACATTTTTGGTATAAGACCTGGGGAACACAGATTGACCTGTCTTTTTTTGTATTACCCTCTGGTTATGTAACATAGCCATGGAAAATAGCCCATTTATAGATGGTTTACCTATTAAAAATGGTGATTGTCCATAGCTACGTTAAATAACCAGAGGGTAACCATCGAAGTATTGGGGTATCCAATTTTGACTCATTTCCTGGATCTCAGTTCGAGATGGGAGATTTGCTCCTCTAAAAATGGCAGGTTTTAACATTGTTTAAGTAACAAAATTGGTGACTTAGAGTTGATATAGCTGATTCTTGTTAGCTAAGTTGGTGGTTGATGATTTTTGCTGGCGAAAACTTGGTGGTTGGTACAAAGGTGAGGTTCCAGTGCTATTTGTTTGTCTATATACCCATTGACTATGGTCTATCGCTATATCCCCTCACAAACCTTACTTGACTAAGTTACAAGTTAACTTTGCTATCTAGGGGCCCGCACCTTGTAATCTGGCAATATATGTTACGCTCAATCATGGTTGGCATGATAATTATGACAGACTCAACTGACGCGAACATGTTCCAGCGGGGCTGAAACCACCAACCAGATTCTGATTAAGACTATGACTGATTGGTGGTGTGAAACATTTTTCCATATATTGGGAACAATCATCCCAACTGACGAATATTTTTCAGGGGGTTGAAACCACCAACCAGATGATGTTTTTGTGAATTTCATCAACTTTGCACTAGAAGGTGAAACCCCCTTTGCTGGGTCCGCCACACCAAGATATAATAGTAAGATAGGGAATCTGCAAATGAACAAATGGAAACTTTCAACTGGTTGTTTGCGATTATTTGTTTGGGGAACCCTCGGTCACCCTCCCACATGATGGTGGAGATTTGCCCCTAACATTGCCTAAACGTGGTGATTAAAACAGCTACTATGGGTGTATTACTGTTTTTCTCCAGGAGTGGCTCAAAAGAAAGACCTATTGGAACCCTATTTTGGAACCATGGCCATGAAATCTGGTGATTTATCCATTAATTATCAGGATTAGAACCTCATTTTCCTATAACAAATCCAGGTTGTTCCAACTGATGCGTAATTCAACGATAGCACAAGAGGGCCTGCGGCCCCTGTTGCAAAGGTCCCCAAGGAACCGGATCATCCACCTCCGACTGTTGCCGCAGTTGCAAAGGTTCCCAAAGAACCATCGCGTCATTGTGGTCTGCGCACACTTTGAATGCGCACTACATAGAGGTCACAGGCACACAGTCTTGGTAGAGAAGATGCCAACGGCCCGCAAGAACTGCAAGGATGCAGGCAAGGAAGAAACCCAAAAGTGGAAAGCATTTTCGAAACCACAGTTCCAATGGTATCCGCCTGCTGGTTGGCAGCCGCCACTTAGGAGTGTAGATCATCCTGTGCAGCCTGCCGGGCTTCACAACATCCAACTGCTTTGCATTATCATACCACATTTTTAACTCCTACCACAATTGGGCAGTGGATCACGGTCTTGACCGCCGAAGAGGTGTAGCCCACGGCCGACAGGTCATTAAAGGTGGTGATCTTCCCCGAGAAAATCATTAACCAGAGGAGAAAAAATAAAAATCTGCTTGGTGGTTTGGAACATTTATTTTTTCCATATATATTGGGAATAATAATCCCAGCTGACCAATACTTTTCAGAGGGGTTGAAGCCACCAACCAGAAATGTAATTTGACCTCTATCCTCAAGCATGTCCCCCGAAACGTATCCAGGGTTTTGGGGGCAACCTTCAAATGAGAAAAAACCTGGTGCTTCCCAGTGATGAGTCGGCTTATAATCTGAGTATAGCCATATGCAACAAACAACCCAACAGTTAGCCTAGTTAACTTAGTTAATAAACAGTAAATCAATGATAGAAAGCTACAGAAGTCAATTAAAATCCATAAATCAAGTATAAAAGTCACATAAACCTGCCATAAATCCTAGGTTCACCGAACTTTCCACCATTCTTTTCGCGAAGAAACGCAACTTTCCTCAGGCAGCTGCGGCCACAGGAGGTGACTCCGCAAGTTCAGGTGGTACCTTCGGAGATCCGTGCCGGGCCGGTTAGCAATGAGCGAAGCAAGAACTGGGAATAACTAATATATAGTAATATATATATATATATATAATTATATATATATATATGTTATGGATATTATGGATATTCCAGTTAATATATTAATATATATACATATATATATATATACAGATATATATGTATAGCTATATAAAATTGCGAATAGCTATTAAATAGCCAAAATGGATATCTGATTGGATAACTATATATATATATTGAAATTCATACTACCAACCAAAAGGGTCAAAATATATTAGGCGTTTGAAGATCCAGGTATATGTACATATTATGGCTAGCTATAAATAGCCATTTTAGTTAATAGCCATGTTCTATAATATAACTATTAGATATGTCATTCATACCATTGACTCTGGTATAGGCATATATGTAGGTACCATTAACTATTCTATAGCAATCCTACAATCCTACAATGTGGGGCCCCAAAACGACAGCTAAGTTGGTGCAAATAACTCCAATAACCATGAATGGCACTTACAACTATAGCTAATAGTATACAATAGGATTAGTTGGCACACATATTCATAGCATACTTAGCCCATCCTATTTTACCTTAATAGTAAATAGTATTAATAGCTATTAAGTAGAATAATAAAACCATTTCTGGGCTAATATAATAGCAATCCTAAAGTATAGATATTGATGATTAATACCATTTAATGGAATAAGTATATTTTAAATAATGGAGTAATTGGACTCTTGCTTGGAGCTTGCGCAAAGCAAGCAAACGTGTTGTCAACATCACATGGCCAAAATGGCACTGCCATTTTGGCTTAAGCTTGGATATCTGATTGTGAGAAAATAAACCTTTTCGCCTTCTTTTACCCCTCACGTTTTCTGCCATGTCCTCTTCGGATGTCCGTGCTGCTTCGTCCACTGCCGATGCAGACCATGTCGTGGTACATGTGGACCTTGAGGACCTTCCGGAGGAGTTTTTGCAGCTTTCAACTGAGGTGACGGCGGAGGATTCATTTTGGAGCAGCACTGCCGGGCTAAATAGTGGATAATAATGGGTTATAATGGTTCATATATATATATAATAGTGGGTTAATATACCATACCTTCAATATATAAGATATTGACCATTTTAACCATTTATATATAGTATATTATTACCATTATTACCATTATAACCATTATAACCATTAGAACCATTAGAACCATTAGAACCATTAGAACCATTTAAATGGTTAATATATAATAGTGGGTTCATTTTGAATGCAGAGGACTTGGTGGCCCTGTCGCTGACTTCACCCCGGTGGAAGCGGAGGACGCGACAAGTTGATCTGGCGACGCTCGCAGAAATGACGCCATGGCCATGCTTGGTGGTTCATCCCACTTAGTAAGTAGGTTATAACCTTGGTTATAAATGGGATAAGTACGGTTAATCCACTTACAACTGAGGTGTATAACCTACTTACTAAGTGGGATGAACCACCAAGTACGGTGGCTAAGGTTTCTGAACCGGCCGCTGCAGACTTGTCAGTGCTTTAACCGTACTGACATCTTCTATTGATTTGAGAACACTGATTCATATTTCAAAGTTATATGGTAGCAGTCCTAAATGGTACAAATATCCATTAATATCTATTCATGGTATAGCTACCAATGATTAAGTGAATAAAATGGCAGTCATCATTCATAGATATTTATAGCTATTCCATTTTTTTGCCCATCCTATAGTAGCAATAACTTTCATTTTACTGGGTAATCCCAGAAAATTGGTGGTAGGAATAATGAATATTAACGGGAATACTTTATTGATTTAAGCAAGATTTTTTTTTTGGGGGTGGAATAACGAAGGAACTAAATATTCATATTGAAACCGTACTGAATCCCAGTGGGTAAGTGAGCAGTTGATATAGCACTTATTAGCTTAACTTTTCAGTGGGGTTAATAGTACTTTATAGTGGGAAAACTAAGACTAATTAATGGGAATATATTGAGGTAAAACCTTAATTGACAATGGGAATGTGCTGGGATTTTATGGTTGTTCTTTTGGTTTGTTGGTGGTTTCAAGCATTTATAATCAGCAAAAGGTGTATAACTACTCTACCGGTATTTCGTTTATTGTGGACTCATTTACAGTTGAATGGCTGCAAACAGAGCAGCTTAAAGATAGGGCTCTCCGCATTGTGATGTCTAAATAATATATTTGATATATATAGATATATTTACATATGTGCACGTCATACAAAGCAAATATAAGCCACATGTACATACATATAGATATACCCTAAACAAAGCCGTGATATATATATAAGTAGATAAGTATGTTTTCCTTTAAGCAGGTTCACACATACAAAGTGTCCCGCCGCAGTTAGGAAAAACGTAAACCCAGCTGTAAACCAAGATTTTGCTACCAACTTAGCTATCCTATCATGTGTCTATCAATTTCCCGATCGAACATCATCTCTAAATCCATCTAATTCCCACATTTTCTTGGTGATATCACTTACTGGTAAGTGTCGTTTCAAAAATCACCTTTCCATCGATCCCAGAAAATCCACATGTTCCTAGTTCAACGACCATTTTTGGTGGTTAAATGCACCACTTCTCCTTTCCGGGGTCCTTTTCTATTCCAACGCACAGGCTCAGACGCCCTGAACGCACAAGCCTCCGAGTTGGGCGAGGTGTGGTGATGGTGAGGATGGTAGATATCTCATATATCTCTTTAGAATTCTATCGTATTCTATACTATGATTTTATTATATATCTGGGTAAATTTGATCACGACCTCGCTGCGACCGAGCCCTGGAAATCATAGTTAGTAAGGGGAATCATCCCAAAATTGCCTTAATTCAGGGTAGTGAAATATTATAATTTACCCATATATATATAGTATCCTATACTATTCTAATGAATAGATATATCATATTTCTATAGTATTCTATAGTGATTGGGTGTTATAAAGGTATTAATAACTGCGGGAGCACCACCTTGTGCCACAGATCGGCAAAATTGTTACAATGTGGGGCCCCTGGGATAGCTAAGTTGGTACAGTAAGTTTATAACTCCAATATTTGTGGTTTATTTTTCTGATAATTGTAATCATTGTTTTTTTCAAAATGGTAACCAGTGAATTATTGATAATGGTTATGATTCTATCATTGATACTCATGGTCATTTATGGCAATATGTTTTCCAAAAAACTAGTCATACATTGAAACATCAATGACCACCAAATGGCCCTGATACAAGACTAGGACATACACAGAGATATGGATGTCATGGTGCTACGGCAGATGCGTTGATCACATTACTTAGATCAATCTGAATGATGGGTAGGTAGTTTCACTAATCCAAAATAGGTTTTTGGTACGGGATTATCTACTCACCAGCTAAGAATCGTTCAATTTTTGCAGGATATCTAAGATTGGCCATGAAATATGAGGATGTATGAGGATATAGTTGATAAATTATGGTTTACAGCCAGATTGATAGGTGATTTCATGGGGATCTTTTTTATCATTTATAGGTGGTTTTATCACCATCAGATGACATTTGTTGGGCCATGTATAGATGGAGTTTGTGTTTTTCCTTCTGGGGATGACCTTGGAAAAAATCGGGTAATTTACCACTGGCATGTTACGGTATTCAAGAAACTAGGGCAAGAAACTATTATAGTTTCAAGAAACTGTTCAACACAAAAGATATAGTTTCAAGAAACTGTTCAACTAACAACGAGGTAACTAGGTCAATCTCAGATGGGTAGAAACTAATCCTTTAGTCTTTTGGTATGCAAATGGGATTATCTACTAACCAGCTATTTTTTTTGCAGGGTATCTAAGGTTGGCGATGGAAATAAAAATTCGTCAAACTGTTCAACTAACAAGTGACCAGGTGTTTTTACATGGTTTACATGTTATTTTTCCTGGTTTTGCACCGTTTTCACTGGGCAAAACAAAAAGGATGGCTACTTCAATGTATTGTTCTTTGTATTAAACATGGAAACCATCATGATTTTGGGCCAGGTGAAATTATCACCATTTTCCCATATACAGTAGAGGTTTCCTGAAATCGGGGATAAAAATGGATGATTTGGGGGTACCCCTATGGCTTAGGAAATTTCCATGTTGCCCTATGTCCCATATATTGTTCCAAGATTCTCCCATGTTTTTCCTATATGTTCAATATTTTTCCATATTTTGCCATGGTTTCCCATGGTTTTTGTCATGTGATCTGTATTTTTCCCACGGTTTCCCTAGGTTTTCCCAAGTTTTCCCATGGTTTTCCTATGGTTTCAGCTGGAAGCGGCCAGGTCTCCAACACCCTGCAGACCTTGTCCACGGGGAGCGAGCTGGCGCAAGCTGCTGGCGGAGATGTCTGGAAGCCGAGATGAAGTTGGGAGTTCCAGATGTAGTGGTATTTATACCACCATATTCATCATTCACCACTATCTATACCATTTAGATTGTGGTAGATATATGGATCTAAACCAAAAAAAAGGTTGGATTTTACGAGCAAATGGCGGATTTAGTCCTTTCAACAGTAACGTTGACCTACATAAATCATAGAAAGAATGGGCTGAAAAAACAAAAGGGAATTTCAATCCTCAAAACATGTTTTTGTAACCAGTGACGTCGTGGGGTTTGACACACAAACCCGGGGTTTGTGATGAATGGCATTGGGGATGGTTAGTTTGTGGCTAGTGGAAAGTCCTGGTTCTGGCGTTATGAAAGGCTAATGGTACTCCAAAAAAAAATGCCGCACCAACAATCAAGGCATTTCAAAGCGGTACCCCTACATACATGTTGGTGCAAAATCCCATCTGTAATTATGGTTATGATGCACAAGCTCAACGCTTTACTGAACTAAAGCAATCTAAAGCAACTGAGCCATCATGGGGGCGCCACTGAAGCTATCCCAAACTGGACATGAAAGGCTAAGGTTTGGCGAGTTTCAAGAGTTTTTAGCCTCCATCAAGCCATATTTGCCGTGGTCAAAGGTCACGCCTTGCGATTCCCCACCCTTCTTGTCCTGTTTTATTGCTCTCTAAGGATTAAATCTGGCGACGCAAAAAACAACAATATTATATATATATATATACATGATGCAGGATCCTTTAGTATACCAACTCTTGGGGCGCTCCGACTGTTGGTTTTGGTCATGTCCTGGCCTTCACACTATCCACCGTAGTTTCAGATGCACTGACCCCACCAGAGTCCGGGGCTCTGTCATTATGGACCTCTGAGTTCGTGCGAGAGTCGAGTCAAAAGTTGCATTGTATACCCACGGGGGATGGTCATATATCATCATATATCTGGGTAGATTTGATCACGACCTCACTGCGACCTCACTGGAATAATGGTTAGTAAGGGAAATCGTCCCCAAATGGCCTTAATTCAGGTTAGTGAAATATTATAATTTACCCAGATATATCCATTTGTTCCATGTTCATTTGGAGATACCCCATTACTGGCTGGTGGTTTGGAACTTCTTTTTTGTCCATTCAGTTGGGAATAACAATTCCAACTGACTTTCATATTTTTCAAGGGGGTAGGTATACCACCAACCGGATTATGTTTTGGGTTCCCATGGTATGGATGGCCACAAACCATGTGCCATGTCACACGACAGGTGGTGGTGAGTGACATGGAAGTCCCTGCCGCGCCGGATGAAGTTTGGTCCTTGGAAAAAAAACGGTGGATGGAACAGAAGGACTCCCCAAAGCAATGAAAAAAACAGATGAGTTCACCAAGAAAACACGAGATTAGCGAGGAGAAAGGTGGTTCAATCGGATTTCACCAACAGAAACTGGCATTCTACCAGGATGGATTGGGATTTCATTGGGTTTAATCAAGTTTAATCAAGGTATACCATTGTAACTTAAGCAGGACAGAATTGGATTTTATTAGAAGATTAGGATTAAGCGGGATTCGACCGATTTAGAGCCACAAAAGATGCTGATATCACCAAGAAAAATTCGGATTCAGATGGATTCATAGAGGGTTTATGATAATAAGTTGGTTTGTAAGTAGGCTATTGTTATTGATCGGATTTACGGTGGATGCATCATTTGTAGTTTAATGGGATTTTCGAGCAATTTCAAGAGAAGGGTTCCTGTTTATTAAGGTTTGCTTCTCGCAATTTTGATCAGTAAATCCTGGTTTGCTGGCTTGTAACGTGGAAGATAATCCGACTTAGTGGGCTAGTTCATCCCAATGGGAAGTGGGGAGAGAGGTATGGAGATATCCTTGGGGGCAGCCTGCTGCCATTGGAATCGAACGTGTACGGAACACAACTGGTGACAATGTTGCTTTGAGTCGGGATCAACTTCGTGTTCTACGACGACAGAGACAGAACTTGAAACAGAGCTGCATTCGGTTCTGGGCAAGTTGGATGCCATGAGGTCAACTTTGATTTCCCAACAGAATGAGCTGAATCTGATTCTGTCTCGGCGGAGGCTTTTTGAGTCGTCAACTCGTTGTCCAGAAAATTCGTCTGTGTGAGAGCAGCCGTGACACGGAAGATTTATTGCTCTGCAGTGTCTCTGATATTGTTTTTTTTACCAGCTTCACGTTGGCATTCCCCAGCGAATGAGTTTGTGCAGGAATGTAGGGTTTTATTTTTTCTGGCGCGAGATAGCTTGGTTCATTTCTTGACTAGCTTATGTTTCAGTGTCGGAACGCAATATTGTGGAACAAGTCAATTTGATTGCACTTTTTTTGTGTTGACACAACACATGTGCGAATAGGAGCCAGATTGTGCTATGCGGCCAAAAGTGGATGTGAGCACGTGTGCAGTCGTTCATTTTGCTCATTAAGGTTGATACAGATATTAGGTGCAACAGCATTTTGTGGTTAGAAACTAAAAAAAAAGTAATGCTTCAGAGTTTCAAAACGGATGAAAGAGCTTTGGTATTTGCAACTACAACTACACTACACTAATCACATTACATTACAATTACAACTCCACTACACTACACTACAATGACAACTACAACCACAATTGCACTACACCACACTACATCCAGCAGTTGTGGTGAGGTGACCACTGCAACCACTGCAACCACTCCAAAAAACACAGCTCCAACCACCTTTCGGTCCATCAGTGGATTCGCTCTGCCATCCGTGATTCACAACAACCAACCCCTCGAAACTCCCATCACCGCCTTGTGCGGTACTACTGGTAACTGGAGTGAACTAACCCATTGATAATGACCTTGGTGAACCAGACTAGGTATACCCATTGGTTCTTTACGTGAAATCATCACTTCCTACAATTGGATGGGAACCATTTAGAGGACCGCCCCTTTATTTTTGACGGAAAAACGTAGATGCCTAATAGATGCTGTAGATATGTTCCCTTTCATCCATTGGTGAAATCTCTCAGGAGATCCATCAAATCCATCATTCATTGGTTTAAACTTTTAAAAAACCACCCATTTTTCAGGTCTAAATCCATCATTCATTGGTTTAAACCTCCATTTCTATCCATTTTTCAGGCTGAACTCCCCATTGCTTCGCCCAACGAAACCGCTCCGCAGTCGGCGGTGGAAGATGTTCCTTCCGAAGCCGAGACGGCGGAAGTGCAGGAGCCGAGGGGACCGAGACCGCCGGGCTTTGTGGGAGCGTTTCGTACAAGGTTGGTGCCCCATAGTTAGCCAAATTGACGCACATAACTTGGTTGACTAGGGTTTATAGGACATATATCTATAGTTAACGGATTTTTTTAAAACAATTTTTTTTACTGGGGCACCACCTTGGAACTGGTCAAAGTGGTTGATTTCAGTTGATTTTCATCAGAGAACATTGCCATGTTGGTTGTTTTTGATGTTTTCACCACTTTTTTTGACCCAATTTTGATCTATGCACAAATCTATCCAAATCTAGATTTCACCCAAGCAGGTGAACCTGCAACACATGGCCAGTATTTGCCAGTGCATTGTTCTGGGCCAAGACAACTTGATGGTGTCAGGTGACCTTGTTGCCACCGTTTTATAGAAGGCCCTATCCCAATTTATGGTAGTTATGATAGTTATTTGCCATTTATAGTTTTTTGTCCCATACATACTTAGATCCATAAAAGTAAGACCCAATTTGCCACAGTTTATTTTTATTTGCCACAATCATGAATCCCATACATATTTAGACCCATAAAAATAAACTCTGGCCGGCACCCCCAAGGGTAATATATGTTCGTCTGAACATAGAGTGCCACGGAATTTTGATGGGTTATCGTCAGTTTCCTATTGACATTGTCATCTAGGTGTATCCATGTGTTCCATTTTTTTATTACTGTTATTATCATTGAATCGGTATTTCAGGTTGCTGAACAGTTATTGAATAATATGATTAAAGGTTAATATTATCAAATCCAACATTTGAGGGTATTCTTAAATCCCGTGTTGCATAATCATTCTTAGTATTTTGATGTTCAACATATTGAATATTTAAGGTTCACCAATATCAATACTCTGGAATATCAATAATTGAATTCCACTGATACGTGAATGATTCATTTCTAGGGTAATCATGATCGGCGAATGCGTAGAATAATTATCAGAGATTTCCTGAATATGATATCAACAATGTCTAGAGTATTTATTCATAGTTCCATTGATACTTGAATGATATTATGACAAATAAATTATTCCTCTTATTATTCATAACAATATTTGATCATATATGCAGATAGTATTTATTCAGAAATTCCATACAATGTGAGGCTCCCCAGTTATAAGTTGGTCTAGATTCGCCCCAGTAACTAGTTCGTTATTTGCGTACCATAAACCATAGTGAAATTGGAGTTATTTGCACCAACTTAGATATCAAACGGGGGCCTCACATTGTAGTATTACAATATTATAGTTTTAGTTTGAGTATTTTAAATCCTAGTATCTATATCCCCCAAAAAATATTCATAGTTATTTCTATAGTTATTTGCGTACCATAAACCATAGTTATTGGAGTTATAAACCAACTTAGGTATCTTGGGTGCCTCACATTGAAGTATTCTCATTCGCCAGCTTGGCGAATCCGGCCGTAGATCATCGACGTCACCGCCACAGCTGCCTCCTCTGCTGCTGCCGAAGTGTCCGCCGAGGTCCCACGATGGGGGGTTCAACTGGTTGAATCCTATGAAAAATGGTGGTTTTTCATTGGGTTTACCATAGGAAAAACCATATGAAAATGGCAAAACCATAGGAAAACCATAGGAAAATTGGAAAACCATAGGAAACCATAGGAAAAATGGTGGTTTACCCTCTGGTAAACTAAGTTGTTGACCCTAAAAATAGCTGAGTTTTAATAAAAACTAATCTTCCAACCCCGACAACTGCCAGGGTCTATGTTAATTTACCAGAGGGTAATTGGTTTAATCATCCCAAAGGTTTTTTGTTTACAGAGTTTAAGTGTCCTGAAATGCGATCTCTAGCCAATAGAAGATTGAATACCCCCTCAAATAGGGCACCCCATTTCATGCACAGATCATCATAGATCCAATACTAAACTGGAGTTTCGGGGTATTTGATATCCTTGAGAATCTGAAAGGTAAATGGGGATTTTTCAACCCCATTTGGCCATCCAAAAAATGCTGATTTCATCATGAGTTTACATCCGTGGTTCCCTTGATGAAGACGTCATACGATTGGCATGTATAGATTTGGCGGAACCCGGATCTTTGGATCCAGATGTTACTCTCTGGTAAATTAACTTGTTGACCCTGAAAATCACATTGTTTTAGTGGAAACTAATCTTCCAACCCCGATGACTGGCAGGATCTATCTTAATTTACTGAGGGGTAATTACTTAAGTCCTTGCCATGTGAAAAAAACATTGATTGTTCATGACCAAAGTGTGCAAACCTCAAGGCAGTTGTAGTATGTGTGTGTCCTTGTATCAAATACTAATACTGAAAAGTTCCACATTCCTGATGACATATTCCATTTTGTTGCTTAAGTTTTACCCTCTGGTAAACTAACATAACTATGGAAAATCACCATTTTTTATGGGTAAATCAACTATAAATGGGCAATGTTCAATAGCAAACTGTTAGTTTACCAGAGGGTACTTTGAGGACATATATCCACATGGTCCGTGGCTAAAGTTTTATTGTTTGAGGATTGAAGTGTCGTTTTTTGTTTGTGAACCAGTATCAAGTACCGTTTGTGTACATATTTGATATGCTAAAATGAAATAATGCCAACTATTGAAGGTCAGCTTTGAGCCGAGTCCAAGCTATATCTTCCAAAATTCACTTTTGTTGGCAAGATTCACGTTTCCTCAACCAAGATTCCACTTTACTTTGGATGGATCAAATCAGGTTTGATGTGCCAAAGTCCCATTTGTTGTGGTAAGATTCCTTCCACCTCCCACAATTGCGGGTGTTTCTTTTTTGGTGCTTGATGTCTGGTGTTCGGCTTAAACATGCTTAAACCATTGAAGTCTCACCGACTGCCAGCATGCCATTTCTGTTGAAGATATTTTTGTTAAGATCCCAGTCCTGATATTGCGAACGTCCCAGAACTTAGAGCGGCTAGGATCCAAATTGTGATATTTATTTATTTACATATATACATGTATACATACATATATATATATATAATAGCCGACTAAGCTTTTATTTTGGATCTAGGACATATAATATATAGCACTAAAAAAATATACATGTGTATATATATATATATAGGTTGCTATAGACTATAATAGAACTATGAACTATCTCAAACATTTTGTGAAACTGTCGCCACAGGCAGGTTGCTCCAAGGACTTTGGCGCTACAGTGGGAAGTCTCAGATTGGATGAGTCAATAGCATTCAATAGCCACAAGTACCATACCAGGTGGTGACCCTCAAGGTATGTTTGTTGGTTGATGATATTCATCTAGTCAGCTGATCCGCAACCAACATGGTCCCATATGGTCTCCCCTTTTTGCCTACAAGGTGGTGCTTCCCCAGTTGTAAGTTGCTTTATATAACCCAATCTAAGTGGATTTGCAAAAATCCGTAAACCATATAGTTCTTGAAGTTCAAAGCCTAGCCAACCAATCCAACTTGAGCCAAGTGAAATTGAAGTTCAAAGCCAACTTAGCTAGCTAAACCATATACCACCATATATCACCATATATCACCAGTATATCACCAATATATCACCAATATATCTCACTGGATTGGTTTAAGGGAAAATCTACAGGAAACCAAGCTTTCCTGTAAATTTCCCCCTAATCCAATCCATTGAATATCACCATTGTTGTTGGTTAAATAACAAACGGGCACCTCCCGGACCACTCCAAACGGCTGCCACGGCGATCAAGGTGACAGTGGGACAGACTGAAGGCATCGCCTATTTGGAGGCTCGGAGCGTCGGACTCAATGGCGCCGATGTTTAACGTGTTTAACGTAAAGGAAGCCCGCAAAGTATGGGGACTTAACCATCAACAATAGGGAATCATAGGGATTTTAATGGGATATTTTAATTTCATGGGAATCATTTAGTAGTCTCAAAGATATTTACCCCCTGGTTATTTAAATTAGGGAATCATACAAGGTGGTACCCCCGAACGTGATGTGAACGTTGGTTTATAATCCCCATGAATACTAGTTCGATATAACCCTAATCAACCCAACAGATATTGGACTTATTTGCACCAAGTTAGCGATTCCGAACTGGGGCACCACCTTCTAATGATTTTAATGGGATTTTGAATATGGGGATATGATGATTTCAACAGGTTAATCTTAGATGGGTAGGGACTTAATGCCAACAATAGGATACAATAGGGATGAATGATGGGATTTAGAAAATGGGGATGAATGGGATTTCAACTCAATTTTTTGGATGGGTTGAAAAATGTAGAAACTAATCCAAAATAGTCTTTTGGTATGGGATTATCTACTTACTCACCAGCCACCAGCTAAGTGTTTTTCCCATTTTTTTGGCAGTGCATCTAAGATTGGCCATGCGCAAAGTTAGAACATTGCGATTTACCACATGTTTTTTTTGTCAATTAGGATGATTTTCATGAATTTCATGAAATTGTTTTTTTGTTTGTTTGGTGCCTTGAATATTGGTAGATTGTCCCCCTTCTGGTGGTAATCCACCAGATGAATCGCCCCCTTTTTTTGTCAGAACCGGTGGATTAAACCATCACCAGGAAAACAAAAAAAACAACAACAACAGCGAAAAAAAAACAGAAGGACAAAGGACATCAATATGAATAGAGAAGTGATGAAAACTGGTGGGTGGTTTGGAACATGGCTTTTATGAATTTCCATAGATTGGGAATAATATTCCCAACTGATTTTCATATTTTTCAGAGGGTTGAAACCACCAACCAGTTAAAGGACAGCTTGATGTAAGATTAATTAATATTAATTGAATCGCCTGATTTGGATTTTTTGGTCTGGTTTCATGACCCAGTGTTCCTGGCTGGGATTACTTCCCGGCCACGGTTTTTTGTTTGGGGGCGGTTAAGTTCCCAGGGTCCGTCATTGCAAGTCTGGATATGTCAGTTCGTTTGTAACATACCTTGACATATCTTCAATAATCCTGAAGGCTATGGATAAATACCTATAAGGGGTGCCCGAAGGTTTAATAACCCCCCATTCACTGTAGATATATTTACCATAAACCGCAGATATTGGAGTTGGAAACAGACTTAGCGATTCCTATTTGGGGTCCTACCTGCATTACTTTCCCTTTTAGGGGAGGGATGAACATTCGTAATTACCACAGTTGTGGCCCTTTACCAGTTATAAGTCAGTTATAAACCCATTTATGTACCATATGGTATTGTGCTAACAATTATGCATATACTAATTATGCAATACCATATATTTGTATATTATATACCATATACTAATTGTCAACCATCTATAATCACTTACATGTGGTAAACGGCCGTAACTGCAGCCATTTGGGGGTGCCAAATTCCACGTTTGTGAGGCTGACTTGGAGCATGGCGGGACAGCCACTGTGTCTCCTGGCAAATGTCCTGGGATCAAAGACCAAAACATCCAGAAACCAACGAGGTAAACCTCAGAAAAACCTAGGTAAACCTTGGTGAAGATAGCTTTGAAGATGGGTTAGAAGTTAGAGTTAGATTGGTTATATCATCTGTATAAACCTTTGAAGGGCAGTTTTTTTGGGCCATCTATCAGAGTTACAGGGAAACAACGATGATTAAGCCATATTTACCCATAATTTTTGGTGCAACAATGTGGCTGTGCGCCATACGGATTTGATGCTGGTATATGGCAGGGTACTTTGCCCACCATTTTTCACAGCCGAAGTACCTTGTTATGTTGTGCCTTCGCGTGGCTTTTGATCTACCAGACTGCAGAAAAGGTTTGACCTTGAAGGGGGGGGTGCAAACTTCAGCAGTTTCCGTTTTTTGTGTCTGTAAAGTTCGTCGAAAAGCATCAAATCTACAGGTGAATCGGTTACTGTAATCATGTTCTCAACAAAAAACTGGTTGGTGGTTTGGAACATGGCTTTTATGATTTTCCAATAATTTCCATATGTTGGGAATAATCACCCCAACTGACTTTCATATTTTTCAGAGGGGTAGGTATACCACCAACCAGTAGTTGTTGGCTGTACTCGTGGGTCATATCTCTGCTTCAGGTCCTGTAGCACCATTGATGCTGGCCACAGCGGCACCATCACCTTGTCGTCCGGGTCTCCGAAAGAACGGGTTGTCGGAGGAGGCATTGAGGTGAGGGATATAGGGTGGTATCCCAGGTTGTGATGTTGCTTGGTTTATAATCCTAACTACCCTCTGGTAAACTAACAGTTTGCTATTGAAAATGGCCCATTTATAGTTGATTTACCCATGAAAAATTGTGTGTTTTTTTTTCCACAGTGATGTTAGTTTACCAGATGGTAGTTCGATACATCTTCATCTACAATAAACCATGGAATTCACATGAATTCGTCTATAGTTATAAATAGATAGATCTATAATTAGTTAAGGGTTAACTCATGAACTGATATATCTACCATAAACCGGATTTCTTGGACGTTTGTTAACCAAAGATTTTCAAACTGTGGGGCACCAGCCATATGTTAGGGACATTTCGGCAACACTGGGCCCATAGAGGATATGAAACATGACAATCACAGAATCTGTAGATTTTCCCTTCAACCAATCCATTGATACAAAGCCAAGAATGAGAATACTGTGGATGGGCCAGCGAAATCCGAATCACCAGTTAATGGTAAACATCCCATTATTATTAAGGTTTCAGCCATCCTGTTGGTGGTGCAGTATGAAATGGGATTTGGTTATGTCAAAATAGCTATTGAAAATGACCATAGAAATAGTGGATTTTCCCATTGAAAATGGTGATTTTCCATAGCTATGTTAGTTTACCAGAGGGTACAATGAACGGTCATGATATGTCATGATGACTGATGAGTTTTTAGAATGATTTAACTAGTTTCACTAAGGATGGCGCAGCTACAAAATGGCGAGTCCCAAGTGAAGTTGTTTGTAATATCTTTACCAGTGGTTTTGGGACCCCCATTTCAAGGAACAGCCAATGTCTGCGTCGGACCGTGGTAATGCGGATTTCATCCCACCCCAACGTTCGACACGACTCCAACGACCAAAGAGCCCCGCTCAATGGTCACGTAAGCCCCAACCTGTAGCTGTGATGGGGATTATAAACCAACTATAGTAACTATCTACAATAGATATGAACAGATAGATAATATAACTACCGTAATTTTTAACCATATATGATATCTATTTTTATTATTAAACTATATATGATATCTATCTGTTCAATGGGATTTTTCGGAGGATAGCATGGATTAATGGGATGATGATGGTTGGTGGTGACTGGAACATGAATGTATTATGACTTTCCATTCAGTTGGGAATAATCCATGTAATAGTATACTGATTGGTGGTTTGGAACATGTTTTTCTCCATATATTGGGAATAATAATCCCAACTGACGAACTCCATCACTTTTTCAGAGGGGTAGGTTGAAACCACCAGTGAGATCCCTGGTGCCTCCCCGTACCATGTGATCACGCTTTTCATATGAACGGGGTAATGGATTTTAACCAAAATCATAGACTGGAAATCCACCAGCCAGCATACCCCCTGGTTATGTCAAAATAGCTATTGAAAATGGCCATAGAAATAGTGAGTTTTCCCATTAAAAATGGTGATTTTCCATAGTTATGTTAGTTTACCAGAGGGTACTATGACTAATTCATGATGCGTTTCAATCTGGTTTTATAGTCCAATTCATTTAGGATGATTTGGGGCTACCCTTAGGAAAGCCAACCATGGAGATGATGCGGTGACGTAAAAATATCCCCAAAGACATGTTTGTTTCTTGTGGACAGAATGAGAAGTTGTTTCGGGTTTTTGCTGCATATATATCCCTTAAAATTGCATCATATTGCCAGATTTAATCCACATGAATCATTTTCAGGGGTTGGTAACTGTCCCATTTTGGGAATATTGGACATCACCTTATAGTAGCCATTATAGACCATATACCTAATGGTTGGGTGATGTTCAATGGGGACATTTAATGACCCATGATTTTCATAGACCATATGCTCAAAAAGGAAACATGAAAACGGACAGGAGGTGGCATAATTCCAGGTAGTCCATTCCATTTGCACCCTGGAAGTTGATGCCCTTAGCAGCCTTAGCAGCTTCGCCCCACAGAATGACCTATATATGTGCTGGGTCCATTTCAATGATCGCTGCGGGTTTGGAGTGTCATAGACACAAGTCAGTCTCAGTTTGATTTTTGTTCACATGTGTTTTTTGGGCAACAATGATCCAGAGTCACACAAAGTGCCGTCCTTTTGTGATAGGGGAAGATGGGTTAAACACTCCCAAATGATCAAAAAATGGTGGTAAAATTAGAAAATTATCCAATGATGGAACATTCTTAAAGTATATCATCATATATCATTATCATTATCCAAAATTATCATATATCATGATCACTGATGATTTTTTGGGCCATGCCCAGTGCAAAAAAAAAAAAACAAAACCGCCTGACTGACTCGATCGGATCTGAGCCGAAGTTCCAAATTCCTCCAACTCCAACTGGTTGAACTGCAGCCAGTGTGACTCCTGGACAGTCCTTATTTTGTGTTGAAACATGTTGAAACAATCCTCTTACCGGCTTGAATCATTTATTTTATTAGCTTGAATCCCCAATTTCAGAGATTTCAGTTGGTTTGCTCACCATGTTTAGAAATTGTTTCCCATTACATCCCATAAAAAATCCATTTGTTTGCGGATGAAATCACCATTTGGTTGCTAATCAACTCCATTATAAGGTTCCCATGAAATCCCATCATGATCAGTGTAAATCGCATTTAAATCCAAATTATCATCAATCACCCATAAATGGGTATGGGTCAAAATTAGGTACCCCAAAATTATGGATGGTTAATACTAAACCAGACATTCACATCTGTGGTCCCCTAGGTCTTCCATTTTGACCCACATCCAAATGATCTATAAATCTATAAACGGACCATTTACCAATATACCCAAATGCTTCATGTATGGAATATTGACCTACATTTACCCCAAAAATGGCCCAGTCATGTAGGTAAATATTCCATACATGGAGCACATGGGATAGGGTAAATCCCATTTACCCTCTGGTTATTTAACATATATCCATGGTATAGATGGCCGATTTATAGGTGATTTATAATGATTTACCTATTACAAATGATGATTTTCCAGTTCGCTACGTCAAATAACCAGATGGCAAATCCAAATTAACATAAATCATCTATAAATGATCTATAAATCTATAAACGGACCATTTACCAATAGGGTAAATCCCATTTAAATTTCAACATTTGACGTGCTCCGCTACCGACGTCGCTACCAAGATGCACCGCTGGCGTCCTGAAAGCCTCTGCCAGCTGTGTGTCAAAGCCTCATCGGATGGCATCGGTCTGGATTTGATCCCTGACAAAATAGGGATTACCTGTTGGTCAACATACAAAAAATTATGGAAAATCACCATAGGAGGACAAACCATAGGAAAACCATAGGAAAATGGGAAAACCATAGGAAAACCACAGGAAAATCGAGATTTACCCTCTGGTAAACGTAGAAAAACTATGGAAAATCACCATTTTCAATGGGTAAATCCACTATAAATGGTCATGTTCAATAGCTATGTTAAATTACCACGATATTCTATTCTGGTTGGTGGTTTGGAACATGGCTGATTTATTTTCCATTTCATATATGGGATAATCCTTCCAATTGACGAACTCATATTTTTCACAGTGGTTGAAACCACCAACCAGAGGATTTAAGGATCCAAAACTGGTGACGGGTGTATTTTACCCAGCAAAATTGTGGTGATTCCTAGGGAACATGGCGGATTTGACATGATTTAACCAACATAGGAACATGTTTCATTTATAGATTTATAGATGATGATGTATGACATTATGGTTCCCACATCATCTAGGTCAATCTTAGATGGGTAGTGTAACTAATCCTTTGGATAGTCGTTTGGTATGGGATTATCTACTTATTCACCAGCTAAGAATCAGTATTTTTGTTTGCAGGGTATCTGGCTGATTGGCCGTGAAGAGGGATTTAGCCAGCAAAGATGGTGATTGGGATTCGATGGGATTTTTCATGGTGATGTAACAGAATCAACAGATTTTTGTGGGATAGAATTGGATAGATTATATATTCTAATGGACATATATAACCAATGATGAACTGCTGAGTGTGGTTGTTTCTTCCAGATTGGGATAATGATCTCGAACCACCAAACAAAGTTTGAAGATACCCTGAAAAGCCTGCATCAAAATGGAGATCTTAATGGGACAATCATCGATAAATGGATGATTTACCCTCTGGTAAACGTAACAAAAAACTATAGAAAATCACCATGTTTAATGGGAAAATCCACTATCAATGGTCATTTTCAATAGCAAAATGTTAGTTTACCAGAGGGTATGATTTTCCACTGCCATGTGGCTGATTACCAGAAGGTACCCGGCCTGGTAAACGTTTACAAGAAACTGATGGGAAAGATCCACCATGCTATTAATGGGTAAATCCATGTAAATCCACTATTTCGACTGGGCCATTTTCAATAGCTATGTTAGTTTACCGGAAGGTATCATGTTTCTATGAGCATTGCCGTTCTGCTTTTGCTCTTGCCGCGGATTTCCCTGGATGATTCCAGTATAAGTCAGCGATGGTCCGATTGTCCCAGATTGTACGCGATTGTATTACCACAAACCATGTGAAGCCATATAGAACCAACGATTTTAGCGTTTTGTTTAGGTTTACTACTGTTGTACTTGAACGAAACTATACAACAACAGGGATTTCTCAAACTGATACAATCAAGGAATTTCACTAGATTTGTGACATCATACGCACAGGGACCCAATATACAATAGTATAGAAAAACATACTTACAGTTAAGGCCCTTTTGCCAGTTAAAAATGGTTATATATGGTTATACATAAATGGGGTTATAATTCCCTAAAAGAGGTTATAACTGACTTAAAACTGGTAAAGGGCCATAACTGTACAAATACCATGTTTTGCAAGATACGTATGTGTACAGCAAGGTGCAAAAAACACATGGTTCAGAACAGTCTCAAAAAAATACACATATTTCATCATTGTCCAAGATACGTTATATATACCCTCTGGTTATTTATCATAGCTATGGAAAATGGCCCATTTACAGATGATGATGATGTTCCCATTAAGACCTCCGTTTATCATGGTTTTTCTATAGCTATGTTAAATAACTAGATGGTATATATATATATATACCAGAAGTGTTTAGCTGATGTTTTACCCAAAAATTGGATGTGTTCTTTTGGGAACAAGTACCTGTAGATGGTCCCATCCCACTGTTTGTACAGGGTGGGGCCCGTAGTTATTTTTGTTGGTTTTGCTGACCACCGTTAAGTATAGTTACATCCTCCCTGTACCTTGATTAACCAAGGTACAGCTACGGCCCTCAACCCTTCTAAATGGGATGAAATAACTGCTGTAACTAATGCAACAAAAATATCACTTCAATGAGGTCTTCGCCAGTGAAAGAAAACTGTTGTCAGAGTTTCTTTACTATATTAAAGTCAACTTAGCTATCATGAAAATCAGCTATAAATCCCATGAAAAATCCCCATTTTTCTTGGTTAAATCACCATCTTCCTCTGCTTCCGAGGCCCGAAGGCTGCACGGGTTCAGTGGCGGTCACGGTTTGAGGGCCCAAGATGCCAGAGGGATTGCAGCGGGTTGTGCTGGGGGCATGATGAACCATAGGAAAAACCATAGGAACATATGAAAACCATAGGAAAAACCATAGGAAAACCATAGGAACATGGGAAAACCATAGGAAAAAACATAGGAAAAACCATAGGAAAACCATAGGAACATGGGAAAACCATAGGAAATACCATAGGAAAAACATACCCTCAACTACTTAGGGTCTAGAATAGGTGACCCTACAGGGGTGACTTTCCAAAGGTCTAAAGGCATCAGTCCCCCCATTGTAGACCTTTTGGCCTACCAGCATTGTAGACCTTTTGGAGTCTCGTCTTGAGCAGCTTTGGTGCATGTGATGCACTTCTCTGGGACCATGATTCCAGAAATCATGTTTTTTTGAAATTCATCTGTGGCAGCCTTGTTGAAAGCAAGATAAAAAATTGATGGGGCAAAAAAATGCAAAAAAACCTTGCTTCAATTTTTTTTTTGTTTTGGAGCCTCTGTGAATCACTGTTGAAACAGCGATCAAGATTCAGCGTGCAAAAAATGCTGGGATGTGGGAGCTGCTGTGATGTCATGGTTGATTCTGGAGAAAACCACAATAGACCTTGAAATCTGTACCAGGCCAAAGGTCTACATATCTTTACGTACTGACTGCAGGCAATTGTATATAGACCCAGCGTGTAGGGTCTACAATGCAACCCCCAAGGCCCCTAGCTAGTACCTGAGGGTATGGAAAAACCATAGGAAAACAATAGGAACATGGGAAAACAATAGGAAAAGCCATAGGAAAACAATAGGAACATGGGAAAACCATAGGAAAAACCATAGGAAAACCATAGGAACATGGGAAAACCATAGGAAAAACCATAGGAAAACCATAGGAACATGGGAAAACCATAGGAAAAACCATAGGAAAATCGAGATTTACCCTTTGGTAAACATACAAAAAACTAAAGAAAGATCCACCATTTTCAATGGGTAAATCCACTATTTCTATGGTCATGTTCAATAGCTATGTTAAATTACCACGATATTCTATTCTGGTTGGTGGTTTGGAACATGGCTTTTATGAATTTCCATTCAGTTGGGAATTTCATCATCCCAACTGACGAACTCCATCATTTTTCAGAGGGGTAGGTCAACCACCAACCAGTGAAACATCGTGATTTTCCATATGAATCCATATGGTGATTTCCATAAATGGAGGTACCCCAATAGCTGGATGGCTAACAATGCAAAATCCTATTCAAAATTGATGATTTGGTGGTACTCGCATTTGAGGACACCTTCATATGATTATGTAATTATTGCCCATATGGTGATGGTTAGCTAAGTTGGTTTATAGCTCCAATAACTAGGGTTTATATCCAGCATTTTAAGAAATCCCTTTATTGATTCTGGATATTACCCTCTGAGTGTGGAAAATGATCCATTCTGTCGAAGATTTCTGATGATTTGCCAACTAAAATTAGCGGGATTTTCCAGATGATTACCCTCTGGAAATCAAACATGGCAACCATCTATAGGTTGATTGCCCATTGCCAGGTTTAATATAAAACACTCTCTAAACGGTCCCATCTATCCTATCCTACCCTATCCTATCCTACCCTACCCTATCTATCCTATCCTATCCTATCCTATCTATCTATAGATCTCCTACATCCACCATGGTCTCCGCGGGTGTCAACATGTGTTGACTCTTAAGGTGGGTTCCACCACAGTGGACGTGACTCCCTCATCAAGCATGGCCTCCGGAACTGTTTCCAGCGTGGTCTGCACCCTCACTGGGGATGCTAGGGGGGGGGGACTGTGAGTTATGCCATCGTAGGAAAATATAGGACAAAATGGACAAAATGGTGGGAATCTATGGGAAAATGATGATTTATAGCATGATTTTACCTTGCCAAAAATGGTGATGTATATCTGGATTCGTTTTCTAAATTGGTGTAATAGTTTCCAATTTCACTTGGGTTTATAGTAGACACATCCAACTACTTCATAGGGGTTTCAAACCAACAAACATCACTGGGGGGCAACCACCCTGTAGGAAGTTGACCAAAACAATGGTGATTTGACATGGTTTAGCCATGAAACAATGATTTAATGGGGATTGAACCATAAATAAGTGGTTCCAAGCCACAAACACTGTATAGAATTTGGTTTTTCATCAACTTAAACACTGGGAATTGTGGGTTTCACCATTGAAAAATTGAGGTTCAACCATTGAAAAGTGGAGCAAGCTGGTTGGTGAAGGTTACCTCGCTTAACCATCAACAATGTGGATTTAGACATCAACATATGCGGAAAACATGGCGAACAAGCGTTGTTCTGCTTTGCCATAAATGAAGATGCAAAATTGCACTGGCGGGCATCCAAGATAAACCATGCGTGACCAGCTCCCCTTAAAAAGCTGCAACAAGTTCCACTTGATGAGCAAGGAAAGCATCATCATGCTGATCTTGGAGATCCTCCCCGAACATGAAGGAATGGTTCAAAGACAGCCAAAAGAAACACTCTGCAGCTGCAGGCCGCACCAGATTCGGCGGCAACGCCAACAAAGTCCTTGGCTGTTCGCAGCCTATAGTGGAATGGGCAAAGGACCGTACGGTCTACCCTCTGGTAATTTAACATAGCTATGGAAAATCACCATGTTTAATGGGAGAATCCACTATAAATGACCATTTTCAATAGCTGTGTTAGTTTACCAGAGGGTATAGCCCATCAAAAGTTTCAACATTCCCATGGGATCCATGGTGCTGCTAGAAAAATGGTGTGCCATGGATCCCATCAACAAAAACCCCCTTTATGTAAACGCATTAATATACCAGCACCATACATGGATCCGTCATGGGATTGATGGGGTAACTCCAAGATATCACCGATGGGGAACCCGAAGGACTCAAGATATACGTGTGACGTTTCAAGCAGCCTGCAGCGAATGGAAAAATGGTTGGTGGTTTCAAACCACCAGTCATGATAACAGTCATGGGATAATCATGAGATAATGATGGTTAATGATGATTAATGATGATTAATATACTGGTTGGTGGTTTCAAACATTTGTTATTTTCCATTTCATATATGGGACAATCCTTCCCATTGACGAACTCATATTTTTCAAGATGGTTAAAACCCCTAACCAAACATGTTCACCTGTTTCTTGATGAAGAGAGCTGCAAGAAACTTCAAGATATTGCCTGAAAGGGGATAATATGGTGGTATTTATGGGAAGCTGCACATCCAAACTCCATCGTTTGATACATGTTGCTATCAAAATGTAACGGATAAAGAATGTGGGTCAATAGCATGGAAAAAACATGTTGGCTGATCCTTTCTCCAGTAGTCTATGTATGATTATTTTCCCTGACAGTATGGCGGTAATACATTGTCATCGAAATGGATATGAATAGATCACAATGATTATTGACTTTTTTCTAGTAGTATAATTTCTAGATGTATATTTTATAAACCTATTTCTGACAAGGATAAATCATGTCTGGTCACCCTTAAAACTCACAAACGGCTCTGCTTGGCGCTTAGGCCTGTAGCACTGTGGACTCCAGCTACACTGGCAACTTCGAACTCTCTTGTTCCTTGTAACAAGAGTGGTTTGAGGACGACAAACCATAGGAAAACCATGGGAAAATGGGAAAACCATAGGAAAAGTAAACATAGAAAAACTATGGTCAAATCACCATTTTACTGGGTAAATCACTTATAAATGGGCAATGTTCAATAGCTATGTAAAATTACCAGAGATTCATCATTAAAAACTGATCAAACATTGTGAGATTGTGGTTTAACCGCTGCGAAAATGGTGATTTAATGGTGATTTACCGACTTTTAGGTGCTTTACCTGAGGTTACAATGGGCATATAATTGAGGGTTTCCTGAAATGGGGGACCCCAGATTCATCCTATTTACAGCAATTGTTAATTGGAAAACCAATGGTTTCAATTGGTGCCCCATTTTAGGAAACAAAAAAAACAGGATACTGTTTGGCATATGAATGGCGATATACTTACAACAATTCTGGATGAAATAGCTTACAGCTACCTCCCTGGTCGTTCTTACGTCACGACGTAACATATTTTTTCAGCAGCTTGGTGAATCATCCCAAAATGACCGCGGCTCGGTGAATCATTCAAACTCAGCCGATGATTTTCCCAGCGAATTTATGGTTGGGATTTTCCATGGCTATGTTAAATAACCAGATGGTATATATATATATAATTGATATAATCACACGTGATTTTCCCGGTTTGCTGGTTCTCGGATTATTCTCCAAGAAAGAAGGGAGTTGTGAATCTTGCCTAAGGAAAGCGGCATCTGATATAACCAGCACCTGATGGTACCTAAACGGGGATGATGGAAAATCGAATGCATGAGTTTTGTCCATCCAAACCGCGAGCTTCCATGGACAATTCCTACTTAAAAGATCACCCCACGAATTCTGACAGGCTAATAACCCTGCTTAGTAAGTCACCTTCATGGGTTAACCGGTTATCCCATCTATAAAATCAAGCTGAAAATAAGCGGTTTTTTCACCCATCGAACCTACCAGGTATATCTGGTTGATAAGCTACAAACGGGTTTTCAGCAATAGTACAAGTATGTACAGCTTGTTTTTTTACGGGTTATACCATGGTTATACCAATATTCAAAGTTAGCCAACCATATGTTAAAAAACCTGGTTATTTTTTTATGCAATGGGTGCACCATAAAAAGTCCCCACTCACACTCCGTGGGATGATCCTCTGGTCGAGGATGACTACCCAGCTTGATAGCATGGTGGATCTTTCCCAGTTATGTATGGAAAGATCCACCATGCTATCAAGCTGGGTAGTCATCCACGAACTAAATCCACCATTTTCCCATCAGTTTTCCCATGAGTTTTTGGATAAACGTTTACCAGAGGGTACCAGTTCTACAGATTCTGGCAACAAAACGCTACATCCCCTTCGGTACCTTCGAAACGCTTTGCCTGGCTGTGCGTCGTGCGTGATCCTTCCGCCATGTCACACCGGGCTCTCCGCAACGCGAGCTGCGGTTTTGTCATTTTACCATAGGGAAACCATAGGAAAAGCCATAGGAAGTGGGATGTTAATGGGATGTTAATGGGATGTTAATGGTATGTTAATGGGATATGGTAATGTGAATGGAACAATCTGAAAGATGGGTAGAAACTAATCCTTTGGATAGTCTTTTGGTATGGGATTATCTAGGTTCACCAGCTACAGTAAGAACTTATTTTTTGCAGGGTATCTAAGATTGGCCATGAATACAGTTGAATACATGCATTTCTGCGATCAAACATAAAAGGGACACCTCCCCCCTCTGACGATGACTGGGAAATCGTTTACACGAAAGACTCAGGAGACGATGAGACGGTTGACGGTGTAAAGGTACCTACAGGGTTCAAGATATCCAGTGCTTGCATGGCATTCCAGTCTAAGGATTCCTTTTTTTTTCTGTGCTGTCAAAAGTGATTTAGCACACCTTGATTTGGAACTCACTGATGATGCCCTCGGCTCTACTTTTGATTGCGAGCTTCTTGAGGGCTACGCTATTGTGAGTGCAATCTTTGTGAAGAATCATGGCACGCACCTGATGGTCACCTCTACTGAGAAGGGCAAGGCAAAATCATGTGCTGAGTTGATTACCCTCTGGTAATTTAACATAGCTATTGAAAATCACTATTTTTAATGGGAAAATCCACTATAAATGGCTATTTTCAATAGCTATGTTAGTTTACCAGAGGGTAAGCGCGTTGATGTGGGTTTCTCAGCCACCAGCGAGGCCTTCAGTCCCACAACCACCAATCCGTATGCAGTCCAGAAGGAGGGGTATTGCGTACTTGATGTGAAGTGTGTGGTGTGCCTTGGCGATCCCAAGCACTGTCCTCAGGATAGGTACTTGGCATGCAGGCTGCAGCAGCAGTATTGCACTACAAGGTCTCTCTCTTCGAGCCTACCCACCATGCTGCATGAGTGCTATCACAGTTCTGATTTATATGATTTTTTATGCTGGGGTTTTTGGCGGCTTTAGCAAGGCCAAGCGAGAGGTGCGTCATCGGCCTGAGCTCAATCCAGCCCTACGCTCAATGACCTCATCGAAAATGGTGGATCTTTTCATAGTTATGTAAACGTTTACCAGGCCGGGTAACTGGTGAATGTCACAGTCGTGTGTTTTTTTTTCCCGGCAGATCTGCATATCCAAGTCGAGAATCGTCACCAATCTGTGACCTACCTGGTGGCTGATCCTACGACTCGTAAGTGGGTTACCCTCTAGGTATGACTAACAGTTTGCCAAGGTATAGATG
Organism: Cladocopium goreaui; assembly: GCA_947184155.2. NCBI lineage: Eukaryota > Dinophyceae > Suessiales > Symbiodiniaceae > Cladocopium > Cladocopium goreaui. The sequence goes on along the minus strand of CAMXCT020002258.1, from coordinate 460,321 downwards.
GCCCATAGAAATAGATGGTTTTTACCTATTAAAAATGGTGATTTTCCATGGCGAACTGTTAGTCATAACCAGATGAATTATGAGTGGAATAAGTAGGAATCGACTTATAACCGGGATATAACCCACTTACTAAGTGGGATGAGCCACCAAGTACTAAAATATATTTAATCTGGGTAAATTATAACGACCTCACTGCGACCTCACTGGAATCATGGTTAGTAAGGGAAATCATCCCCAAATGGCCTTAATTCAGGTGGATGAATTATTATAATTTTCCCAGATATATTTAATTAGCCATTTGGAGGTATAGCCCCATTGTTCGGACACACCCTCAAAGTGCAGGTTCGAAGGGAACTTTGAGCTTCGACGTCTCGTCCGTTGTCCCAGACCGGCGAGAGTTTTCCCCATGAGTTGTGACAAAAAAGAACTTCCAAAGATGGCGATGCTCAACAGATGTAACAAATACTGGGTTCATGTTGTTTCTTGTCTCGGCTCCCCTGAAGTTGTCTCAGGTCGGTGTGCCGTGGGGAAGTGTGTATAAAGGATATATATGATTATATGATATTATTATTCCATTGGATCATCGCTTATTGTAAGACCACAAAACGCATAGGCACGCTGAACTTCACCTACATGAACCTACCATTTGTAGTCATAAACCTTCTTATTGTTTGTTTGTCCATTGCAGGGCACACAATGCAGGGGCACACTGGTTGTCATAAACGTGTTTGTTTATTATGAGTATACTTTGTTTGATACTTGTGACATCCAAACGCAGCGGCATGCTCGGTCAAAGAGAATGTGTGGCCCTGGGTATTTCAATGATTTTGTGCAGCACAACAGATCTTGTGCCAACATCGGTGTGCCTGCCATTTGGTGCTAGTGGGTTCAAGTTTGGGAGCTGGGTCGATGTTGTAACAAGTGCCGATGACAAGATCTTGTGCCAAATCGTGGTGTGCCTATGGGGAATGGGGAGAGGCCCACATGGGCAGCGCCTATGACTTTAACTTACTGATGTATTTTTTGGCACTTCGCATAGGCACACGATGCTTACTGTACCTGGCTATCACGGTCCCTTTGTTTCCCCTCTGTCTCCCTTACTCGCCCTTTGTCTCCTCTTCTGTCTCCTTTTGCTCTTGCCTGCAGCTGCTGCTTGGCTTGGTTTCCTCTTCTGCTCCACCGCTCAAAGCTCTTGAGTTTTACTGTTCTGAAAAGAATGCGAAAGCGTGTGGCTACCAAAGAGTATGTCAGGAGACTTAGGGGGTCAGTCTCCCAAAATTTGATTTCGGACCTCGTTTGCACCTCGTTCGGACCTCGTTTAAATTGCAGCCAGTCAAAACCCAGCCCGGAGAGGTTTTGGAAAGGCTTTGCAATGGTCTGCTGCTTAGTCTGCTGCTGCTGCTGCTGTTGTTGTTGCTTGTGCTGCTGCTTCTGGGTAAGGCGCGGTTTTTGAGAGGAGAACGAAGAGATTTGTGAAAGGGCTGGAAGCTGTGCGGAAGAAACCAAAAGCATAAGAATATTACCTGAAAAAAAATCGTTCCGATCAGCGTTGTGCCATGGGGAAGTGGATGAAAGGGTTGATTGGCATGAAGTAGAATTTGTCATAGAAACCATAGGAATGTGACGTCAATCACATCCAAGTTTGTATGTTGGAATGCCATGAAACTTGGTGTGCCATGTGGAGGATGATAGTTCTGACTGTTCAAACAGGAATATGGTTGCCAACTTTTGGTTAACAAGCTTACATTAAACGCATAGTATTGCCTGCTTCAGAGTTAGTCCACTTTGACCGTCGGTGTGCCAATGGGATTTCCACCTGGCGGAAGATTATTGATGTCTGGCATAAGCAAGGTGCCATGCGGCTGGCGCAAGTTCTAGTAAATGGCGTAGGATCACGCCGGGGCTCGGGTCAGAGATGCTTTGCACGACTTATTTCGCACTAGGTGTGCCATTGGGAAACAGATAATTAAAGTACCGAAATCAAACGAATCCATGTCCAGAGTCATGACAAGAAAACGGGGCATGTGCTGCAGAATTGGCTTCTTTTCTCATTTGGATGGAAACCAGCTGTTTTGCTGTCAATGCGTGTGTGCCAATGGCGGTTGCCAACTTTCAACATGGTTTTATCACGGAAGGAGATGTTATTAAATATGTGTTTCGCAATGGCACGGACACATTTTAACTACTTTGTTTGCCAAACCAACGATGGCGTGGTACCAATGTGCCAATATAGGATTTGGTCCCTGGGGTAACTTCCGGTTTGCCTGGGGTAACCCTGTGTGCCATGGGGATGGGGTAACTTCTGGGTGCCTGGGGTAAGAAACGACGTCCGCCCAGTACGTCTTATTTTCCAACTACCTGAGATCGATGGCCATGTTTTTTGTCCTCATTTTCCATGGTGGAATTCCATCCCCCTGATTGATTCCCCATAGTGTTGATGGTTAATAAGCCTTATAAAATTGTAGTGGTTGTGGTTAAGATCCCGCCCAAGAAGCCCTTACGGTGGTGCCCCAGTGAGCTGTGAAAACGCTTGTCTCGGATCACTGCATCGGCCTGACTGTCATCCCCGGCTCCTTCGACGCCAACCACGTCTCCAGCGTTGTCTTGAGTGTGGGGGGGTCTGGGACGGCTCCGTCCACGTCGTCGCCAATAGTCTGGCCCACTTCGGGCTTGTCCATGGCAGAGACTTCGGCTTCGCCGATGTGACCTTCAGCTCCGAGGATGAAGCGCGGTACACCAGGGGGTTTTCCCTGGCAACGCAATATTCATCGCTTGAATGGACCTTGGTCAACAATGCTTTGGCCAAGCAGTCCGTTATTCTTCGCAGCGGAACCCGTTTCGTGTGGGTTCCTCACGGGTCCTGCTGCTACTCAATTTCTACTGATTCTACTTCTCTTAGGCACGCGGCTATCTTTACTCCTAGTCGTGAGATGGCTGACCTCATCATGAGGTTTTGGCCTGGGGTTGCCGTTGGGGTTGCTACCTCACGGCAGGCCCGTGCCTTCGCTGTGCAAATGGGTTCATCTTTCTCAATTGTTTCACCTTGGTGTCGCGGCGCGCCTGTGTGTCATGGCACTTGCTCTTCGGGTCCTTCTGGGCCCCGTCTGAGATCGTTTTTGTTTCTTCTTCGTCGTTTGGCGCTGTCTGATTGAATTCAGGGAATGAAACGCTAAGTTGGTGCGTTCATAACTCCAATTTCACTATGGTTTATGGTAGATATATACTAAACAAACTTAGAACTGGAGGGGCACCACCTTGTATGATTGGGGATTTTTACACGGGGAGGAGGTTGAATCCCTATGAATTGTCCACGATCTACCACCAACATCCCATTGACATCTCATTATCCATTTATATATATATATCTCTCTCTCCTTAATAGGCCATATTAAGTTATATTATATATTATTATATTGTATAAAATCCATTCATATCCCATTATCTCCAGTTCAATCCCCCACTATATTCTATTACTGGTTGGTGGTTTGGAACATTTTTTATATTTCCATATATATGGGATAATCCTTCCCATTGACGAACTCATATTTTTCAAGATGGTTAAAGCTACAGACCAGTACGATATCTCCGTGAAGTCACCACCAAAAGTGGGTAAATACCCTGGAAATATCCAGATCTTTCCTACGATTGCATCCACAGTTCTGCTGGTTTTATACCTCTATCATATCCAGTTGTCCAACGACAAATGGAGGTTTCCTAAAAATATGGGTACCCCCAGTTCTCATCCATTAATAGCTGATTGGTGGTTTGGAACATGGCTTTTATGAATTTCCATTCAGTTGAGAATTTCATCATCCCAACTGACTTTCATGAACCATCATTTTTCAGAGGGGTAGGGCGAAAAACCACCAACCAGATGTGATTTTCCATGAAATAAACATAAATATATAAACCATCTATTTATGGGCTACCCCTAGTTTTTCTCCTAGATATCTGGATGAAATTCACAAAACGACAAAAAAATCATCCACTGGAATGATGATCCGCAAATGGCTCAGTTTTTCCAGCTGCCCTCTGGTTATGCCAACAGTTTGCTATTGAAAATCACCATAGAAATAGTGGATTTTCCCATGAAAAATGGTGATTATTCCATAGTTATGTTAGTTTACCAGAAGGTATCTTCAGCTTAGTGAATCATTGCAATTCAGCCAGACATACTGACAGTTGCTGTGGATGGAAGTTGCGAAATCCGGAAAATCAGTTGATAGATGGTAAACATCCCGTTATGATCCCATGATGTAAAAAGTGCTTCATAGTTACCAATAGTTACCAACTGGTGCAGGATTTCTTCCATCCTCCACAGTATGTATATTAATCATATATATGGTCCCGTCCTCCGTCTCTCCACCCCCCCCTCCCCCCCCCCCATGGGTTGGGTCCCCAGGTAGCAGCCCCAATTCCCTTCTATTTTATTTGCAAGCTCTTGGCAGCATTTCTGAGGTCCAGCTTCGTATTTGCTAGGTCTTTGCAGCATTTCTGACTACCAGCCTCGCATTTACTAGGTACATGCTACCTTTTAGGCGACCTACGCAGCACACATACTCCTTCAAAGTACCTACGTGCTACCTATAGTCATATATACATGTGCTATGTATCTACTGTATCTACTTCCTATTTACTACTTGTGTACTCTGACAACACTACCTGTGTTTAACATATACCGTACCTACCATACATGTCAATGATGCTTTGCATACCATACCTATCATATCTATCATACATACCATACATACCATACATATGAAATGTAATTACCACACCTACCATACATACAATGGCAAACCATACCACACCTACCTTACATAGGAAATATTCCATGCCCGTCATAGTAACCATACATACCATGCAGACCGTACATACTGTCATATCAAACATACCATGCCCAACAGATTTACATACCATACCTACCATCCATACAATACCAACCACTCATGCCATACATACCATACCTACCATACATACCAAACATACCATACTTTCCAAACATGCCATACCAGACCGACCATACACACCATACATACCATACCACACCCCCACCACACCACAGGGGGGGAGGGGGACAGTGCCACACCCCCACCACACCACAGGGGGGGAGGGGGACAGTGCTGGGTCCCCAGGTAGCACCCCCCTTCCCTTCTATTTGCAAGCTATTGGCAGCATTTCTGAGGTCCAGCTGCCAGCTTCGTATTTGCTAGGTCTTTGCAGCATTTCTGACTACCAGCCTCGCATTTAATAGGTACATGCTACCTTTTAGGCGGCCTACGTAGCAGACATACTCCTTCAAAGTACCTACGTGCTACCTATAGTCATATATACATGTGCTATGTATCTACCGTATCTACTTCCTATTTACTACTTGTGTACTCTGACAACACTACCTGTGTTTAACATATACCGTACCTACCATACATGTCATTGATGCCATGCATACCACACCTATCATATCTATCATACATACCATACATACCATACAAATGAAATGTAATTACCACACCTACCATACATACAATAGCAAACATACAATGGCAAACCATACCACACCTACCTTACATAGGAAATATTCCATGCCCGTCATAGTAACCATACATACCATACAGACCATACATACTGTCATATCAAACATACCGTGCCCAACAGATTTACATACCATACCTACCATCCATACAATACCAACCACTCATGCCATACATACCATACCTACCATACATACCAAACATACCATACTTTCCAAACATGCCATACCAGACCGACCATACACACCATACATACCCAACATACCATACCACACCCCCACCACACCACAGGGGGGGGAGGGGGACAGTGCCACACCCCCACCACACCACAGGGGGGGAGGGGGAAGATCTCATATGGGGCCAGTCTATGGGACCCATCCCATGGGGGGGGGAGGGGTGGGTGGCAGGGCCTGGTGCATATACATACATACATACACATCCCATGATATCACATCAGATCAGATCATATCATATCCCCATTATATAAATTATATCCCCTTTATATTCAGCCCACTGTGTGGATTTAGCTTATTGATGATCCGCAGGATGATCCTCCAGCTAATTAGCCCAGAAATCCATAGATCTATATCGATGTAAACATGATCATGAGTGATATACCTATAGATAAACATGACCCGTTTTCTGCAAGGTGGTGCCCTCCCAGTCTAAGCCATAGTAAATAGTTCGATATCTCTACCATAAACCACAGTGAAATTGGAAAAATGAACGCACCAACTTGGCCAACATAAATCAGCTATAAATCCCTTTTTGACCATATTAAAGCCACATTTTCCTAGGGTTTCCTATGGTTTCCCCATATTTTCCTATGGTTTCCAAACGGCTTTCCTTAGCGATTCACGACCTGGGCTCAGGAGTTGCAGTCCAGGCTGCGGCACCATGCAGAGTGCAAAAGCCCAGCGGTGAAACAACGGTGCCCCATAGGTTGCCATAGCAAAACCATAGGAAAACCATAGGGAAACCATAGGATATAGATATAGATATATAATCTCCTAATCAACTCTAGATATTGGACTATAACTACTATAACTATTTTATTATTTCTTGGGTTTCTATAACTATGGTATAACGATGGGAAAAAACATATAGCTATTATATGTCTATATTATCCATCATTTAAGATACCCGGCCTGGTAAACGTTTACAGTTTGCGAACTGGAACATGACCCAATCGAAATAGTGGATTTACCCAGCTATAAATTCCTTTTTAACCATATTAAAGCCACACTTTCCTATGGTTTCCTATGGTTATGACCCAGCTGAAAATGGTGGATCTTTCCAGTTCGTTATGTAAACGTTTACCAGGCTGGATACCATAGATGTGGAAAGCCTATGCTTTCCCATTTGGATGTACAACGGAAATCTGGAAATCCGTTGTTTGTTTTCCACAGTCCACATCTATTCTTTGACGTTTTCCCAGAGTTGACTGAGTTAACTTGCTCAAACTAGGGTTTATGCTAAACTCATCTATAATTCTTAAGTAACTGGGTAAATTTGATCACGACCTCACTGCGACCGAGCCCTGGAATAATGGTTAGTAAGGGAAATCGTCCCCAAATGGCCTTAATTCAGGTTAGTGAAATATTGTAATTTACCCAGATCTATAATTCTTAAGTAACTTAAAACTGGGGCATAGTATGGCAAACCATAGGAAAGTTGTGATGTCACGTGATTTTTTACGTGGCCAAACGCGGTGATTTCCATATGGATTAGTTGGCTAAATTGGTGCACATAACTTCAATGAAGCCTAAAGTGCCTTTGGCTGATGGATTTACACTTGGCAATTGCTTATTTTCCGTGCCATGTGAAATTTCAGCGGTGGTTATTCTTGCAACAAGGGGAGAATCCCTGAAGTTCGGAAATAGCACAATGTACTCCATAGATCTCTATAGCTAGTACAAGGTGGTGGCCCAATTCGTCTAGTTCTAGCATCAGTGAAGTACGGCAAGGTCCCCTTGACAGCTTTGGCCGACACCAACAGTTCTCCTGAGTTCTCCACAGTGGTTTACTGGCTAACAAGCAGATGTCTGACATACATCTCTGGTAATTTAACATAACTATGGAAAATCACCATAGAAATAGTGAAATTTCCCATGAAAATGGTGGATTTTTCCATAGTTTTTTGTATGTTTACCAGAGGGTACATCTCTTGAGCTATATGCTTGGTGATGCCGTGTCGTGGGGATTCCAATTCGAATTTTTCGAGGTTTGGAAGATCTCTAACTGCATCGGCAGGACAGCTAGTGATCTCTAGATTGGTCGACCTTTGGTTCCAACTCAAAGCATAGTTGGATGGCTTAATGCTGAATATTTTTTTTTAGCATAGCTATGATAAATCAGCTATAAATCTCTTTAAATCCTCATGTTTCTTCAGTCACTCGCTGGCAGCACCATCTGTTTTATGCGCACCCGAGGCATCCCCATAACCGTGGCGGGAAATTCCGCGTCATGGAGTACGGTGGCCCAAAGGCGGTTTCGAGTCAAGCAATGTCAAGCTGAAAGATTGGTAGTTTTAACTCATCCAAAAAGTGGGATTAATCTGGGTAAATTACAACGACCTCACTGTTCTCCCTCACTGGAAATCATTGTTAATAAGGGGAATCATCCCCAAATAGCCTTAATTCAGGTTAGTGAATTATTATAATTTGCCCAGATTAATGATGGTCAATGGTGGTTAATGGCAACATATGGCAACCCTGGATTAATAAACCTCTAGGCTGTTTCATTGGGGAGGTACCATTTGAGTATTAGATTACCACTATTTGGGGAGTACCACCCTAATTAATAAACCATGGTTGATTATATAATCTGGGGTTGACATTAATGGATATTAATGGTTAATGGATATGAATGAGATATTCAACAGTTTGATGGTTTTCACGGATGTTTTTATGGTGTTGAATGATGGTCAAACCCAAGAATGATGAATGATTATGTCTAGGGTAATCTGAAAGATGGGTAGTTTCACTAATCCAAAAGAGTCGTTTGGTATGGGACTATCTACTCACTCAGCTAAGAATCTGCCTTTTTTTTTTGCAGGGTATCTGGCTGATTGGCCATGGTTTTTGGTATGTATTCATTGTCTTGGGCCACCTGGGCACTGCGAAAAAAGGGATACGAATGGTACTGTCCAGTTGGCTAAGTTGGAATGAGGGATATGAAGATGAAATTTGGTTGACAATGTGAAGTGCGTGTGATAAATATAGATCAATTATGATAAATTTCGTGGTTTTCCTACATCTATTCTGAAATCTTACCATGAAGGGGGAAGATAACCTCAAGGTGGGGAATTTGCAAGTGGAGCCGAGTGAGTTCATTGCAGTGAGTTTTGCACCTCTCCATGTTTGAACCTGTTTGTTTTGTCGAAGTCTGGGAAGAGTTCTGCATATCAAATCGATGTGTCCGAAAATTGGGTGTACCCCCAGAATGACAATTTGTTATATCATCACATTTTTGGGTACCTTATTTAACCCTCTGGTAATTTAACATAGCTATTGAAAATGGCTATTTATAGTTGATTTATATACCTATTAAAAATGGTGATGTTCCATAGTTTTGTTAGTTTACCAGAGGGTAATACAAACCCACATATATTCATGCCCTATCAAGTATTTGTTTCATGAGGGAGTCCCTTCGGTAGTGGACTGGAATAGCTCAGAGTGCATCAAGCTGCTACCATGTTTGTGGGGCAACAATTTGAGCCATACCGTACCCGACCCACATATACATTTTTTCACCCCGCTTGTGAAGATGACCTAATATACCTTGGAACATGGGAAACATTAGCTGAAAAGTGTGAACGAGTCCAGAACGAATTATGATTGAACAATTGCAGCATGAGAAGCTTTGATAAGGGAGAAGCAGCTGCAAATAATAAGAATTGTTTTTGTCCAAATCAATCGTCGACGATGTCAGGAAGCCTACGACATTGTGTATCCTTACTTCCTTACGTGTCTTTAGGGAAGTAAGTATAGGACCTACCCTATCTATGAGCAATATTGTTCACTGGATAATTGATATAGAGTAACACCCCAAAATGATTCAGACACATAGTTTCCATTTTTTTAGTAGGAATTTGGTCCCCCCCGTTTTTTTTTGTTTGTAATCCCCATGGTCGATATAACCCCCATAAACAGAACAGTTATTGGACTTATTTGCGCACCACTTGTTGGCTCTTTCCTTGCACAGCTTGTGGCTCGTCAGCCGATGCCGACTCAACAGTGCTGCCTATCACTCAGGTCATGGACCACTCGAAAAGAAAGTGCGTGTTCCATGTTGATATGTGTCATACACTCCTGTAATTTGACATAGCTAAGCTATGGATGATTCTGGAAGCCATGGCCCATACTTCAAAGAGTTACCAGTGAAATTTCCAGAGGGTACAGAGGTCCATTACCCTCTGGTAAACTAACAGTTTGCGAACTGGAAAATGGCCAGAGAAATAGTGAGTTTTCCCATTAATAGCATGGTGATGTTCCATAGTTTGTTGTTAACGTTTACCAGAGCGTATTTCCATAGTTCCAGGGCAATCTGAAAGATGGGTAGAAACTAATCCGAAATAGTCTTTTGGTATGGGATTATCTACTTAATAACCAGTAAAGAATCTGTCATTGTTTGCAGGGTAACCACCAGTTTTAAGTCCGCTAAATCAACTATTTCTATGGCCATGTTCCATAGCTATTTTGACATAACCAGAGGGTACATCACCATTTCTAGTGGTTAAACCACCATTTCTATAGGTTTTTCATCACCATTTCTAGTGGTTAACCATGAAAGTCACCCCAACCGCCTGCACCCCCCAGTACTATATCCTGCCTTTGCTATGGCAGCGGTGGAGCAACTGGGCGAAGCTGAGAAGTTGAAGGCCGAGGGCAACCGACAACATCAGGAAGGCAGGCCGAGGGCCGAGAGGATGGTCGTGGTGACCAAAATGATCAACATTTAAGGCTGGTTGGTGGGATAAGATTGATGGATCCCCCTGGGAAAAGCCATAGGAAATTTCGAGGGATTTTCCAATTTTTCCATGGAGTTCTTAGTATAACTGGTTGGTGGTTTGGAACATTTTTTATCATATATTGGGAAGAATAATCCCAACTGACTTTCATATTTTTCAGAGGGGTAGGTATGCCACCAACCAGATCAATGGGATAAGATCAATGGGAGATCTTCAGGATCCAACAGATGGAGGTACTTGTTACGTACCATATTTCAGCCATATTTTGTGGGGATATTCCCGGAAACATAGGCCTTAAACAAAGGCCTGAAAAAATGGAATCGGTACCTCCAATCAATGGGTTCCTGAGATGGCCAGTGATAAGATTGATGGATCCCCTTGGGACAAGCCATAGGAAATGGCCTTGGAAATAGTGGATTGACCCATGAAAAATTGGGTGATTCCATCCATTAATAGCTGCTTGGTGGTGACTGGAACATGGCTGGATTATGAATCCCAACTGACGAACTCCATCATTTTTCAGAGGGGTAGGGCTCAACCACCAACCAGATGATGATTTAACATTGATTTCGCCAGGCAAATGATCATTGAATACGATAACAAACATAAGAGTGTCATATTTCAATACAAGCTGGTGCCGCCTCAGTTATGTGTGGTGGTTTATTAGTAGATAATTTAGTTAGCCTATGTTAGTCTAGTTCTAGATTAACTTAGCCAAGCAGGGAGCACCACCTTTTGCTGGTGTCGACATGTGTTTTTCCCTTCTGGTTTGTTGTTTCATGGTTTCTTAACATTTCTTAACTATTCATCCAACAAAATGGGATGTTGCTCCCATTGGCTAGTTTGTTTTGTTCGGGATTACTGTAAAGTCACCAATGAGTCACCAACTGTTTCCTTTGAAATGGTTGTATGGATTACATAGATTATAAATTGGAGTTTAATCACCAAAAGTGGGGTTTAATTTTGGCTCACTAACGATTTCTCACTGAAAACTTGGAAATTATTTTTTAGGGACTTCCCAGTTCGTTGCATCCTCTACTTGGCATGCTTAGCCAAGCTTGATTATGCTTTGGTAGTCTGACTTGGACATGGGAAACGTCTTTTGAATAGGAAGATATACATATGGATTTGCCATCGTCGGCTTAGATTGTCAGAAGGTAACATCTTGGTGGGGTGGCTCATTACCAACCAGCCAACATGTCAAACGTTTGCCAAATCATCGCTTGGAACTTGTTGCCCGAAACAGACGTACAGAGCTTGTGTCGTGAACTGTCCAGACAAATAGATATCATCCACCCACTTTGGAAGATGTTCACATGCATCCATCCAGTCAAATGCTTTCTTTCATGGGCACTACATGATTGAGCTTCCTTGCAGCATGTGAGTGAAATACGACAAGGCAGGTGCCCCCACTTATGAGATGTTATAAATTGGTTTGAAATCTCATTTTACATTACTTAACTCTACTCAGAACTACCATAAACCAAGCAGTTAACCCAGTTCTAAACCAACTTCGCTTTTGTGAAGCCCGAACCCGACATTTGTGTTCGAAATTGGAGAGATTTGGGGCCCGCACTTTCCCAGCCGGAAGGCAACTACAAGAAAGCCTTGGGAGCCTACCACAAGGCGCACCGGGCAGGGCTGCCGTGCTCGGACCTGCCACTGGCAGGTGTTGATCTCGTTGACGACCTGAGTCAGACATGGACATGCTTGCAGAGTCAAACAAAGACACACTTCAATAACTAGGACTGATGGTGTATATAATATATTATTTAATATATATATATATATATGTTATATATATATATATTATTAATATGTATGTATATATATATGTATTTCAATATTATACACATGTATATTACAAATATATACAGTAGTATCTAAAATATATATGTCTATATAGTTAAATGGGGTTAGACACCAACTTGGTGATTTCTTAAAATGGGGGATCCCCAGTCGTCGCTTTGGGTTTCATTTCTAACTCAGGGTCATCCATGACGACTGGATGATGACTGGGTTACCCCCATGGGTTGGAACCCTTTAAAGAAAAGAAGTCAGATGCTATAGGATGACAGTATTTATAGAAGTGTTCCAATGTCACCCCCATTTAATTGACATCATCTAGGCCCATTTTTGGTTCCCTGTTCACATCAGTACAAGGTGGTGCCCCAGTTCGTTAGCTAAGTTGGTGCGTTCACAACTCCAATTTCACTATATTGGTTTATGTTAGATATATCTATACTATTCCTATGGTTTATAAACCAACGAAACCACATCACGGGTGAGGGAACCACCTTGTACCTTGCTCAACCCCTTAACATTTCACGACTCACCCAATCACTCGTTAACATGCGGCCGATGTGCCTGTCCGGCTTAACAACACATGAGAACAGGTAGCTTTTCCAAGATCATCGATACATGGTGAATATATCATGATTAATTCATATTTCCCGGTATTGGGCGTACTTAATTGTGGGGGGTTCTTTAATAGCACCCGGACATTATATATAGATGTTCTCATATCTTCTAAGTTCACAAGACATCCCTTAAACATCTTCCGTGGTGATCTCATTTTCCATGGCTTGCCGCAGGTCTTCTGTTTCATCAATGGCTTAGTGCCTCCACCTGCCAACCAGGAAACGCCGCTTGAACCATTGAGGTCATAAGACGGTCATAAAAAAGTGGGATTAATGATGGAAATTCAACCAACACCACCATTTCTTCCAGGAAAATCATGGAAAATCCAGCAAACACACAATTTTTCCCAGGGGAAAATCCATGGCTTTTCGTTGCATCCATGTTTAATGGATGTTAATGGTGTTGAATGATGGTCAAACCCAAGAATGATGGATGATTATATCTAGGGTAATCTGAAAGATGGGTGGTTTCACTAATCCTTTGGATAGTCTTTTTGGTATGGGATGATCTACGTTCACCAGCTAAGAATTTATTTTCTGTAGGGTATCTGGCTGATTGGCGATGAAAAGTGGGATTAATGATGGTTAATGGTGTTGAATGATTGTCTTGAAACCCCAAAAAACTAGATTTAGCTAGATATTTGGGAAAATCGAACTAAATGGGTGATTTGATTACAGGAGGGTACGGTCAATAGTTGCTGAACTGTGGCAATTCCTTTCAGTAGTCATCCATGTTCATTGATTTATATGGATGATTATGGATGGATCACAGATTCCCTATGGATCCAGTTGTACCTTCTTAGGAAGTGTTTGGGATATGATTTGGGGGGTGTTTTGTACCTTCTCAGGAGGTGTTTGGATCCATAGGGATTGTATTCATTTTCGATTTATATCTCATCATGGATTTCCGTGTTGATGGGGAAGTAATTATCCACAAGATGAGGCCCTCAAAAGATAGCTAAGTTGACGCATATCACTTGGTTATCTGGGATTTGTGTTCGGATTTTATGGTGGTTATAACTTAAGTTGCAACAGTATTTACCCTCTGGTAATTTAACATAGCTATTGAACATGATGAATTTATAGTTGCTTTACCCATTGAATCATGGTGATTTTCCTTCGCTCCTTCGTGTTTTGTATGTTTACCAGAGAGTAATGGATGTATAACCGACTTCTACCATCCCCAAAATCACCATAAGTGGTATAAACCCTCCAAAATGGGCTGGTGTATGATCTGGTTGGTGATTTGGAACATGGCTTTTATGAATTTCCATTCAATTGGACATTTCATAAGCCCAACTGACTTTCACTCCATTATTTTTCAGAGGGGTAGGGCTCAACCACCAACCAGTGATTGTTTTACTCACATCACCAACTTCTACCGGGCTACGAAAAACAGCCGCAGGACTTGGTGTCGCTGTCCTCCAATCAGATCCCTCCGGAGAAAGTCAACGAGGTCATCCCGTAGAGTTTGAATTTGCTGGTTTACCCTCTTGTTATGACGTTTACAGTTTGCGAACTGGAAAATGGTCATACGTAGATGGGCCATGGAATTAGTTAAGTAGTTAGTAAATGGATTTATTCATTGGGATATTTTTGTAGTTTATAACCCATTTACTCACTGTTTAGCTAATCCCACGGTCCATCTAAGTAGAAATAGTTGATTTACCCACTAATAGCATGGTGGATCCTTCCATAGTTATGTAACAGTTTGCCAGAGGGTACACCAGAAAGGGCGATTTCACCAGGAATAGAATGGTCCTTTTATTCAACTATGGATAGAATCGGGAATAGAATGGTTAAATCCCATATAATCCACTATTGATGGAGGGAAAGGCTGGTTATATGGGATTTAACATGATTTAACCATCAACAACAAGGATTTCTCATGGGATTTCAAGGTGGAAACCCACTCCGCGAACGCGAAGTTGGTGGTATGTTTAGTAGCTTATAAGTAAATGATAGTAAATGTGGCAATAGAAAATACCATCGAAAACATGTTTTTTCCATTCAAACCTTCATTTAAAACATGTCGCGGACTCCACCGGTGGTTTATAACCGGCTGATAGCTGGGTGATTTCTTAGACACAACTAGTTTATAACATGGTGATATATGATTAATGTCAACCCTGGAATAATAAACCCCCAGGCTATTTAATTGGGAGGGTACCATTTAAGTATCAAATCATGACTATTGGAGGAGTACCCCCCTAATTAATAAACAATGGTTTATTAATCCGGGGTTGACATTACGAACCACCTACTAAGTGGAATTTAACCCCAAGTGCAACCCCGTTTCTGGATGTAGTTTTTTGAAGTTTTATTTTTTCAACGCAATTTACATGGAGCTTAACCATTACAGTTCATGTGGATAAAAACATGGATATACCTAGGAAATGACGGGTCAACACTGGATGGGTAATTCAACAAATTCACAATTCATGTCTCATTTGAGGAGTGTTCAAACCCAACAATGACTGGTTGGTGGTTTCAAACATGTCTTATTCTCCAATTCATATATGGGATGTCATCCTTCCCATTGACTTTCACTCCGTCATTTTTCAAGATGGGCACATTGCACCACCAACCAGATGATTGATGATTGATGATAACAAAAATGAGGAAAATCGCAATCCATGAACTGGGAACTCCTTTGAACCAGTATGAAGGGATGACGTGGGCGGATTTTGACGACGTTGATTTCGACTAGGGATCTATTGGACCCCCGAAGAAATCATGTTTTCGCCATGATCCCTTTGGCAGGTTTCTAGCGAATCAACGGGAGGGGTCCCATGGAAATTGAGGTTCTGCGTGTTTTTTTTCCCGATTCTGGACATGCTAAAGAAACTGCTTGAGTTTAAGTAAATGGTTTTTGATGGAAATATTGAGCTTTGTTGAAGGGTCAAGATCAACCTTTTTGATGCACACTTTGAATCACTGGTTGGTGGTTTGGAACATTTTTTATTAACTTCCATATAATATAATATATTGATATATATATTGGGAATAATAATCCCAACTGACTTTTTTTCAGAGGGGTTGAAACCACCAACCAGATATAGAATAAGTCAGTCTTATAGATCATCTCATTACTCCCTGGTAAACATACAAAAAACTTTGGGTTGATAAGTTGAATCTTTTGCCATGGAGGTATTGCACGTACGTACGTGCAACATCGTGCCATGACGTTTTTCAGGTGCGGCGTCTGAAGGAGACAACGCGGTTGAACATGGCAGCCCCTTGGAAGAACGGTGATTTCCGCCGACGATTGGGGATTGAATGGGGACATACTGTGGATGGCTGCGAAATCCTGCACCAGTTGGTAGATGGTAAACATCCCATTATGATCCCATTATTGTCCCAGTGTTTCAATAGTTACCAATAGTTGCCAACTGGTGCAGGATTTCTTCCATCGTATCTCTATTTTACTATTTTGGGGAATAACAGGGATATACCAAGCTTTATTGGGATTTTGATAGTGTATATAACCAACTTCATATGGTTATTCAACTTTTCCCTCCAACCAATGCTGGGATAACTGGGGCATATTGGGGCATGAGTCATAGCTACCAATGATTTCAAGCATTGGATGGCAAACCGAGGAGAATATCACATGAAATCACAAAGACCAGCATCCACGCGCTACAATTCAGAGCCCGTACATGATAATGATCGGGTTGGTAGTCTCAAAGATATTTACCTTCTGGTAAACGTTTACACAACTATGGAAAATCACCATTGTTTCTGGGTAAATCAACTATAAATGGCAATTTTCCATAGCACACTGTTAGTTTACCAAAGGGTAACTCTGCCCTGAAATGGGATGATCATCCGTTCTTTTTCGGCGGTTTCAAGCACCAAGCAATATCCGACGGATTTTCACAATCCAAACTTCGCCGTGGTGAAAACCCCATAAGTACAATGTGAGGCCCCCCAGTGATGTTTGTTGGTTTAGATTCGCCCCAGCAACTATAGTTATAAGTACCATAAACCATAGTTATTGGAGTTATAAACCAACTTAGCTATCTTGGGGGCCTCACATTGTAGCTAAGTTGGGTTTTCTGATAGATCTATAATGGGGGTTGTGAACCAAGAAACATCACGGTTTTGTTGTTTTTTTTTCGCACCACATTTCCAGCCATCTCCAGCCCCGCGACAGGCCTGCTACTTGAAGCTGGGTGAGCACCAGAAGTGTGTCGACGCCTGCAATCAAGCTTTAGAACTGGGTCAGAATCCAAAGGCACTGCAGAGTGCTTGGAGGGGTGCTGTGGGGGTGCTGCAACTTTCATGAAATTTGGCCATGCAAAACGATATGCAACATATTGGGTTCGTAGAATCGGGAACAACTCAAAGTATCATCCATGTTAAACAGCTCATGTTTGTTTTTCTCGAAATCCATGGTTTTGGATGGTCTTGATTCTAAGTCCAAGAATCCTATACCCTCCGGGTACATTGGTTTTGATTTCAACATGACCCTCAATGGGCTTACCCTCTGGTAATTTAACGTAGCTATTGGAAATTGCCATTTATAGTTGATTTACCCATTAAAAATTGTGATTTTCGATAGCAAACTGTTAGTTTACCAGAGGGTATCCATACTTCTCCCACATGTAACTGGGACAACCTGGTTATCAGAGGACTGTGGGTTGATCCTCCAGGGGTTTCCCAAAGTTCATGCGGAGATTTTCATGGGTTTTTCTCACGGGGATATAACATGATATAGGACAAACCATGATCAAAATGGAGCTTTGAACTGGGGAAATCAAGTCTGACTATGGTGACTATGGATGTTGAGATACAGTAGATACTTAGCCTCTGGTAAACATAAAAAAAAAGATGGGAAAATCACAATTTTTCATGGGAAAACTTGGGGAATTCTCACTGAATTTGCAGTATACCCTCTGGTAAACGTTTACATAACTATGGAAAATCACCATTTTTGAATGGGTAAATCCACTATTTCGACTGGGCCATTTTCAATAGCAAACTGTTAAATTACCGGAGGGTAACCCATTTTCAGATATATTTCTTGGTTATACCCTACCACCATGATTTCTTCTGTCGGCCTGGAGCGATCCAAACCAAACGTCGCTGCTCCAGGCCTACTTCCGCAGAGCTCAAGCCTACCTCGAGCTGCGCAACTTCAGCGACTCGGAGGGAAATTGCCTGGTAACGTCCCTTGAAAGTCACAGATTTTATGTACCATCCGGTAACCAAAGGTGGCAATAAGAAATCCACTATACATTCACATTTAAGTGGGAAAAACATCTATAAATTCAATAAATAATAATAAATAGTGATTTTCCATTGCCACTTTTGATCGGATTTGATCACCAGAGAGTACCAATACAAAAAAAACAGGTTTCCGGAGTCACTGCCTTTCAGCCAAAGTTCAATCCACATTTTTTGGATGGTTATACATCCCGTATCTTGATGCTTAATATCAGCATTGTAAGTTTGTTTCAACATTATTCACCAACCCTAAAATTGTTTTTGTTTTTTGTTTAATTAATAGTGCTTTTCACAAGACTTGATCGTTAAATCACCATTTTGATTCATTTGGATTAACATGTTGGAGGTAAAATTCTGTGCTTTCCCAAGTGGCTAAATCCCAGATAATCCCAGGGAAAATGAGGTGCCCATCTGCTTGGAGGATCATCCCATGGCAAGTGGCAAGGGAACCCAAGTCCAAGTGAGTCCAATGCGTGGGGTTATCCATGGTTATCCCGGATGGAAGTGTCCTAAAATATAGGGGTACCGGGTACCCCCAGTTCTCATCCATGTCACGTTCGGATTTTCCATGAAATAAACCATCTATGGCATTTTTTTGGGGTACCCCCATGACGATGGAAATCCCTGTAAATAACTATAGCTGGGGTTGTCTCAAAGTAAGTGGTATGATTTTCTGAGTAGCAACCTCAATCTATCATGGGAATATCATGGATAATGATGGGGATATAGCTAGGCAGAGTTTGAGTGGAATGTTCAAGGGAAGTTTTTTTTTGGGTTGCGAAGTAAATGCATTTCATCCCCATTGTCGCTAGTTAAAACCCATAGAAATTCCATTAGAACCATCTTTCCTTAGTGGTGAAATCCCGTTAAATCCTATTTTTCAAATCTTCTGAAACCCATGAAGATTACATTAAATGCCAAAACAAAATCCCATTCAATCCCATATACAACGTTGAATACTCTTCAAAACCCCATGGTTTTCCATCATTTTTCCACATTTTCCCCGGTGACCTCGACCTTTCTTTGCTGAGCTCGGCCAGGCGCCGCGTCCTCCGACCTGGACCGCGCCGACGCCCTGGGCGACGCCGCGTCCGCCACGTCGGCCACCGCGCCGCTGCGCAAGGCGCTGCGCCAGGCGCAGCGCGGCGGCGACGGCGCGGAGAAAAAGCGCTGACGCGAAGATGTTGGAGGTGGACAAGGTGGGACAAGGTGGCTGAATTCTATGGTTTATGGATGTTTTATGGATGGTTTATGGATGTTTATGGTAGATATAACTATAGAATATCGTGGTAATGACTAACAGTTTGCGAACTGGAACATGGCGTATAGACATAGTGGATTTACCCATGAAACATGGTGATGTTCCATAGTTATGTAAACGTTTACCAGAGGTGATATATGGCTGGAAAACAAGGTGGGGACCTCTATGAAATTTCGAGGGATTTTCCAATTTTTGCATGGGGTTCTTAGTATAACTGGTTGATGGTTTGGAACATGGATTTTATTTTTCCATATATTGAGAAGAATAATCCCAACTGACTAATATATTCAAGTCTAAGAGTCCTATCTGGTTGGTGGTATATATGACTATAAATGTCCTTCTCTCAATGATTGATTACAGGGGTTTGAAACTAGCCCTTTAACACGTAAATGATGATAGATGGTATACCAAACCGGCCCCTCTATATTTACCAAGAGGACATTATTGCTGGGGACTTCTACGAATCCTCAGGGATTTGATAGACACTTATAGACACTTATAGAGGGATTGTGATTAGTATAATATACCATGTCTAATTAATGTTAATTAATGTATAATGGGACCTCTATTTTTCCAAAAGGACATTATTGCTGGGGATCTCTATGAATTTTCTATTTCATGTAGCTTTGATATGCGGATAATTAATATGGTTGAATAGAAATATTCAACCATGATGTTGAATGGGGTTGTTATGGGGTTGTTAGTATATAATATTATTTATATAGGTTTCTATGTAGTTCTATAAACCTCTGTTAGTATGGACAATCAATAATCTACTATATACTGTAGGGAATCTATACCTTTAACATGTTAATAGCAATATATATATATATACATACATATACAAGGTGGTGCCCCCCAAGTTATGTTTGCTGGTTTATAAACCATAGTAAGTATAGATATATCTACCATAAACCATTTATCTCTATGAAATTTCTAGGGGTTCTTGATTTAATAGAGGTTAAAACATGGGGAAACATGGTTGAATACTAGGGTTGAATGGAGTTGTATCATATTATACCATATTATACCATATTATACCATATTATACCATATTATACCATATTATACCATATTATACCATATTATACAAGGTGGTGCCCCAAGATAGCTAAGTTAGTGCAAACGACTCCAATAAGTATGGTTTATAGGTGGTATATTGAACTAGTTAATGGGCTTATACATATAGGGATTATACGAATCACAATTTAAAGGGGATTATCCATCTCCATAATCACATTGTACCAATCACAATCTCTATCATAGGATCCATTGAATTATGGACTTGATATAGAAATATAGGAGATTCAGGAAATTAGGTGGTTAGTCCCATCTATTTCTGGGGTTTATTTATAGGTGGATGGGAGTTCTTGGACTGGTGGATCTCCAAGTCACCATAGGTTTCTATACTAAAATGGTCTTGTTGGTGTATGACTGGTTCGTCATTTAGTAGGGTTATAACCATCATTTAGTAGGTGGATATAACTTTTATTTCATGGAATATTGATCAATGATGGAAATCCTACTTGGAGAAGGAAACATGATTCAGTTGGGATTAAGAAATAAAAGTTATCAATAAATTGATATTTCTTAATCCCAATGAATCTATTTCAGTTGGGATTAAGAAATGGGTTGGACCGTTTCTGTTGCAACCCCCTTAAGAGTTGGTCAATATAGCTTCATACGTGGATATTGGGACTGTAGCTCGTTTATATTGCCAACAAAACCAGATGATATACCATCTGGTTATTTAACATAGCCATGGAAAATGGCCCATTTATAGATGATTTTCCCAGTGAACGAAACCTCCATTTATGGGTGGGATTTTCCATGGCTATGTTAAATAACCAGATGATATAGTTCGATATAAGCCCAATATGTTGAACAAAGCAATGGTTTTTTTTCATCGTATATCATGTCCAGTGAGCCCATTGTTAGTTGATGATTAATTCGGGGATTATACTAACCACAATTAGTTTTGACAATTGTAACCACTGCTCAGGTGGGGGGTGCGAGGTTGGGGTCGGGCAGCAGATCCTCACTGTGACCTCACTGGAGTAATGGTTAGTGAGGGATAATTAACTATCCGAAGATAGCCTTATTTCAGGTTAGTGAATTTTAATATAATATATTATATATATACATATCCCATAGGATCCATGTATGCTATATATGGTAACATTTACCATCAATATACCCCAAATGTTAGCATATATACCATACATGGATCCTATGGGTATGTATACATATGTATGTTTTGTAGGTCTTCGTGTTTTTACTTTTTTTTAGGTGGTTGGGAGTGGATTGAGGTGGCATGGATTGAGCTTATCAAAATTGTGAAATCAAAACAGGTGATATTGCCATCACCTGAACATTCACCCAATAAACCCATCCCCCTAATATTACCCTCTGGTTATGTCAAAATAGCTATTGAAAATTGTTAATCAATGTCCCTAGGGTGGTCATAATTTGCCTAGTTCCCACATGTATCCCAGTATATTCGATTTATCCTACTAAATCATAACTACCCTATGGTTTTTTAAAGAGAGCGCTCCAGGAGCATGACCCATTTCTACATGATTTTTGATGATTCGACCATGATTTCGTGGTGACGAAACTCAGTTTGCGACATGTTAAACAAGAGTCGGCAGATTCTATGACATATCCAATGACATATCCCAATAATATCCCTAGAAATCTTGATTGTTGTTGTCATTATAGATTGGCTTCCGGAATAAATTACATGAAAAATCCAGACTTCATGCTAAAAACCATGGTTTCCGGTTAAGATTTTCCCTTAAACCAATCCCACGTTGTTGTTGATACCCGCCATTTTTGCCAATTGCCTGCTGATCATCAGCCCAGGCCGCGCCCAGCGAAGCCACGGATCCACAAGCGGCCGAAGCGACGGCGGAAACGCCGGTTACCGCGGCGGTGACGGTGGCCGAAACGCCCACCCCAACGCGCGCTGAAGTGAAGGAGGTGGGACGATGGCGATGGGTAAAAAACTGGATGAAACTCTCTTATTTCTATGGAATTATACATTAGGTTCACCTTGGATGGGTACTTTAAAGTTTTTTAGTCTTTTGGTATCAAAGGAATTGTCTACTAACCAGCTAAGAATTTATTTTTTTGTAGGGTATCTAAGATTGGCAAAGTACATTCCATTTAGTACTTACAACTGGTATTTCGGGCGATAACTGCAGGGAGAAACTAAGCATTTTGTTTTTTTGAATGGAGACTAAGTAGATGAACTATGGGGTTTATGGCAGATAAATCTACAGTTATATAGATGGGGGTTATAAACCAACCATTTCTGTCAGTAGCTTCGCGCAGCGCTCAGGTAGATCTGAGTGTGCCTGACGAGGTGGGTGGTGAGAGGGCTCGAACAGTAGCTGCACCCATGAAACTTCTAGTGGTAAAGCAATGTTTGGGCAGGTTAAAATATGGTGATTCTTACCGGGAACTTGGTTATATGGGGTTTCCACAAATGGGGATATCCCAATAGCTGGAATGTTTATTTGCTGGAAAATCCCAATCTAAAACGGATGAGAACTGGGGGTAGTCCCATGACTTTGGAAACCCCATGACTAAAACATACCCTCTGGTAAACTAACATAACTATGGAAAATCACTGAATGTTTACTAGCCATTTTCAATAGCTATGTTAGTTTACCAGAGGGTATGTTGTTTTCTTCGGAATGATGATTCTTGTTCATAAAAACTGAAGATTTAGATCCGAAGTTTGGAAAACATGGGGGAATATTGCTACAACTATTGCTGAGGCTACAGTGGACATGACGTTTCATACCATGGTCAGGTGACCGAAACAACGCGCACGAAACAACGGGCAATCTCGGGTGCACAAGGTGGTGCCCCAGTTATAAATTGGTGATAAACCCATTATGGCATCAATTAGTTCGATATATCACCTATAAATACATAACTGAACTAGTGAAATTGAATTTAAGGGTGATCTATCGATAAATCACTATATATAGTTTATATGGTGATAAACCATATAGTCATATAGTGAAATTTTAGTTATAAACGCACCAACTTAGCGTTTTTTGGGGGCACCACTTTGCATTACCTCGCCGACCTCGATCTATGATGAACCTGAATTCCAAGGACCTAGAGGGAAACACAACAGTTCGCCGGCGAGGATTAACATTTGGTGGCTTTGGAAAGCAGCATACCCTCTGGTAAACATACAAAAAGCTATTGAAAATGGCACTTTATAGTGAGTTTTCCCATTAATAGCATGGTGATTTTCCATAGTTATGTAAACGTTTACCAGAGGGTATATAGATTGATGTATTTTCTACACCTGTTTGGTGAAATGGGATCCATGGAAACCATGGAAAAAGTGACCTCATCCCCATTGATGTATTTGGTATACCTCTTTGGAATGATTACATCCAAATGGGGATGAGCTCAACGGCGCCATGGTTTTCTGTTCACCTGGGGGTACCAGTTTGGTACCACAACTTTTCCGGGTACCCGTAGGGTGATCTTCTGCATCCCTCAGTGCTAACCATACTTTAACCCATTGGAAATGGGATGAATGGCCATGACGAAGCGGAACCGATTCATTGGAGGTACCTACCATTTTTTCAGGCCTTTGTTTAAGGCCTATGTAAGGGGATATCTCCACAAAATATGGCATGAAATATGGTACAGTACCTCCATTTTAGGATCCTGAAATTCCCATTGATGCTATAAGCTTCTTTTTTTAGAGCGCCATTGTTGATTGGTTATGAAATGGGTGGTTGTGTTACTTGCTTTATTGGGGATTATAAGAACTAACACATGATTTTCATGTGACTTCCAAATCCAACCAGTAGAATTGCTTTGGATAGGAGTATCTTGGCAGCTGAGTTGACCGTAAAGCATGTCGCAGGCGCAGAAACTGCAGACCACTGTGCGAGAGCAGCTTGGATTTCTTGCATAGCTATGGTTGGGCCCAACTATAACCATCAATCCCCACATCAGAGGCTTGTGAACCCCCCTGTTGTTGGGGAGGGTTTCCTTTTTGGAGTACACTGAGTGCCTTTAGATGTCCATGATTTCTTTCGATTGCCTGGATCTATGGGGAAACATCAACGTGTCAAATCAGGCGTTTTCAAGCCTTGACTCCTGACATGCTGGATTACCCTCTGGTAATTTAACATAGCTATTGAAAATCACCATTTTTAATGGGAAAATCAACTATAAATGGCCATTTTCAATAGTTATGTTAAATTACCAGAGGGTATCTCATAGCTTAGAATCGACCCGAAGATGGATCTGTCGGGGCAACCGTGACCAGTGACGACTGTGGTCTCCAAAATGCTCGTACCATGTCCCACCATGGATCGTGTCTTTTTTAACCATGGATGAGTGAGAGTGTGGGTAGCTATACACTATACATAGATGGTAAGGTACTGGCCCAAATAGCAAAGTTTTCTTTCCTACGCGTTTCTTGGGCCATACCATACCATACGGGTGTCACGATATTCAGGGGTGAAATGGCCAATGATCAGAACATTGAACTGTGTCAAATATTGATTATTATTCATATAACTGGGATGGTTTACTTGCCAATACATGCCAATACCACCGTTACACAGTTGTACTGTCTAAAAAAGATTGTGTTTTTCGAACCATTCAGTAAAGTTGTAACCCATCTCCACTGTTTTCCTGCCGCTCTAAGGCTCACATATGCTTGGCAACAGACAGATGCCGAGGTTAAGGTTTACATTCCGTTCGACCAGTCCGAGGACGGTAGTTGAGTTGGCAGTGTCAAGGAAACTGCCGGAAACAACATGGAATAATCTGGAATTTTAATGGGATTTATTGGGAATGCAATAGGAATATATATATATATATTGGGAACCATAATAAGAATAAATATATGAATAAACCTAATATGTATGAATATTTTGGAATATACAGTATTGGGATAAATGATGAAAAATCTGAGAAAAGGGCAAATGTCGGTTCATTCACCAAAAATTATTCCCTGAAACCCTGGCTTTGTATTGAATCTGTTCATTTTTGGTGCACACATGTGTGGTGCTGAGATAGTACAATGTGGGGCCCCCGTTCGATAGCTAAGTGGGTGCGTGCAAATAACTCCAATTTCGCTATGATATATTATGGTTTTTAGTGTATATATAATATAATATACATATATATGATATATCAATATTCTGATATATTATGGTATATTATTATGGTATCATAGTAGATATATGTAGATATATTATGGTATATCATGGTCTTTTTCAGTTGGTATGTTGCGGCTAACCAACATGACCACGTCTTTCAATTTTTTTTTGAGCCCACCTGAGAAGGGATGACGCCGATTTTAAGGGACATGAACCCAACAATCCTTTGGGACATACCCTCTGGTTATTTAACATAGCCATGGAAAATGGCCCATTTATAGATGGCTTACCTATTAAAAATTGTGATTTTCCATGGCTATGTTAAATAATCAGAGGGTAACTGGGGGTATTAAAACAACTCAGCAGCAAAACAAAAACTGGTTGGTGGTGACTGGAACATGGCTGGATGATGAATGTCCAGAAACAGTTGGGAATTTCATCATCCCAACTGACGAACTCATATTTTTCAGAGGGGTTGAAACCACCAACCAGAAAAGCAAAGCAGGGTCAGGGTATGGCAGATATTCCATGATCCACGTTTCTTTTATAGGAAACCCGCCATATTTCATTGGAGAAAACCATGGTTTCCTGCAGAATGGGGCCCCCAAGATAGCCAAGTTGAGATGTAAAGTGGCTGAATTCTATGGTTTATGGTAGATAAATATATATATATATATATTTAGTTAATTGGGTTTAAAAACCAACTTATAATTGGGGGGACACCATCCTGTGTAGATTTTCCCTTAAACCAATCCAATCATTGAATTTTTGAAGGAGCTGGCCAATGTGCAGCCATCACAAGTGGAGGTGGATTTCGGTGAATGGAGCGCCAGTGTCCCTCGGTGACCGTGGGAAGTTGCTATTGGTTGGGAAGTCACAAAATGGGGGTACCCCGAGTCACCATGAGTTTCAATTCCCATCCCCAAATATGGAGTTTTTTAAGATTGGAAACTATATTTGTTGGAGATTATATCCCCATATGGGGGTTTCTTGACATGGGGGATCCTCAAGTCACCATAGGTTTCGAGTTTCAATACTAAAATGGTCTAATGACTGGGATGATTTGGGGTAACCCTGGTTTAGGAAATACCCATTTGTCATTGGAAATAACTACTATATATATATACATATAACCTACATGTATGGAAAACAGGTAGGTGATCCTTGTGAAGGTGTCTAAGATTGCAAGATGGTGGCGTTCGTTATCATTTGTGCTGGGACTGAGTTCAAGCAATGCTGTTGACTATTTTTGATGCAGGTGATACAAGTAAAGCAACAAATTTCCACGATTTATGTATATATGGGTGATTATGGGTGTGTCTAAAAATTGGGTAATCCAACACGATTTCTTTTCTAAAAGAGAACATGATGATAACTCATCTAATTTTGGGGCAGACAAACACACACATTATATATTTAATGGTGTTGGTAGTTTCATTTGTTTTGTATATGCTCCAAGTAGATCATTTCTATCCACATGATCCACCAAACAAACTATCCACGAACTTATCTGTAGTGTTTTTGTTAATTACATATGATCCAAGTTATAACTCCTAGTTGCCTTCGTTACGATCCACCTCTCCCTGGGATAAAAAACTGTTACGATCTGCCCCCCAGGTGCCTCCCAAGTTCACTCGGTGATATCACCACCTTCCGAATTAATTCATAGGACATTTTACAGGAAAACCATGGAACACCTCATAGGACATGGGCGTGAAAACAATGGTCTCATGTTTGTTGGATCACCAAAAAATTGTTGGCTAAAAATAACAATTTCATGTGGTTGAAAACCAACATTTTGGCTGGTTAAATCTATATATTTTATTGGTAAAATCCCAAGTTTGGTTGGTTAGGTCCCACCTTCACCTTATAAAAATCACCATTTTAGTCCTAGTTTCACCCGCTTAAATCACATTTTTTCTTGGCCAAGTCCTAATTTCACCCCGTGAAATCCAAATTTTTGAGTCCCAACACTTGATAAAAGCACCATGTTGGTGAAGTCCCACGTTGTAAAACTCCCCATTTTGCGCCGTTCAATGTGCGGCCTTCGCCTCAGGTGCTCCTCCGCGTTGGAGACACGGCGCCCTTCGGGCTGCGGCTGACAGATTTCCAGCGGCGCTTGGCGCCGGAGAAGTGCAGCTGGGCCCTGCGCAGTTCGCGCATCACGCTGAAGATGCTCGGTGGAACAATGTGAGGCCCCCCAATGATGTTTGTTGGTTTAGATTCGCCCCAGTAACTAGTTCGTTATAAGTACCATAAACCATAGTGAAATTGGAGTTATTTGCACCAACTTAGCTATCTTGGGGGCCTCACATTGAAGTGGGATTTCTCTGGGCAAAGTTCATAAGTTCTCCCGAAGCCTGTTCTCCCGAAACCTGGAAGCCATGGGTTTTCATTTGTGCGGAATCATTCCAAGCCATGGCCGCAAGTTTCAGGTTAGTGAATAATTATTAGTTGCCCAGATTTATGGAATATGTATGGAATACTTATGAAATTTGGCTAACCAGCTAAGAACCTAATGGAATGTTAATGGATGTTAATGGATGTTAATGGATGTTAATGGATGTTAATGGATGTTAATGGGATGTTAATGGGATATGGTAATGTTAACAGGATGTTAATGGCATGTTACGACAACATGGGTACAACTTCCATGGTTAACAGTGGTTGATAGTGGCTAATAGTGGTTATCTGGTTGGGGGATTGATGTGTTCTAGGTCAATCTTAGATGGTTTTTTTTTTTTAGTGCTGAATTACCCAAGTGGATGAGGATTCGAAGAAGATTGGAAATGATTTATGCAGGAAGATTGGGTGATGATTGGGAATATGATTTTGGAGTATCATACAAGATGGTGCCCCAGTGAGCTGTGAAAACGCTAAGTTGGTGCGTTTATAACTCCAATTTCACGTCATGGTTTATGGTAGATATAGAAAACACTACTATTCCTACATATGGTTTTTGTTCACCAACGTTCAACCACATCACGAATACGGGGGGCACCAGCGCCCGTATTCGGATTATTTTTGGGAAATCCTGAGATCCCCGGGATTTTGGAAGCTTGGGCATGATGACGATGGGAGATCTCCAGGATCCAACAGATGGAGGTACTTGTTACGTACCATATATAAAGCCATATGAATTGTGGTGATATTCACTGAAATTTAGGCCTTAAACAAAGGCCTGAAAAAAATGGTAGGTACCTCCAATCAATCGGATCCTGAAATTCCCATTGAAATGATGACTGTGGAAATCTATGGAATATTTATGCAACGTTGTGCCCCGTTCGTGAGCTGTGAAAACGCGACACGTTGACGCTGAACGCTAACTTGCTAGACATTCTATGGTTTATGGTAGATATAACCATATTTACTATGGAAAATCACCATTTTTTCTATCGAACTAGTATTCATGGTTTAATTGGATGTTTTCATGGGCTGAAACTAAAGCAATGTTCAACCACATCACGTTTGGGGGCAGCATCCTGTGGGATGGTTGGATGGGACATTTGTTCAGGTGAGTGACTGGGATTTTCAGGGCTCTACGGGTGATTGTTTGGGTGGTTTTTTCTTAGTGCTGAAATCAGCCATAACTAGGCTATAACTAGCATGGTCAACAGTGGTTGATAGTGATTAATAGTGGTTGATACTGGTTGATAGTGGTTAATAGTGATTAATAGTGGTTAATAGTGGTTAATAGTGGTTAATCTGGTTGGGGGATTGATTTTTAAGATCTCATGATTTTATGTGGTTCCATCTCGCGGGTATTTTTGATGGTCTCATAATGAGCATGGATGTTTCACATCATGGTGTTAAATTGCGCAGCGATTCTTGACATCCAAAAATGGTGGAAACCTGAAGTTTCCAATGTTCGAAAAATCAGATCAAATCAGTTGATTACCCCTTTGTGGATGAAGCTTGGAGGATGATTGGACATGAAAAAAATGGATATATATTCATATAAATTCATATATATATATATTCAACGGGAATTGATGGGGGATCCTGTGGCAATCAGCTCCATGGCTTGCTGGAAAATCCACCACGTTTTTCCTAAACTAAGACTTCTGGGAGATTTATAGAATATTGGTGGAATGATTTATGGAATACTTATGAAAAATATTATCCAACATATGAGGATTATATATCATAATTATAATCCATTATTGTCACTCCATTATTGTAAATCCATTGTTGGAATAAATGAAAATGATATAATGGGAATTAATGGGATTCCAATATGCTAATGGGATTTTTTCCCACTCTGAATTAATGGGAATTAAACGGTGGCACGTCCGTTCATCGGTGAGTATCCTTGCTTAAATAATGGGAATCTTGGTAGTATGGTGTATCATGTCTTCTATTTTTGGATCTTATATTAGTGGGGAATTAATTGGAATTAAAGTTATGCATATAATGCGATCATGGTGGGATTTTGATGGTGCCCTTGAAAAAAGTATGTCTACCTTATAATTTTGATATGTTTTTAAATATTGACTGTTGAAGATTGGAAGATTGGAATTTATTTCACGTAGTTATGGAACATATGACATAAAGAACCACTACAAATCCCCGGTAGATACAGGATATTGAACAATATCATATCTTCATAATATCATATAACTATATAGTAATATGGTTTTTGGATGTGTGTGGTAATTCTTATGGAATCCATATGTGATCAATGATATGGCAGTATCTAGGCTGATTGTCTATGGGGTTAACATGGAGAATATCATCCATCTATGTCTTGGCAGCTGAAGGTACTCGCTGGAGATAGGATTTTTATGGATTCATTAGTTTAGTTTGATGAATTTTCAGGATTTAATGTGCGTCATTTTGCTGTTTTTTGTTTGTTATATCCATATGTTTTGCCGATATTGATGCGATACTGCTGGTGCCCCAGTTCCTTAGCCCAGTTGGTGTATAACCAGGTCATATAGGGTACCACTACGGTTTTGGTGATTGTAACCATAGTTAAATAGGTGGAGATCGTTTCTTGGGATTTTGATGGTACCCTTGGCGATGGCCTCTATGGGATTAAGATATGGGGGTTTCCTACATGGGGATCCCCTTGAAATGGATGGTGAGTGGAAAATCCTATTCAAATTGATGATTCAGGGGTAATATATCACCACCCATGATTAATCATGATGATGTGAATTGACACACTGAAAATGCCGGGAGATTGATGGCTTCGGGATGCAATTCTGATGGAATCCAAGTGGTGTTCCTTCAAGGTGGTGCCCCGTTCGTGAGCTGTGAAAACGCTAAGTTGACGCACATAACTTGGTGAATTCTATGGTTTATGGTAGATATAATGAACTAGGATTCATGGGGTGAAACTATACCAACGTTCACATCACTGGGGGCCACCATCCTGTTGGAAACTCTTAGTTTGACCTCCATGGGCTATGTGTGAGATGCTGTCCAAAGAAGCCCGGCATTCTGCCAACTTCATCGAATGTGTCTTGGGCCTCTTCAAGTCAGAGTGACACGAGAGTTTTCGCAGCTTGTTGCTGTGCAGCTGCATGAACAAGTTCGATGTGGACATCGAGGAGCAGATAGTGCAAATATATCGAGATTTCTGTGAAAGCCTCCTAAAAAAAGCGGCAAGAGATGTTACCGTCGACCATCAGGCCGATGTTTGGTATCGTGCTGGGAATTAGGTTGTCTCATTTGGATGCCGCACATTCAAGTGCAGGATCACTGCAGACCTCTGTCTCAGGTGTGCAGAAAAACAAAGGGTTTGTGTAGGGTTTGTGTAGGGTTTCCATGGGGTTTTGGTAGGCCCCATAATGTTCCAATAAGGTCCTTACAAGAAGATACCATAAGCCACTGTAAGACATTTCATGGCATTTCACGGGCCAAAGGCTGTACCCCGATTCCATATGTTACTTGCTACCCTGGACAAGTGTGACATGGTGGTGCGTCAACTCCATTGTCAATAGGTACAAGGTGGTGCCACCTGGTTTTTTTCGTGGCCGTATAGCCCCATCTAGCTAGAGTATCTACCATAAACCCTAGCGAAGCTACATACTTAGAAGCCAACTTAGCCACCTATGGAGCACCACCTGAAACCTGTGCTTCCCAACATGGCCCCGTCTCTAAGGTTGGTGAAACGTGAAGCTGAACACTGGTGGAGTCTGCTGCAAAAATCCTCTGCTTAGTCGTCGCTGCTCAGTCACAGTCGGACCAACAGCATTTTCCGTTGCTGCTGAAATGGGGCCGAAGTAGAAATTGACACTTACATATGCAATGGTTTTCATTTATATTCTGAATTTCCATTGAATTCCCATTGCCATTATTTATATAGTATTTCATAATTCTATGGCAGCTATCTGGGCCGATGATCCCTTATGACTAGTATGTGTTTCAAAGGGATTTTTGTTTTAACCACCAATCAATTGAAACCCATTTGGATCCAATTTGGATCCATTCTAACAACACCGATGGCACAGACCACGAAAAGATCTGAAATTCTGGGAAAACCAACCGAAGATGGGTCCAGTTTTTTCGTACTTTGGTTCTGCCAGAAATGCTGTGTATATATTTGGCTGGTTGGTGGTTTCAAACATGGCTGTTATGTTCCATTTCATATATGGGATAATCATCCCTTAATTGACTAATATTGTGAATATATGGGAATAATCATCCCATTCCATTTTTCCATTTCATATATGGGATGTCATCCTTCCCATCGACGAACTCCATCATTTTTCAAGATGGGCACATTGCACCACCAACCAGTGGTCAAAATTGAAGACCCTTCCTGCCTCAGGAAACCACAGATAGACTTTCTATTTTTAGTACCATCTGGTTATTTGTTACATAGCCATGGAAAATCACCTTGTTTTTTGATAGGTAAACCATCTATTTCGATTAGGGCCATCTATACCATGGCTATGTTAGTCATAACCAGAGGGTACCATCTAATGATTAAAGGTACCCAATTTTGACCCATACCCCTTCACAATAGTGCTGACCAACACTTTAAAAAAAATGCAGGATATCTAGATTGGACATGCATCCTTGACATCTGGTTTCGATTGGTTTCAGGTCTGCCCGTCACTGATCATGAAACAACGATGAAATCTGTTGGAGGACCCCACACATTAACCTTTAGTATTCACCAGGAGTGAGTGGATCGTGGGTTACACCAACCGATCATTGTGATAGGTTGAGCATCCGAAAAAACACCCAGCCACAGCAGATGACCCCAAAATAAAGGTGGGCTGTACAAACCGATTGTGACGAGATTTATCCGATGACTTTGAGAAGGGATCAGCTAAAAATGCTGGCGCCTTGTCAGAAGGAACCATTCCAAGTGGCTGCGGAAAAAGGTCAATGATTGTTTGGTGCTACGAAGACATGTCGAAATATGTCTCTATATCAGTTAACGAGCCGCTCGCATGGTTAAGGATGTCTTGCCCCTGCAACATAGATATGATATTTAGACTATATATTTGATTTTCACTGATACCCATACTTTTCTGAATAAAGACTGGATGGTTTGCTTCCACTCCACATGCTTGATCGGTGAATTATGGTAAATCCAATGTAAATCCTAATTGTCGCACCATTGTTTCTCAGAATTGGAACATTGGCAGGGTTTGCACTCTGATGTGATGGGAAAAAACCATGGTGTTCCTGCGGATTTAAAAATAAACACATTTAATTGAATCCAAGTTACAAGTCCATTTTTTTCCTCACATTTGGTTAAATCATGTTAATTCATTTTGAACCGATACTCAAATTTCAATTGTTTGATGGATGAAATATTTTCTGAGATTGAAATCATAATCCAATTCTTTGATGGTTCATTCCAAATGTTAGTTGCTTAAATCATCTAAATAATCCTATGAAATTTCCATAAAATTTCCATACCTTCACTAGTTTTTCTCCATTTTTTCAGCATCCAAATCCTCATGAAATGGTCTCAAATCCGACCCCAGGGGGGGGGCACCACCCACCATAGAAAAACCCTCTGGGTATGACTAACAGTTCGCCATGGTATAGATGGCCCATTTATAGAGGGTTGATGGCCCATAGAAATAGAGGGTTTATACCGTTCTTAAAAATGGTGATGGTGATTTTCCACTGCATGTTTTCCTCCAAAAAATCACCATGTTTGTTGCTGAAGATCCACCTTTGGCCTTCGCCATGCCGCTACGACCGCTACGAGGTCCAAGTGCCACCATGGCTTCAGGAGGCTCCGCCACCACGTGCCTTGGAATATTTGAATGCTGGTGGCCAGAGGTTACTATAACCACGGCATATAACTACCATGGTTAATAGTGGTTGATAGTGGTTGATAGTGGTTAATCTGGTTTCTAGGTCAATCTTAGATGTGCAGAAACTAATCCAAAACTAATCCAAAATAGTCGTTTGGTCTGGGATTATCTACGTTTACCAGCTAAGAATCTATTTGTTTGCAGGATATCTAAGATTGGCCATGGGTCTGGCCATGGTTATCAAGCCCATGTTTGTTGGGATATAACATGATATAACCCCGATATGACTATAGTTATATATCGACTTACAACTGGAACTGCAGTTCCGAGTGGTAAAGCGTGGAGAATTGGTAAATGATTACCCTCTGGTAAACTAACATAGCTATGGAAATTCACTATTTTTAATGGGTAAATCCCTGTAAATCCACTATAAATGGCAATTTTCAATAGCTATGTTAATTTACCATGATGATCGTAAGTCTCGTATTTCTGGGTTTATCCCACTTTGTTACCCCACTGTCGTTTGCATGGAAAAATTGGTGAGTTCCAATGTGAATGCTGAGTGAGTTCGACATGAATCCTGGTTGAAGAACATGATGATTTATATAATCGTGATTTAGCCATGGAACATGTTGGGTTAACCATGGAAAATTGGTGGTTTAATGCCATTATGGGGATCAAGCCACTGCATGAAGTTTTTGCGAATGGGATTGATTTTGACGAATCATCCCCAAATTATGTTGTAAGGGAATTTATAAGGGTATAATCTGGATGATTTATAGTGACCTCGCTGTTGCGTCACTGGAATGATGGTTAGGATTGGGGGAATTATCCTCAAATGGCCATATGATAACAGCTGTCATGTTAAATCAGTATAAATCAGCCATAGCGTCATCGAATACTCGTGCATTTTCCATATCATGGAGCATGGGTTTGATGCGAAATATACGATACCCTCTGGTAATTTAACATAACTATTGAAAATTGCCATTTATAGTTGATTTACCCATTAAAAATGATGATTTTCCACAGTTATGTTAGTTTACGTAACCATTGTTTAGTATAAGTTATATTCATTTGTAGGGTTCCCAATACATATGAGTATAGTTATAGGGTTTCTAACTATGTTTAACCTATATCTAACATTGTTTATATATTTACTATATAACTCTTAGGTTCGGTTCACCAAGTGGTTTTTTGCATAGATCCAATTCTGCAGCTGTCCCATGTCGAGGCTGTGCGAGCCAATCAACAGCGGTTACACAGGGAGCATCACGTGTGGGCACCCGACTGCCGGGCGCTGGATTGGACGCTGGGGATGGGTCATGTTGGTTGGTGGTTTGGAACATGGCTTTTATATTTGATTGATGGTTAATGTGGTTAATAATGGTTGATACTGGGTTAATAGTTAATAGTGGTTATATATATAATACTGTTTGGTGGTTTGGAACATGATTTTTATGAATTTCCCATCATCTTGGGAATTTCATCATCCCAACTGACTTTCACTCCATCATATTTTCAGAGGGGTAGGTATACCATCAACCAGGTTACCTATGAAATTATCATCTATGGATGAGTCCAAACCTCTACAATACCATAATTGAGGGGATGAACATCCATCTACCAGCTATTTTGGTGTTCATCAGGGTACAGGCTTTTGACTCATAGCCATATGACTAGGAGAGTAAACATCCATTCACCAGCTATATAACTTACCCTGTGGTAAACTAACATAACTATAGAAAATCACAATTTATAGTGAGTTTTCCCATGAAAAATGGTGTGACTTACCCTCTGATAATTTGTTACAGTTTGCTATTGAAAATGGCCATAGACATAGTGAGTTTTCCCATGAAAAATGGTGGATCTTTCCATAGTTTGGTGTATGTTTACCAGAGGGTAGGGTGCATACCTAGGGTCCGAGTTTTGGCTACCCATCCTGCTTGATGCTTTCGAATATCTTGTTTCAAGGGATCGGTGGTAAAACAGAAATGACACGAAGCCACTACCCTCTGGTAAACGTACAAAAAAATTATGGAAAATCACTATTTTTAAGGGATTAACTTGGGGAATTCTATGGTTTATGGTAGATATAACTATATTTACTATGGAAATCACAATTTTTCATGGGAAAACTCACTATTTCTATGGTGGTTTTCTGCAGATTTTCCCTTTAACCTATACATTGATGGTTGGATTATAGTGATGTCACTGGAATAGTGACTGTTAGGGGAATTATCCCAAAATGTTCAGGTCAGTGAATTACTACCCTCTGGTTATTTAACATAGCCATGGAAAATGGCCCATTTATAGATGGTTTACCTATTAAAAATGGTGATTTTCCATAGTTATGTTAGTTTACCAGAGGGTATCAAGAAATATGGGATTTACCATGAGCTATGGAGATTTCACTAGAAAAATGGTGATATACTTGGGAAAACAACAATATTCACCACTGCTTGATGGTTTCCAATATGTCCTATCTTCACGGATGGTGGGAACCATGATCTGCAATAACCAATAGGCTTCAGGAAGGTGAAGGCGTCAGCCATGGAACAGCTTTTTCCAACATCCCATGGTGTTTTCATGGGATGGCTGTAGATTGAAACGAATCAAGCCTACTATTGCTGTTTATCAGGCTTTATTATCTTCATTATTTGAACATGTGGTATCCCTATGTATCCCTTTTTTTCTCCTTTGCTGAGTCCTCATCCTGATCCTCCAGGAGTTAAGATAAGCATCTCCGAATTTCATGTTTTTCGAATGGGGCCCCAGTTCGTGAACGCTAAGTTGGTGCAAAGAACTATAACCAGTTGGTGTATGATACGCAAATACCATCAAATACCTATATTTGGATTGGGTTATGATACGCAACACACATAACTGGAGGGCCCCATCCTATACTCTATAGGTTCAAACCAACTATCTACTGGTAAGTTCACAGTTCGACCCTGAATTTATCACCAATTTGTAAGGGAAACTCAGTTCCAACCCCGATGACTGGGGTCTATGGCAATTTACTGGAGGGTATGGAATATCCCACTATTCCCCATTTATGAATTATAGAATGCCACGAACTCTGATGCACCCCCCCAAAACTTCCAGTCTCCAAGTATTCATCAGTGTGGTACCCCCGAGCTATAAGTTGATTGTTTTATCCTCGTTAACTATGTATATATATATATAGCCCCCTGTAAACCCTAGTGAAACTAGAGTTATTTGCACCAACTTAGCATTTACCGTACAGCAAAAAGAGGAGGTGACCCCCCATGTTGGTTGGATAGGCGTCAAATTGGGGTTTATAGTGGTTGATAACGGGAATATGATGGGAGGGGATTTCATGATTTTTTTGGGGGGCGAAAGCACAATTGGAATCGTGCAGTTATGGTCCTTTAGAATGGGGTTATCAATCCATCAATGGGGTGACTCACTGACTTAATATCTGGCAAGGGGTGATACCCTCTGGTAAACGTTTACATAGCTATTGAAAATCACCATCTTTAAGTTCGGTAAATCACTGCGCAATTTTCAATAGCTATTTTGACACAACCAGAGGGTAACTGTGGGTTATGCGTCCAGTCATTGTTGTCCTAAGCCTACCCCACTGGATTAACAGGGTGAACTAACCCTGCAGGGTATCCAGTCGGTTGGCTTTACGCAAGGTGGTGCCCCGGCCCCATCCCCGTTATAGATTGGTTCTGAGCCCCATGAACTAGTTCGATATATCATTATATCACCAACAAAAACCATAGTTATTGAAGTTATCACCTATAAACCATAGTGAGTTATTGAAGGTTTAGCAACTTAGCCACGAACGAGGGCACCAATAGCAATTTTACCAACACGAGTTGCAGGGCATCCATTGTGACCGGAAACACCGGGGTAGTTTGTATGCGCACCAAAATTTTACATGCCTGCCGAAAAGTGAAAATTCCTACTCTAAAGTGATAGACATTATATAGAAATTATATATTGTCGTTTTGCATCGTTGTGGGGATGACTTTTAAATTATGTTTAATTCCAACCATGTCTTTTGTGGCCAAACTAGTATCAAGAGCGTTCAAAGGTAATACAAACTAACATTAACACACCAACTAGACGATTTCTTGCAGGGCATCTCAGACTGGCCATCATGAGTCAGACTCGACCGTAGATGATTGGTCTGTGACTGGCCAGTTTTCAGACACCCAAAGATATACATACAAGTATCCTGCAATGTGAGGCCCCCCAGTTATAAGTTGGTTTAGATTCGCCCCAGTAACTATAGTTATTTGCGTACCATAAACCATAGTTATTGGAGTTATTTGCACCAACTTAGCTATCTTGGGGGCCTCACATTGTGGGTAAACCTTCGAATTGTGCTGGACATCTCACCTTTCGAAATCCAGGTCAACACTTCCCGTGACCTCTTTGATTTTTATGGTCACTTGAGTGACTAGCTGAAACTGACCAAAGGGGTCATTTATTGTCAACAGGTCACTTAGCCAGCCTGAGAACTTCTCCAAGTCAATATTTGATTTTTTTCGCCTGCCTCATCCTGCCTCAACAGCACTGCCATGCCACAATCCAAGCCAGAGACAAAACGGGATGATTACCACGATGCCTTGCTTGGACATATGGGGTCTATTGTTCACGGTTTCAGGGTTGACAACGCGGGCCCCCCATTTTTAAGGTTAGCTTAAAACCCCATTCAATAATCCTTTGTGGTGGGGCTTTTACAATCCAACTTGGCTAACTATGGCGCCACCTTGCTATACAACCCCGGCCCCGACTGCGCCTTCGCTCAGGATCAGTTGTTTCTTTGGCGTACTCTCAGCCAACCCGTCAGCCTGCAGTCTGGCCCTCAAGGGCGGCTGAACCAAGCGCACCCCGCAGGATCAGAGCAAGAACTCCGTAAATGCGCGGTGGTTTTGCTTCTTTTGTATTTGTTCAGAAAACGTTTGTTTTGTTCTTGGAGCTTTTGTTTTGGCTTTAAAAAAAATAAACTTTTGCATTTTTTTTGGGAGCGCAGTTAGATTGTATTAAACCACATTGTCGGCCCCCGCCCCAACGATCAATGAAACGGAAAAACCCACCCGTAACCAACCCGAATCTGTACAGTCAGTGTTGTGAAAACAAATCACCTTCGAATTAGTGCCGTGATTTTCCGTATTTAAAAAGGCCTCCCAATGATTCGCAGAAATGGTTTCAGGGAAACAGGTATATCCGGTGCTAAAACAACTTTTTTTGATACAATACCTTAATCCAACCCAATTCTCAAGTAATTTCATATTTCATTGATTAAATCGTCCATGATTGATTGTTAAATCATGTTAAATCCATTTTTCTTGGTTATAATATCTCCAATTTGATCCCCGGTTTCCCTGAAATCACCACAAAAAAATCATCGGCTCAGCACGGCCATTTGCTGCTGTCGGAAGGTGCGAAAGCCTGTGCCGCCGGCGCCGCTGTTGCAGTGACGCTGGATGGCGCCTGATGACCCGGATGGTGAGCGAGGGATGGCAAGCTACGTACGGTTTGCACGGTACTTGCACAAGTGGATCGATTTACGAAGCGTCACTGGTTTGTTTAATTATACCTTGATGATCACAATAAGTTCCGTTTTTTTCGGGTCTAATCCATGTATAAATGGGAGAACTAGGTTATTAAGCACTGAGCCGAGCGTGGGATGATGATTGAAGGTGAGTTATTACCATACCCGTCAGTAACCCCTGTTCTGCACCCCCAAGTACAAGTCTCCAGGAACTATTTTTAATATATAATACATATCTACCATAAGTTTTAGTTATTGAAAATTATTTGCACCAACTTAGCTATCGAACAGGGAACTGGCATTGTACGAGTCCAAGAGATTGCGCAATATCTTGCGATTTAAATTTTCGAAAAATGGCGACTTAAACCCGCACTAAAAATGGGAGTCTTCACCAAAATTAGAGAACATGATAAAAAGGGTTTCTTATCCCATGGTTCCTACCCCCAACTCTTGTTGATTGCCTCACTGCTTTTGTACCATCTTGTAACAGCAAAAGCAGCATCCACAGAGGCTGCTTCTCCCAACTACAGAAAATGGCGATCTGTCCAAGATGCGCTGTTCAAGGTGTGAGTTCAAACAAAGTTCACACGTGTGACCTTAGCACAGCCTGGAATGTCTTCTGCAGAGACGGCTCGAGAAACAGTCAGATTTTTGCGACCGAAAGGGGAGAATTCCTGATGGCATTCAGCAGGCCCAAGGGAGAGAGCAGCCCTTCGGAGAGTCAGGGAGAAGAAGGCCGAAAGAAAGCTGAGCGAGAAGTTCACCAAGAAGGCCAAGGAAAGAGAGGTTTGTTTACTGCTGAGTACCAGGGATTTTCAGGTTTTGTTACAGAAGAAGGGTGGTCATCAAACATTTTGGGTATAACATGGTTCAACCTCAAGAATAATTGGTTTTTGGGATAAAACCACGTTTGAACTACCCAGGTGCTGGTTCCGTGGGTTAGTTCACCCCACTTATATTAGTAAGGTGCTCGTAAGGTGGCGTGGGCAAACCGTTTCTAAGTGTGGTGAAGCACCAAGCATCCACCAAGTTTTTAAGTGGGTGTGAACAACTGAAACCTTCAATGGAGCGGGGTTCAATTTTGGGCAAAGCATGGTGAGAACTGCACTTCCCAGTCGGGATCTCCATCATAAGGTCACAGAGACCTTGAACTTGGCCACTGAATTGGCGCTACTTGGTGTTTTCGAAACCGGGGCTGGGTTGGACCTGATATGGTCAGGTTTGGGATATTGATGGGTTGACTACTATAATGGGATAAGATAAAAATCAAATAGAATGGGAATATGTGGTGAACGGTACCATGTACGGCTTAGTTTAGTAGATATATCGAACTAGTTAGATGTTGCAACTTATAACTAAGGATTCTTCACATTTTCGGATCCATCGCCGCCCTAAGTTTCCGAAAAATACCCAGTTGTGCAGCAGAAGTGTAGAAAATTCAACCTGCCAGAAAGAAGATATACGATTGGGGGTTTCCTAAAATTGCCCAACCGCAAATCATCCAAAATGGACCATTTTAGTATTGAAACCTATGGTTTTGGTATGAAGACAAATTGTGAACCCCCCCCGCAAAAAAAATGACTTAATACTCAAAGTGACCAATGTGGTGTGTGTGTGTCCATTTGCACCACTAGTTTTGGTTCTGACCTCATAATTAAGCATAGAGAGCCCAGTTGTCACCATCACTATTTGGCGTGGGTTACCCCCATTTGGATGCTGTACAAGGTGGTGCCACCCCAGTGATGTTTGTTGGTTTATAAGCCATAGTAAGTAGTTCGATATATCTACCATAAACCGTAGTTATTGGAGTTACAAATCAACTTAGCTAACTATTCCATCCATAAATCACAATTTTAAATCATGTTAAATCATGTTAAACAGCCATTTTCAAGTTTTGTGAACTGGGGCACCACCTTGTAGTGCACTTGCGCACTCCATCCAGCAATCCCCTTGAAATCCCATTCATTTCCCTTTAATGTCCCATCAAACTCCCTTTAGAATCACTTTAAAATCCCATAAAACAACCATTAAACCAGTAATCTTCCCCAGGTCGGGTTTGACACGGGTGGCATTCTGCACTGATGTGAACCCTGTGGGATGCACTCAG
Organism: Cladocopium goreaui; assembly: GCA_947184155.2. Classification (NCBI taxonomy): domain Eukaryota; class Dinophyceae; order Suessiales; family Symbiodiniaceae; genus Cladocopium; species Cladocopium goreaui. The sequence goes on along the minus strand of CAMXCT020002258.1, from coordinate 418,879 downwards.
CTTACGCTGGGGTGGGGGTCATGTGACAATGTTGTTTTATGAATCCATAAAGAACCACATGAAGTATTAATATACGTTGTATTATATATATAATATGTAATATATATATAATATGTAATATTTATAATATCATAGATATTTGTAATATATATATATATTAATAATATATATATAATATGTATCTATATATATAATGTATATATACCTACCAGTACTATAAACCCAAGGTATTAATCCTATGTAACTTAAGCATGGCACATGTGGATAAGTTGCTACTGATGCAATATTGATGGCTACACAGTTATGGCCCGAACTAAACCAGCTATGGCCATTGGGATGAACTTTTCACTCCTGCAATTCGTTGGTGATTTTTTTTCGCGCTTATGTCAGGCAGGTCTTTTGAGCTATGACATCCATAACTAGTTGCCATAGGGCTATGACATCCAAATTCGCTTTTCACGGCATCCATCTGGTTGCTGGTTTGGAACATGTTTGATTTTTCCATATATTGGTAATTACATAATCCCAACTGACTTTCACTCCATCATTTTTCAGAGGGGCAGGTCAACCACCAACCAGTAAAACAGTGTTGTCACGGCAACTGCAACCAGATCTGCAGCTTTTTAGCGGACACCCAACGGATGATCTAACCCCCAGCCGATGCCACAAAGGTTGCTGATTTGCATGTACCCTCTGGTAAACGTTTACAGTTTGCGAACTGGAAAATGATCCATGTAGGGATGATTCACCGATATTTACCTCGAGTTATGGCCCCAAAAACTATACACTCTGGTAATTTGTTACATGGCTATTGAAAATGGCCATAGAAATACTTGATTTACCCATAAAAAACATGTTGCTTTTCCAGTGTTTTTTGTAAACGTTTACCAGAGGGTAAGTTGATGGTTCACTCCTTCGTTTTTCAATGTGCTTTCCAGATGGACTGTCCGTTGTCTCTGATGTTTTCCCACTTTTTCCCCATTTTCTTATGTCTTCCCAATTTCTTCAAGTGGGACGATCCTTCCTTTCGCCTTTTGCCATTTTTTTTCGTGATTGTATCCCTTACCCACCATTTCCAGGGTACTCAGATCGTAAATCAACATAGATCGTGCCATTTCTTGGGGCTCTCAGCTTAGTTCCACTAAACTCGTTGGTGCTTTGGAACATGGCTTTTATGAATTTCCATATGCTGGGAATAAATAATCATCCCAGCTCACTTTCATATTATTCAGAGGGGTTGAAATCACCAACCAGTAAAGATTGACTATTTGGCCTGTGGGGGGGCCTGTCTCGGTGAAGATTTCGTCGTCAACTGGGGCCTCACCTTGTATATCCCTGGTTGAATCACCATTCATATCCCATTAATTTAACCCAATAATGACATATTCCCAATACAAGGCAAATCACCCTATGTATTATCCAATTTCTTTTATTGGGAAATAATACGTTAATACAGTAATATATTAATATGTCAACTCATCTAACCCAAAACTTTTCTTGCATGTCCCTGGTTTAATCATCTGGTTATATATGTCTATTTACAATATTATTGCCAATAATTGCATTAATGTCCCATTCATATTACCCTTTGGTAAACAAACATAGCTATGGAAAATGGCCATAGAAATAGTTAATTTACCCATTAAAAATGGTGATGTTCCATATTTTTTGTAAGCGTTTACCAGAGGGTATTCATATCCCAGAAATTAGCAACCGCTACTATCCTTTCACGGATGTATCCATTCATGTTCCCATCAATAGTGGTAACGGGAAACTATGAATGGGAAACTATTAATGAATGGGATGTATTATCAATGGGATCCATAGTTTCTCAAGAATATCCCAATTAATCCAATTGTTTCCCGCTACTCATAGTTTCCCAATGTATTCCGGTTCATGGACATTGATGGACATTGTTAAAAACACTAGGTAAGGGATGGGACCTTCCCAAATTAGCGATACCAATTTTCAAGGTTATGTCATTGTATGTCTCTAATATCTACATTAGCTTTTGTTTGGGCGTTGATATATATCGTTCATCACATATATATATATAAATGTAGCAGTTTCTTGCAAGCGATACCGCGCAAGTTTACCATATATCATTATTGTACAAAGGTGTGGTAAGCAATGGGACCTTCCCAAATTTGTGGATGTCCTTTCCGTGAACCTAGGGTTTTCGAGATTGCTCAAATGACATTTTAGACATTCACGGGTTAGGCAAAGCTGTTTCCTATGGTTTCGTTCATTCTCCATTTGCGCTTTCCCCTGCAGATGCAATCTGGCTGGAAATCTTGGATGGTGGTGTCCGCTGCTTGGTGGCTTCGAAAGGCTTTGCTGATGGAGAGGTCATTTGCTGTGTGCCCAGCACCATCTTTGGTGACGAGGAGAAGCTGACGCAGTTCTTGCGCTTGCCGGGGCATGATGATTTCAAGGACGGGGTCATCAAAGTGAGCGGAGTGACTTTGCAGCCTACTTGCGATTTCAGTGACCATGGCAATTCAGTTCAGGGCCAAGGAAATCTGTAATTAGAAGGAACCCCCGCAGGTGTGGAATTCTTGTTTCTAGTTTTTTACAAAAGCCAGCCGATAGGCTAGGCAAAGTTGTTTTCGAGAACGAAGTGAGTATAGGGGGGTGGACCTGGAGCTCGAAATTTGGTAGTGATTAGGCCATCCAAATGTTTTTTTCCCGAGAGCGCCTGCGAAGGGTTTGAAGGGTTCTGAGTCGTTTTATTAGATCTTACACCTTCACACTTCACACCTGTAGATCTAGATCTTCACACCTTCACACCTGCAGATCTAGATCTTCACACTCTCACATCTGCCGATCTACATCTTCACACCTTCACATCTGCTGATCTACATCTTCACACCTTCACATCTGCAGATCTAGATCTTCAGACCTTCACACCTGCAGATCTAGATCTTCAGACCTTCACACCTGCAGATCTAGATCTTCACACCTTCACACCTGCAGATCTAGATCTTCACACCTTCACACCTGCAGATCTAGATCTTCACACCCTCACATCTGCAGATCTACATCATCACACCTTCACACCTGCAGATCTACATCATCACACCTTCACACCTGCAGATCTAGATCTTCACACCCTCACACCTGCAGATCTAGATCTTCACACCTTCACATCTGCAGATCTCCTCTCGCTCTTCTTCTATTCTCTCTTAAGGCGGGGGCGGTGCCGCCGGAGCGCCTTTCACACGAAATGGACGCTGGACGTCCAAAACCTAGGTAAAATTGCGATTTTGAAGCGTCCCGCGCAACCTTTTCGCACGAAATGGACGTTGGACGTCAAAAACTGAGGAAAAATTGCGACTTTTATTGGTCGCGCGCAACCCTTTCGCACGAAATGGACGTTGGACGTCAAAAACTGAGGAAAAATTGCGACTTTGAAGCGCCGCGCGCAACCTTTTCGCACGAAATGGACGTTGGACGTCAAAAACTGAGGAAAAATTACAACTTTTATTGGTCGCGCGCAACCCTTTCGCACGAAATGGACGTTGGACGTCAAAAACTGAAGAAAAATTGCGACTTTGAGGTGTCAATCGCAACCCTTACGCACGAACTGGACGTTGGACGTCAAAAACTGAGGAAAAATTGCGACTTTGAGGTGTTAATCGCAACCCTTACGCACGAAATGGACGTTGGACGTGAAAAGCTGAATAAAAATTGCGACTTTGAGTTGTCAATCGCAACCCTTTCACACGAAATGGACGTTGGACGTCAAAAACTGAGGAAAAATTGCGATGGACGCTTTCGTTTCTGTACAAGTGTCTGTGTGTAAAAGCGTCTGTGTGTAAAAGCGTTTGTGTGTGAAAGCGTGTGTGCGTGTGTAAAAAGCATCTGCGTGTAAAAGTGTCTGTGTGTAAAAGCGTTTGTGTGTCAACGCGTCTGTGTGTAAAAGCGTTTGTGTGTAAAGGAGTCTGTGTGTAAAAGTTTACGTGTGTAAAAGCCTCTGTGTGTAAAGGAGTCTGTGTGTAAAAGTGTCTGTGTGTAAAAGCGTTTGTGTGTCAAAGCGTCTGTGTGTCAAAGTGTGTTTGTGTAAAAGCACCATGTGTAAAAGCGTTTGTGTGTAAAAGATTTTGTGTGTACTTTGACCGCACGACATGGAACTGTTAGAGATTGAGGGTGACAATGTTTGCTAGTGTATCCGTGCTAGGACGTGCGGAGCTTGGTTCGTTTGGTGTGGTAATCTGTGTGGGAATTGATATGTCCATAGTGAGCTTCACTGTTCAGTTTGCATGTCTATGCGGCAATGATTTTTGCTTGTCAAACGCAGGAGTCGTGGTCTCAGGCTTCGAACAACACATGCTTGAAATCAAGGGAATAGATATGCATGTCTCGGGATTTCTGAATGCAAAATGTTTGTTCCCGAGAGCGCCTGCGAAGGGTTCTTCGTAAAAAAGCAGCCGTTATACTACATCTTCACACCTTCACATCTGCTATACATCTTCACACCTTCACATCTGCTGATCTAGATCTTCACACCTTCACACCTGCAGATCTAGATCTTCACACCTTCACACCTGCAGATCTAGATCTTCACACCTTCACACCTGCAGATCTAGATCTTCACACCCTCACATCTGGACATCTAGATCTTCATACCTTCACACCTGCAGATCTAGATCTTCACCCTCACACCTGCAGATCTAGATCTTCACACCCTCACATCTGCAGATCTAGATCTTCACACCTTCACAGCTGCAGATCTAGATCTTCACACCCTCACACCTGCAGATCTAGATCTTCACACCCTCACACCTGCAGATCTAGATCTTCACACCCTCACATCTGCAGATCTAGATCTTCACACCCTCACATCTGCAGATCTACATCTTCACACCCTCACACCTGCAGATCTAGATCTTCACACCCTCACACCTGCAGATCTAGATCTTCACATCCTCACACCTGCAGATCTAGATCTTCACATCCTCACACCTGCAGATCTAGATCTTCACACCCTCACATCTGCAGATCTACATCATCACACCCTCACACCTGCAGATCTAGATCTTCACACCGTCACACCTGCAGATCTAGATCTTCACACCTTCACATCCGAAGATCTCCTCTCGCTCTTCTTCTATTCTCTCTTAAGGCGGGGGCGGTGCCGCCGGAGCGCCACGAAACGCAACCCTTTCGCACGAAATGGACGTTGGACGTCCAAAACCTAGGTAAAATTGCGACTTTGAGGTGTCCCGCGCAACCCTTACGCACGAAATGGACGTTGGACGTCAAAAACTGAGGAAAAATTGCGACTTTGAGGTGTCCCGCGCAACCTTTTCGCACGAAATGGACGTTGGACGTCAAAAACTGAGGAAAAATTGCAAGTTTTATTGGTCGCGCGCAACCCTTTCGCACGACATGGACGTTGGACGTCAAAAATTGAGGAAAAATTGCGACTTTGAAGCGTCCCGCGCAACCCTTTCGCACGAAATGGACGTTGGACGTCAAAAGCTGAGGAAAAATTGCGACTTTCAGTTGTCAATCGCAACGTTTACACACGAAATGGACGTTGGACGTCAAAAGCTGAGGAAAAATTGCGACTTTACCTTAGTCAATCGCAACCCTTTCACACGAAATGGACGTTGGACGTCGAAAACTGAGGAAAAATTGCGACTTTACTTCGTCAATCGCAACCCTTTCGCACGAAATGGACGTTGGACGTCAAAAACTGAGGAAAAATTGCGACTTTACCTTAGTCAATCGCAACCCTTTCGCACGAAATGGACGTTGGACGTCGAAAACTGAGGAAAAATTGCGACTTTACTTCGTCAATCGCAACCTTTTCGCACGAAATGGACGTTGGACGTCAAAAACTGAGGAAAATTTGCATTTTTTAAGTGTCAATCGCAACGCTTTCGTCTGTGTAAAAGTGTCTGTGTGTAAAAGTGTCTGTGTGTAAAAGCCTCTGTGTGTAAAAGTGTCTGTGTGTAAAAGCATCTGTGTGTAAAAGCGTCTGTGTGTCAAAGTGTCTGTGTGTAAAGGAGTCTGTGTGTAAAAGCCTCTGTGTGTAAAAGCGTCTGTGTGTAAAAGCGTCTGTGTTTCAAAGTGTCTGTGTAAGTGTCTGTGTGTAAAACCGTCTGTGTGTAAAAGCGTCTGTGTGTAAAAGCGTCTGTGTGTAAAAGCCTCTGTGTAAAAGCCTCTGTGTAAAAGCGTCTGTGTGTGAAAGTTTTGTTTTTGTGTAAAATCTTTCTTCTGTGTGTAAAAGCTTCTGTGTGTAAAAGCGTCTGTGTGTAAAGGAGTCTGTGTGTAAAAGCGTCTGTGTGTAAAGGAGTCTGTGTGTAAAACCGTCTGTGTGTAAAAGCGTCTGTGTGTAAAGGAGTCTGTGTGTAAAAGCGTCTGTGTGTAAAGGAGTCTGTGTGTAAAAGCTTCTGTGTGTAAAAGCGTCTGTGTGTAAAAGTGTTTGTGTGTAAAAGTGCCGTGTGTAAAAGCGTTTGTGTGTAAAAGCTTTTGTGTGTAAAAACGTCTGTGTGTAAAAGCGTCTGTGTGTAAAATCGTCTGTGTGTAAAAGCGTCTGTGTGTAAAAGCTTCTGTGTGTAAAAGCGTCTGTGTAAAAGCGTGTGTGTAAAAGTGTCTGTGTGTAAAATCTTCTGTGTGTAAAAGCTTCGGTGTGTAAAAGCGTCTGTGTGTAAAGGAGTCTGTGTGTAAAAGTTTCCGTGTGTAAAAGCCTCTGTGTGTAAAAGTGTCTGTGTGTAAAAGTGTCTGTGTGTAAAAGTGTCTGTGTGTAAAAGCGTTTGTGTGTAAAAACGTCTGTGTGTAAGAGTGTCTGTGTGTAAAAGCGTCTGGGTGTAAAAGCTTCTGTGTGTACAAGCTTCTGTGTGTAAAAGCGTCTGTGTGTAAAGGAGTCTCTGTGTAAAGGCTTCTGTGTGTAAAAGCCTGTGTGTGTGAAAGTGTTTGTGTGTAAAAGCGTCTGTGTGTAAAAGTGTCTGTGTGTAAAAGCGTTTGTGTGTAAAAGCCTCTGTGTGTGTGTAAAAGAAAAGCGTGTGTGTGTGTGCGTGTGTGTGTAAAAGCTTCTGTGGTTAAAAGTGTCTGTGTGTAAAAGTCTCTGTGTAAAAGCTTCTGTGTGTAAGAGCGTCTGTGTGTAAAAGTGTCTGTGTAAAAGCTTCTGTGTGTAAAAGCGTCTGTGTGTAAAGGAGTCTGTGTGTAAAAGCGTCTGTGTGTAAAGGAGTCTGTGTGTAAAAGCTTCTGTGTAAGAGCGTCTGTGTGTAAAAGCTTCTGTGTGTAACAGCTTCTTTGTGTAAAAGCGTCTGTGTGTACAGGAGTCTGTGTGTAAAGGAGTCTGTGTGTAAAAGCTTCTGTGTAAGAGCGTCTCTGTGTAAAAGCTTCTCTGTGTAACAGCTTCTTTGTGTAAAAGCGTCTGTGTGTAAAGGAGTCTGTGTGTAAAAGTGTCTGTGTGTAAAAGCGTCTGTGTGTAAAAGCGTTTGTGTAAAAGCGTCTGTGTGTAAAAGCCTCTGTGTGTAAAAGCGTCTGTGTGTAAAAGCGTCTGTGTTTCAAAGTGTCTGTGTGTAAAACCGTCTGTGTGTAAAAGCGTCTGTGTGTAAAAGCGTCTGTGTGTAAAAGCGTCTGTGTGTAAAAGGGTCTGTGTGTAAAAGCGTCTGTGTGTAAAAGCGTCTGTGTGTAAAATCGTCTGTGTGTAAAAGCGTCTGTGTGTAAAGGAGTCTGTGTGTAAAGGAGTCTGTGTGTAAAAGTTTCCGTGTGTAAAAGCCTCTGTGTGTAAAAGTGTCTGTGTGCAAAAGTCTCTGTGTAAAAGTGTCTGTGTGTAAAAGCGTTTGTGTGTAAAAACGTCTGTGTGTAAGAGTGTCTGTGTGTAAAAGCGTCTGTGTGTAAAGGAGTCTGTGTGTACAAGCTTCTGTGTGTAAAAGCGTCTTTGTGTAAAAGCGTTTGTGTGTAAACGCGTCTGTGTGTAAAAGTCTCTGTGTAAGCGTCTGTGTGTAAAAGCCTCTGTGTGTGAAAGTGTGTGTGTGTGTACAAGAAAAGCGTGTGTGCGTGTGTGTGTGTGTATGTGTGTGGGTGTAAAAGCTTCTGTGTGTAAAAGTCTCTGTGTAAGCGTCTGTGTGTAAAAGCCTCTGTGTGTGAAAGTGTGTGTAAAAGCTTCTGTGGGTAAAAGTGTCTGTGTGTAAAAGTGTTTGTGTGTAGAAGCGTCTGTTTGTAAAAGCGTCTGTGTGTAAAAGCCTCTGTGTGTAAAAGTGTCTGTGTGTAAAAGCGTTTGTGTGTGAAAGTGTGTGTGTGTAAAAGCATCTGCGTGTAAAAGCGTTTGTGTGTAAAAGCCTCTGTGTATGACACAGGTTATATCATTTTATTATGGAAAATCCCACATAAATGGCCCAAAAAAGCTCGGTACCATGATGCCGTTCATGACACATGTTATTTCATTTTATTATGGAAAATCCCACATAAATGGCCCAAAAAGATCGGTACCATGATGCTGTAAATCACACTTGTGACAAGACTTCACTAGTGAAATGTCTGCAAACGTTTGCACAAAAAAAGGTCCAATACCATAATGCAGTAAATGACACGCGTTATCTCATTTTATTCTGGGAATATCCCACAGAAACTATCAAAAAAGCTCGGTACCATGATGCCGTGTATGACACATGTCATTTCATTTTAGTATGGAAAATCCCACATAAATGGCCCAAAAAAGCTCGGTACCATGATGCTGTGTATGGCACATGTTATTTCATTTTATTATGGAAAATCCCACATAAATGGCCAAAAAAAGATCGGTACCATGATGCTGTAAATGACACATGTGACAATACTTCACTAGTGAAATGTCTGCAAACGTTTGCAACAGAGCTCGATGCCATCATGTGCTTGATGTCAAAAACAGAACAGTTTGAGTTCAGGACCATAAAATGTCATATAGAGACACTCTTCAAAAGCTTCTGTGTGTAAAAGCCTCTGTGTATGAAAGTGTGTGTGTGTGTAAAAGCATCTGCGTGTAAAAGCGTCTGTGTGTAAAAGCGTCTGTGTGTCAAAGTGTCTGTGTGTAAAAGGGTCTGTGTGTAAAAGCGTTTGTGTGTAAAAGTGTCTGTGTGTAAAAGCTTCTGTGTGTAAAAGCATCTGCGTGTAAAAGCGCCTGTGTGTAAAAGCGTCTGCGTGTAAAAGTGTCTGTGTGTAAAAGCGTCTGTGTGTAAAAGTCTCTGTGTGTAATCGCGTCTGTGAAAGTGTTTGTGTGTAAAAGCATCGGCGTGTAAAATCTTCTGTGTGTAAAAGCGTCTGCGTGTAAAAGTGTCTGTGTGTAAAAGCGTCTGTGTGTAAAAGTCTCTGTGTGTAAACGCGTCTGTGAAAGTGTTTGTGTGTAAAAGCGTCTGTGTGTAATTTCACAACTTTCCCCTCCATAGCTCATATAAAATTCACCAACCATTCACCGACTATTTTTTACGACTACCATACTCAGAGCTGCTTGAAGGACGTGTTTTTCGCTCTCGGGCCAACCGTCGTCTAGTTTCTGGGGGAATGTATCACTAGGCAATTTGGTGACGGTGGGGTTGGATTCCGGTCCCTTGAGCACGGTAGGAAAAAGGTAGGGAAAAACTAAGGAAAATGAAGGAAAATCTTTAAAAAACAGGGGAAAATTGTGAAAAAACCCTTCAATTGTAGGAAAAGATAAATGGCAAGCTTGGAAAAACCGCCTGGAAAAACCAAGGAAATCAAGGAAACCGTTGGGAAAATGAGGAAATCGGAGGAAGGAAACCCTGGAAGAACATAAATAGAGGCAAGCATATTGAAAAGAATAAGGATCTGAAGCTCAACGGCGAGCAGCGTCCGTTGGGGTTCGGAGCAAAACGGTTTGCAAGGGGATGAGGAGTGATGCCGCGGAAGGTCTTTCACACACCAACCCTGACACACAATCTTTCACAGACCACTTTGTCACACACCATCTTTCACACAATCTTTCACACACCACTTTGTCACATACCATCTTTCACACACAGCTTTGTCACACACCATCTTTCAGATACTACTTTGTGACACACCATCTTTCACACACCACTTTGTGACACACTATCTTTCACCCACCATCTTTCACACACAACTTTGTCACAGACCATCTTTCACACACAACTTTGTCACACACTATCTTTCGCACACAACATTGTCACATGCCACTTTGTCACACAGCATCTTTGACACAAAGTGTGGAGTGAGGGGTGCACAGTGTAAAGTGTAAGGTGTGGAGTGTAGAGTGTAAAGTGTAGAGTGCCACTAGGTTGAACAACGGGCCATAATCTCAACATATGTCAAACCCAGTGTGGGGTGTGGAGTGTGGAGTGAGGAGTGTAAAGTGTGGAGTGTAGAGTGTGGAGTATAATATAAAGTTAGGAGTGTACAGTGTAAAGTGTAAAGTGTGCAGTGAGGGGTGCAAAGTGTAGAGTGTGGAGTGTAGAGTGTGGAGTGTAAAGTGTGGAGTGAGGAGGGTGGTGTGAGGTGTAAAGTGTAAAGCGTGGAGCGTAGGGCGTAAAGTGTAGAGTGTAAAGTAAGAATGTGTTAAAGATGATTACAGCAGATTATAAGAATTGCCAAGTTTTGGCGGGGTTCGCGGGGTGGGCGGGGTGGCGGGGGTGGCGGGGTTGGCGGAGTTGGCAGGGTTGGCGGGGTTCGCAGGGTTCGCAGGGTTGTGGGATGGCAAAATGTGATTTGGATCCCCCTGCACATTTACCAGGTAACGTCAGCGCAACCATTTTGTAAGGGACCCAGCAGTTAACTTTACAGAGATCCATGGTTTGGAGTTTATAAAATGGGTTGGGCAGGAAGTTTGGTGTGATTCCCCAGCAAACACCGGTGAACCCCCCCAAAAAAAAATCGGCACCTTACAAAATGCATGCCCCAAATTTATTTCCAGGCCCCAAACATCATCTTTCCCCCGGGAAACCCAGCAATATTTTTCCCAAAAAAAACGCCTGTTTTACAAAATGGCATGGTCGACCAGGAAAAGAAAAACGTACAAAATGCATCCATTTGTTACAAAAATGCCACTGGAATGGAACATGGGTCAAGCCACTTCATAGTGGAAATATACACATGGATTGATTTGGTATCTCTGGTATCCTTGCTTCGTTACATGTTGCTACGCTGCAGAGATCTCTGGCATCCTTGCTTCGTTACATGTTGCTACGCTGCAGAGATCTCTGGTATCCTTGCTTCGTTACATGTTGCTACGCTGCAGAGATCTCTGGCATCCTTGCTTCGTTACATGTTGCTACGCTGCAGAGGTCTCTGGTACCCTTGCTTCGTTACATGTTGCTACGCTGCAGAGATCTCTGGTATCCTTGCTTCGTTACATGTTGCTACGCTGCAGAGATCTCTGGTATCCTTGCTTCGTTACATGTTGCTACGCTGCAAAGATCTCTGGTATCCTTGCTTCGTTACATGTTGCTACGCTGCAGAGATCTCTGGTATCCTTGCTTCGTTACATGTTGCTACGCTGCAGAGATCTCTGGTATCCTTGCTTCGTTACATGTTGCTACGCTGCAGAGATCTCTCCCGATTCCATGGTGAACTAGGTCAATCTTAGATGGGTGGAAACTAATCCTTTAATCTTTTGCGATGTTAATAGGAATATCTACGTTCACCGGCTAAGAATGTGTTTTTTCCAGGATATCTACAAGGTGGTGCCCAGTTCGTGAACGCTAAGTTGGTGCGTTTATAACTCCAATAAGTAGGGTGTGTGGTAGATATATCGAACTACTTAATTACTTTGGTTTAGAGACCTTAGTTACCCCCTAGTTATAAGTTGGTTTTTAATCCCCATGAAATAAAAAATATTGTAATTAGATATAATCTCCCAATCAACTCTAGACATTGGACTTACAAGGTGGTGCCCCCAAGATAGCTCAGTTGCTTTATAACTCCAATTTCACTATGGTTTATGTTAGATATATCTATACTTTCCTATGGTTGGTGATTTGGTGATTTCAAACATTTGTTATTGTCCATTTCATATATGGGCTGTCATTGACAAGCATATTTTTCAAGATGGTTAAAACCACCAACCAAGATATATCTATAACCTATAGTTAATGGGGTTTATCTACCATAAATAACTATGGTTTATCTCCAGTTATCTATAGATATTTCTATGGTTCATAAACCAACCAGATAACTGTGGGGGCACCACTGGAATCCCAGATCAAGGCCTGGGGTTCCCAGCTCACGTTGAGTTGCTCCATGGGCACCTTGAGTCCCTCGGCAGGGCTCATCATGGGATTTTCAATGGGAGGGTCCAGGGTCAACATGGGAGGTGAAGTCAGGTTTATAACTTATAATAGATAACTCACTATACTCATAGTTAGTATTATAGTCATAGTATTATAAGTTAGCAGGTTATACTACACCTGTGGTTTTTAATTTATAATAGATACTTATCTGGTATATAGTCATAGTATTTGTATAGTCATCTATAATCTATTTTATATACTATTTAGATTTTTTTTGGATACTCATCTTATTATCACTGTTCTCCCTCACTTGTTTGCTCATAGTCAGGGGAATCATGGCCAAGATAGCCGCAAGTTTCAGGTGAGCATGTAGTATGTTATAGTATGTTATAGTATGTAGTATGTTATAGTATGTTATAGTATGTTATAGTATGTTATAGTATGTAGCATGTTATAGTATGTTGTAATATGCTATAGTATGTTATAGTATCTTATAGTTTGTTATATTATGCTATGGTATGTTATAGTATGTATTATGTTGTAGTATGTTATAGTATGTTATAGTAACCCCCAGATATTCTAGTAGGATGTTCCTTTCCTACCTTTTGGTAGGTGACTATGATGGATTATTAATCGAATATGAATGCTATAGCCCTATGAACCAGTTGGAACAGGCTCAGACAATTCATTTAAGTGATATGTTTCACCTTAGTTGCCGGCGTTACAACCATTTGTAACTGTGAAGGGCCATATATTTGTAATGGATTATTACTGCGAGATGAATGGAAATTATCCATTTTACGCAGATATTGGGGATGCTGAATTTGTTCCATCAAATATATATATATATAATGTTGTTTAATGAATAATAAACATCAACAACAATACGGATCCAAAACCATCAGTTGAACGGGTATGTTGATGGGGGTATTGGTGGACCGTTGATTGGATATATAGCCAACAATATTATATTTGGATGTGTGTCTGGAAATGGTTAGTGTGTGGAAATGGTTAGTATGCCGAAGATGGCCAAGCAATAGGGACTGATCTGGATTTAGGGGCAATTTATTTTCAGATCAGCCCATACGAAACGCAGGAAAAGTGCGAGTTTTACCTAGAGAAATATGGATGTTTCACCAGAAGAAAAAGACTATGGATTCGACCATAAATATCAGAATGCAAGCAACAAAAATTGGATTTGAAACCTGAAAGATTCGGAGTTAAACAAGAGATTTTTGGGCTCAACGCCTGAAATTTGGGGTTTGACCAGCTGAACATGTAACTAGTGTGATTCAATTACCCTCTGGTAAATTAACATAGACCCTGAAAATCACCAATTTTTAGAGGAAACTAATCTTCCAACCCCTATCTACCAGGGTCTATGTTAATTTACTGGAGGGTATATTTAATGGAAATATTGATTTGGGAAAACAACGAGGTGAGAAAGAATCATCGCAATGTCCTCCAATTGATTCTTCCAGGATTTAGATTAATAAGCCGTTTTTGAATCAGTTCTGAACGTTGGCTAATTTGAAAACTCGCAGTGCTAAGAAGGTTGGGTCGCAACATGCCACATCCTGTTCCCACAGAGGTTGCTGCCAGCCATATTTGTTTCTAGTTTTGATACGGTTTTCACTCGTTGCACTGAATGTTTCAGCACATGATTCAAAGTTTCAACGCCTCTTCGCTGTCTCAACGCCTTGGATTTTTCCTTGCCAGCTGATCCCTGCTCAGAGCGAAGCAGTTCATCCTGGACCGTTTGTCATTGGGTGCAGCTATGGCCCTTTACCAGTTACAAGTACTAACTTACTAACAAAACCCCATTTATAGAATATATAATAGATAACCATTAATAACCAGTTATATTATAGTTCCACTATAGATATTATAGTTCCACTTAACATAATCCCATTTATAACCAGTTATAATTGAAAAATGGCCATAACTGTGGAAGGCTTCTCATTTGCCGCCTCAAAGGCACAGGAGCGCAGCGCTCGATGAACAGTTTGGATTTGAGCTAAAGCTGCGTTTCAACCAGAAAAATGCGGAGTTCACCGAGAGCCGAGGGCATTTTCTGTTCGCTGGCCCTGGTTCACTCCTAGCAGGTTGTCTTCCAGGTTCATCCCTGCAGATGATCGGAGGCAAGGATGCGTTCTGTGGTGAAGCTGGAAGGCTGGACGTGCTACAAACTTTGGAAGCGGCGCTGGGAGTGCTGGCAGTGCAGGACATGGTAGATTCAGTAGCACGTTCATGCCAAGCAACCGTGTAAAACCTTTGTATCCACTGTTTTGTTTGCTCTGTAGCTTGAGATGGTACCAAAAATTCAGGTATACCCGCGGACATTACGCTTGAGCTAAGTGATAAATCACTGGTTTTGGGTTATCCCATTCTTGGACAATGCTGTGGCAAAGTTTCGTCAAAGTCATAAATGATGATTGGCATATTGGCACATTTTTTCAGAAGGCCAATGGAAAAAAAACATACCATCGCCCCAAACAAGCAGTGAAACTAATTACCGTCTGGCTATTTAACATAGCTATGGAATATGGTCCATTTATAGAGGATAAACATGATGATTTACCTATCCAAAATGGTGATTTTCCAGTTCGCTACGTAAAATAACCAAACCGTACCATGAAAAAAACAAAAAGGGGGCTGCCTACGTCAAGCCCTATGTTGGATGATCATCCCCATGTGCAATAGCTCTTTGGGAGCGCCCCTTAGGGCGATTTTTGGGGGAACAGATTGATGAAACTCTTACTCATGTGCTCCATGGTGCTGGAAAATTTACTTACATGACTGGGCCATTTGAAGGGTAAATGTAAGTAAATATTCCAGCACCAGATTGACAGTAATCTTGATGATCCTAATGATTTAGCAAATGAGCTTGACATATGTTAACCCACATGTTCAATTCCTATCTCACGTTGTTAAGAAACATATTGTTGATGAATTCTATCGCTTATCAATGGTGGTCATATCACATAGACTTCCATGTATGGTTGGACATATCCGTTTGAAAGAGAAAAAAGTATATAACATGTTTTCCAACATGACCCCCAAATTATGCCTTATTAACAAATTTCATAATCTCTCCAAACCATTTTATCAATGAATAACCTTATCATATCACATTGATGTTTATGTCTGGCTTCTAAATTCCAATGAAGAAATACGGCGTATTCACATGTATTCACCATTCATTTTCCCCAATGAACGATGTTAGTAAAACAACCATTTTAAGTTCCTCAAATGGACAAATCATGAAATAAATATCATGGTTTCGAACCATGGTAAACCCTCGAAAACCATCAAAAACCCTTCGAACCAATGGTAAATGCTAAACCCCAAAGCCTAAACCTCACAAATGTTAAAAAACAATGTGGAAAAAACATGGTAAACCCTTGAACACCCCAAAAATGATCCTTAAAACATGGTAAATCACCCGCGGCATCGAGGTTACGACGTTTCGGGCTGTCAGAAAGCTTGCGCCAGCACCGACTCTTTGAGCGTCACCCTGGGGGGAACCACAACAGCGGTGCCCTGGGGGGGCTGGGTGGCACCGGGGTTTTCCCCCAAAAAAAGGCGGAGCAATGATGGAGATACGGTGCATGGTCCAGCGAAATCCGAACCACGAGTTGAAAACGGTGGTCTATTCATCCCATTATTTATAGGGTTTCAACATGTTTCAACCATCCTTTTGGTGGTTTATCGGATTTCGCAACCATCCACTGTATGGCAGCTCAAACAGGATTTCTATAGGTCAATCTTAGATGGATAGTTTAATCCTTACTTGGATGGGCCATGGGATTAACCAACTGGTTAGTAACTGGGGATATAACATGATATAATCCTCTATATCCGAATTATAATCCATTTACTAACTAAATGACTTAATATGATAGTTAGTCCATTTTTATCCATATAACTATAACCCAATTATAAACCATTTATAACATGATATAACCCTCTATCCTTTAGTAACTTAGATTAACTAACTCCATGGCCCATCTAAGTAGATGGATATACCGTGGCTGGGCTAAGCATCGAGCGCCGGACAGCTGGCAGGTCTCGCGTCTCTGCGTCTCTTTTTTGGTCGAAGCGTGGACACGTATGGAAGGAGAAGTAACAGGTATATCTCATGTGGAAAATCATCTATTTTTAGGTAAATCATCATTTTTGATAAGTAAATCATCATTTTTGATAGGTAAATCATCATTTTCAATAGGTAAATCATCATTGTTTGATAGGTAAATCATCATTTTTAATAGGTAAATCATCATTTTTGATAAGTAAATCATCATGTTTGATAGGTAAATCATCATTTTCAATAGGTAATTCATCATTTTTGATAGTTAAATCATCATTTTTAATAGGTAAATCATCATTTTAAATTGGTAAATCATCATTTTTGATAGGTATATCATCATTTTTGATAGGTACATCATCATTTTTAATAGGTAAATCATCGTTTTTAATAGGTAAATCATCATTTTTGATAGGTATATCATCTTTTTTGATAGGTACATCATCATTTTTAATAGGTAAATCATCGTTTTTAATAGGTAAATCATCATTTTTGATAGGTATATCATCTTTTTTTATAGGTAAATCATCATTTTCAATAGGTAAATCATCATTTTTGATAGGTACATCATCATTTTAAATTGGTAAATCATCATCCCTTTTAATAGGTAAATCATCATTTTTAATAGGTAAATCATCATTTTTAATAGGTAAACCATCATGTTTATCACCTATAAATGGGCCATCTATACCATGAATATGTTAAATAGCCGGAGGGTAAATGGGATTTACCCTATCCCATGTGCTCCATGGTGCTGGAATATTTACCTACATGACTGGGCCATTTTTGGGGTAAATGTAGGTAAATATTCCAGCACCATGGAGCATCTGGGTATACCTGTTACTTACTGTGTGGCACGCATCCCAAAGACACGCTGCAGATTGACGCATGGCAAGAACAGAAAGGACCAGCTCGAAAGGAGCTCACGGCCAATCGTTTCGTGTCCATCACCAACGCATCTCTGGTTCTTCGGAAAGCCGGGAAACAAAAGTACAAGTTGGGAACTATTGGGATTCCCATGTTCCTATGAAACACTGGCACAAAATATGGGATTATCCAAAACAAAAAGGTTGATTGAACTGTGTATAAAGCTGAATATAACGGGACATTTTTATGCAAGATACTATTCTGAAAAAAATGATTAAATTAAACAGATTTAAACAGTATGAAAAATTGTGTTTTAGAGACACTGGAAAATGAAATAAATCACCATTTTGGATAATTTTGGATACGTTAGTTGGTGAAATCGCCAAATCTGTTAGTTTTACAGATGCATGTCATATTATTGGTCAGACAACGTCTTTTACGTCCATTTACTCCTTCCTGGTTTACCTCCAGTGTTAAGCTTTTTGGATCAGTGCACCCCAGTATAACTCTAGGATCACCGTACTTACCCTGGATCAAGTTGGGTGAAGTAACCCACTTGCTGTATCAGGGTCTAATTGAAAGGGATTTGACTAGTTTTGGGGGAATGAAACCAGTAGATGAAGTCATGTCCTACATCGACTTTTGTGAATAAAGGTCCTTCAAACTGGTTGATGGATGTCAAAGGCTTAGTAAGATATATCCTCTGGTAAACTAACATAGCTATTGAAAATGCCCCAGTCGAAATAGTGGATTTTCCCAGTGAACATGGTGATTTTCCCATCAGTTATGTACACGTTTACCAGAGGGTAATAAACAAATTGATGGCCTCCCTGTAGCATGGGTCATTTCAGCCAGCGTGGTGTGGGCTTCAGCACCAATTTTTTGGGGACATGTCGGACATGTTGTCCAGAAACAGCATCCCATTGGGAGATGTTCCAGCAAGCCACGTTTGACTACCACGGGTGCATAAAAATGACAATTCATCATTGGGAGATCAAGACCCATTGGGAAAATGTTGGTTTAACATGATTTAACCAAGAAAAATGTGATTTATATATGGATGAGTTAGCTAACTTGGTTTATAAGTCGAATATGTAGGGTTGATTAGGGGGTTATATCGAACTAGTTAGTGGGGATTATAAACCAACAAACATAACTAGGGGGTACCACCTTGTGGCTGCTTGCAGTCCATAGGCACCACGATACCTGCATCTCTAGCCCTTCGTAAATCCCGTTGTCCCGATGTGTTGCTGGCAAAAAACTGTAGTTGGACATCAGTAAAGCCAACCTCCGATGAAGTGTTGATCAATTCAGGGAATGCACCAAAAAATTGTGTTTTTAGTAAAATGGCACTTTCCGCTGAAACAGCCCAGGGGGTTGTTGCTCCAGGCTGACATGAACGAGAGTCAAATTTAGACCTCGCCCCCGAGGTCTGGATGCTCATTATACCAAGTATGACCGATAAACACATTACACTATTTAAACCGGATTGGTGTACCAAAAAATATTACATATATATATATTTATTTAATATAATATAATATATATATATGTATATATTCCATTTTTTTGGGTTAAACTGGTTTCCCATGGTTCCCCCCAAAAAATCACTTGTTGCTTTCGCCCATTCGCAGGTGAATCCAAGCAGCAAGTTGCTCTCCGGCGCCACTGAGCTCCTTGGCGAAAAAGTTCACAAGGGATAGGGATTATTCCAAGGGATGATATAAGACAGTTGATATTGATTCCCCACCTGCCAGGTGAGGGTTGTTAGATTTTATCTAAGTTGCCTTCTCCTGCCTCCTCTCCTCCTCCTCTCCTCCTCCTCTCGTCGTCCTCCTCTCGTTGTCCTCGTCGTCCCTCTCGTCGTCCTCCTCTCGTTGTCCTCGTCGTCCTCGTTGTCCTCCTCGTCCTCGTTGTCCTCCTCGTCCTCCTGCTCAACTGCGACTCGCGATCCACAGTGTTCGCTGCCGGACCTCAACCACGACCATCCACGCCCAGTGTTCCCTGCCGGACCTCAACCACGGCCATCCACGCCCAGTGTTCCCTGCCGGACCTCAACCACGACCATCCCCGCCCAGTGTTCCCTGCCGGACCTCAACCACGACCATCCACGTCCAGTGTTCCCTGCCGGACCTCAACCGCGAGTATCCACGCCAAGTGTTCCCTGCCGGACCTCATGTAGGAAGATATGGGACAAAGAATGTGCAGAAGAAAGTTAGAAAGAATGTCAGAAAGAATGTCAGAAGATATGCCAGAAGATATGCCAGAAGATAATGCCAGATAGAATGCCAGATAATATGCCAGAAGATATGCCAGATAGAATGCCAGATAGAATGCCAGAAGATTTGCCAGATAGAATGCCAGAAAATATGCCAGAAGATATGCCAGATAGATATGTCAGAAGATATGCCAGAAGATATGCCAGAAGATATGCCATAAGATATGTCAGAATAGATGCCAGAAGATATGTCAGATAGATGCCCGAAGATATGTCAAATATCTGGCCAGAAGATAATGCCAGATAGAATGCCAGATGAGAATGCGGAAGATATGCCAGATATAAGCCAGAAAGAAATTTGCCAGTAAATGCCGAGCAGATATGCCAAAGATATGCCAGATAGAATGCCAGATAGAATGCCAGATAATATGCAAAGATATGCCAGATAGAATGCCCTAATATTGTCAGATAGAATGCCAGATAGAATGCCAGAAGTATGCCAGAAGATAGCCAGATAGAATGCCAGATAGATATGCCAGAAGATATGCCAGATAGAATGCCAGATAGAATGCCAGATAGAATGCCAGAAGATATGTCAGATAGAATGCCAGAAGATTTGCCAGTAAGAAAATGTATAAATGTCATGGTGGGGATCACACGAAGGAAAGTAATTATAATATTTTTTGTTAGTATAGTATAGTATAGTATAGTATAGCATAGCATAGTATAGTATAGTATAGTATAGCCTTATATAATGGAATATTGAATCATATTGAACATGAACATGAAGTTTATAATACCTGATTAGTAAATTATAATATATATATATATATATCATAATACAATAATATATATATATTTTAAATTACCTAGAGACAGATATATATATATTATTACCTAGATTTTGATTATAGTGATAATATATATCATGGTATATTGAACATGAACGGGATAAAGGGAATATCAAATTAATAAACATTAGTAAGTTGTTAATCTATGGTTAAATGGCACTATCTATATATATATCTATCTGGGTAAATTATAGCGACCTCACCGTGACCGAGCCCTGGAAATCATGGCTAGATTGCGGGGAATCATCCCCTTTTATGGCCGCAAGATTCAGGTTAGTGAAATATTATAATTTACCCATATATATATATTTATTATAGTATAAGATAGTCTTATATATATATATTCTAGTATAAGATAGTCTAATATGCTAATATATAATATGACAATTGGAATTGGTGAATTAGTACAAAACAAAATCAGGGCCCCTGGCTAAGTTGGTGCAGTTGGTGCGTTCAGAACTCCAGTTTTTCACCTTGTTTTTTTGGTAGATATATCCACAATGAATCGCAATTTTTCTGGGGGTCTTTTCCAACAACATGCACACAACATTTTGCGGCACCTTAAACCTGGTCTATCCTATTGTGATTGGCTTATGCTTGGCTGTGGGAGATAAATCTCCCCACTGGGAACGTGGATGCCACGATGCCATCGAAGAACATTATCTTCCCACCATGGAATTCTGAATTCTTCGTGTAAGTGGCCTGCAGGAGCATGAGTGGTACCCTCTGGTAAACTAACATAGCTATGGAATATGACCATAGAAGTAGTTGATTTGTCCCCTCAAACATGGTGATTTTCCCATCAGTTTTTTGTATGTTTACCAGAGGGTACTTATGATGATTGGATTCAATTGCGCATAGTCGGTGCGCATGCACGGACTCTCTGCGCCTTGGAGTTTCAGTCATCAGACCCTTTGTGGCATAGAAATTCCAATAAAACATGGTCAATATTATAAGAAGATGCTGTTAATGGTCAGGGCGTTTTTTTCATGACATAATTATTCTTAACATGGTCAATTCTTTTTTTGGGGTCTGTGTATCTTGTCTATGTTAAACAACAATTTGCCAACGCAGAGTGCGGCAAGGAAACTGAAGCTAAGCTCTGTGGTTGACCAGACGTTGGATGCCGAAGTTCAACCCCTGAGCACGCAGGAGGTGAACGACATGTACACCACATACCGGACCCGCTATGGGGACGATCCGAACCCGGATTGCGAGCCAACAGCAGACCAGCTCAGCGCGGTGAAGCAGCTGGTCTCCTCAGGCAACAATCCCTACATCGACTTCGCGGTATATGGCCCGCACGGGCTGGGACTTCTCAGGAAGCTCACGTTTGCGGCCTTTGCTCTGAACTCCATGGGGGAGTGGTCCCGGCGTGAACTTCCAGGG
>CAMXCT020002258.1:384770-392270 GCA_947184155.2 Cladocopium goreaui | reverse complement strand
CTTATCTATATATATATAATATGTATATATATATATATATAACTATCTATATATGAATATAGGTATGTATATGTATGTATATGTATTAGCTCTTCATCCATCCCTCCGTGTCCTAAGACCGGAACTTTGACGGCGGACACCAGCAGCTGTAGCGAGCGTGGCTGTTTGGCCAGCGATACCGTGGATGTTGGGGAGCCCTTTGGGCTGCTGGGGCCATGTGAAGCAAACGTGGCAATTGGAAATCCCCGAGCTAGCTATATACCATCTGGTTATTTAACATAGCCATGGTATAGATGGCCCGTTTATAGATAGTTTACCTATTAAAAATGGGTGAATCTTTCCATGGCGAACTGTTAAATAACCAGATGGTATATAGAGTTTTTTTAATGGGAAAATCATCTCTGAATGGTGAGTTCTTTTCCATTGCCATGTTTAAGTACCGAATTGGTGGTGCCCCATAGTTAACAAATTGGGTTATATTGACTCCAATAAGTAGGGTTTATGGCAGAGATATCTATATTTACTATGGTTTAGAAACCTTAGTTATGGGAATCCCCAAAATGGTTGGTTTATAATGGAGATTCCCATTAGAATGGATGATTTAGGGGTACCCCCATTTCAGGAAAATTTGGCACCCTCCTAGTGATGTTTGTTGGTTTATAGTCCCCATGAATACTATAGATATAACATCCTAATCAACTCTAGATTAATCGGACTTAGAAAAACTAACTTAGCTATTGGAAAATATGTGGGAATATCGGTTAATATGGGCAATTCCATGATAAAATATGGGATAATATAGGTCAATCTTACAGGATGGGACCCCCAGTCGATAGCGTTCAATTGCCAAACTATGTGGCTGAATTCGATTGGGCTTATGGTAATTAGATATGATGAGCTAGTGAAAATTGGGGTTTATAGATCAACAAACATCACTGGGCACCATCCTGTAGATGGGTAGTTCAACTAATCCAAAATAGTCTCTTGGTATCAATGGGATCATCTACATTCACCAGCTAAGAATCTGTCATTTTTTCAAGGTATCTGGCTGATTGGACATGAAATGATATCAACGGAATTTCCAGGATCCTGAATTGGAGGTACCTACCATATATGAGGCCTATGTAAGGCCTATGTAAGGGAATATCCCCACAACATATGGCCTTATATGGTACAGTACCTCCAATTTAGGATCCTGGAATTTCCATTGATGATATCCTTGTTGTTTTTCATTAACATGACGAGGTGAGGCCCCCGTTTACGATAGCGTTCAGTTGCCTGACATAACTTGGTTAACCGTTGCGTTGATTAGGGGGAATGCACGGCTTAGAACCATAGTTAACCAATTTTCCAATAGTTAACAAAGCCATTAGTTAAGTGTTGGGTTAACCATAGTTAATGGTTTTATAAACTAATTTATAACTGCGGGAGGCCTCACCTTGTAATTGTAACGACTGCGACGTCACCGGAAATGATGTTGAGTAAGGGTAACATTCCCACATTGACTTATTTCATGTTATTTCAACTTGGTGAATTGTTAAGATTTATCCAATGATGGTTGATTGGTTATGACATCTTGGATAACGAAGCCACAATAGGAATGCATACCTAGCACCATTTCGATGGGACGGGTATACTTTTCAAGGCTCCTGGGATGATAAAAGAGTGACTCATGATTCCTGTTTGGCGGTTTGGAACATTTATTTTTCATCAGGGAATAATGGGATATCAATACATTAGTCAGTTTTTAACAGGGAATATGATGGTGATATAACTGGATATAATGGAATATCAATGGCATATCTGGTTGGTGGTTTGGAAAAGGATTTTTTTGACTTTCCATATATTGGGAATAATCATCATCCGAACTGCTGAAACCCATGATTTTTCAGAGGGCTAGGTCAACCACCAAGCAGATTCTCTTGCAATCCAC
Organism: Cladocopium goreaui; assembly: GCA_947184155.2. Classification (NCBI taxonomy): domain Eukaryota; class Dinophyceae; order Suessiales; family Symbiodiniaceae; genus Cladocopium; species Cladocopium goreaui. The sequence goes on along the minus strand of CAMXCT020002258.1, from coordinate 390,337 downwards.
TTGTTCGGCCAAGCAACTCGCCCAAAATGGACCATTTATGGATAGTTTACTTTGAAAATAGCAATTTCCAATTGTGATTTTTCATAGTTTAGTTGTATGAAACAGGATTAAACACAGGATAAAGTCTGATAAAGTGTAGGCTTTGGCAACCAAAGTTCTTGTTGATGGCTGGCGTGTATGTTTCACGCAAAAGACAGCGGCATTTGTTGTTCCGGTTTGCCCAGAGTTGGCTGTTAGCCATGCCAGTGTGGGCGAAGGCTCCAGAATCAAATTTTCGAGACAGTATCCACAAGTCACTGATGTGCAAGGAATCGACTTTGGGTAAGTCTTGTGACTTGTGGGTACTGATGTTTGCTTGTTTGCTTGCCCTCAAAGGTCCTGCAGTATTGGCTGCCAAGTCAAGGACATGTGCTTGCGATATCATTTTATCGTAACCAAATCCCTTTCGGAGCGCTAAATAATTTGGAGACGAGGGACGTTTTCCGATGGTGAAGATGAGTCAGACACTGCAGAGGCCACAGTAGCACCCAGGACTTTGATAAAGAACATGCAAAAAGGGAAGGGCTTGATGCTAAGACCTTCAAGGTGGTGCCCCACCAGTTATAAGTTGGTTTATAAGCCCATTAACTATAGATGTATCACCTATAAACTATAGTTGTTGGACTTATTAACTAATTTAGCTAACTATGGGGCACCACCTTGTTTCATTTCTTGGCATCACTATCATCACTGTCACTTTCATTACTTTCACCATCACAAAAAACTGGTATCATCAGTCTGTCAATACTGTGGATGGTTGCGAAATCCTGCACCACCAAAAGGATGTGTGAAATCCTATAAATAAAGGGGGATAAACCACCGTTTTCAAATGGTGCAGGATTTCGCAACCATCCGCAGTATCACTATCATCACTGTCACTATCATAATTTTCACTCCCGTCACCACCCGTTTTGCTTGGCAGGCGCAGTAAGTAGAGGGGCCTGAGCAGTTGATACAAGCTGGTGCCCCAAATCGTTGGTATGACTTGGTTGAAATAGATAGGTTAGCTGTTGGGTTTATGGTGATGAAATAACTACAGTCGGGCTTATGAACACACACATTTGGAGTTGTTTTTTCTCCTACTCTTACATTTTTGTTAATCATTATATCATATTATATCATAAACTATATCTCCTTTAAAAAAGAAACATTAACAACTCACAAGAACCCAGCTGGTTAAATCATGTTAAACCACCATTGTTCCCCATATTTCTTCCCCATTTCTCCATGGCAAAAATCGGCCCCGTTTTACGGCACTCCAAGGTGACGGTGGGCAGCACCACCACCGCTAAGGCGACCACCGAAGCCTTGGCCCATGGAGGTGCGTTGAGTGGTTTATCGGTTTATCATCCACTGGGGATTTTATCATGGGTTAATGGTGGTTTAATGGGGTGAAAAACCAACAAAATGGTGATTTTAATGGGATGTACCCTCTGGTAAACGTTTGCAGTTTGCGAACTGGAAGCCATGGCCATAGAAATAGTGAGGTTTCCCATTAATAGCATGGTGATTTTCCATAGCTATGTAAACGTTTACCAGTGGTTTATCATCCAAATGATCTGGGTAAATGATATTGGGGATAAAATGTGGGTTAATAGTGGGTTAATAGTAACTATAATAATGTAATATATGTAGAATATATCTGGGTAAACTATAATAGATATATCCAAATGATGGTTGTTCCAACTGATAGGTGGTAATTCAACGATAGCCACAAGGGCCACAAGTGGTTTAATCTATGGTTAAGTGGCCTTAATTCAGGTTAGTGAAATATTATAATCATCCAAATGATCTGGGTAAATTTGATCACGACCTCACTGTTCTCCGAGCCCTGGAATCATGGTTAGATTGCGGGAATTCATCCCCTTATATGGCCGCAAGATTCAGGTTAGTGAAATATTATAATTTATCATCCAAATGATGGTTTAACCTCACTTGTCCCATAAATGATGGTTCAGTGGTTTATCATTCCCATCAAATCCCACATCCAAATGATGGTTTATGTCCCACTAGATTAACATGGAGATGTGGGATTTCATGGGAATCTAGTGGGACATAATGTGGATTTACCTCACAAAGAATGTGGATATTATCATCCAAACTGGTTGGTGGTTTCAAACATTTTTCCATAATATATGGGATAATCCTTCCCAACTGACGAATCATATTTTTCAGAGGGGTTGAAACCACCAACCAGTGATGGTTTATATAACCATTTCATAGCTCCTTAAATGGGTTATTGCGTAGCTTATAACCATAGTTTATGGTAGATATAACCATCATTCATCAGTATCCCATGAAATCCCTATGAATATTCCATTCACAGCCTATTTTACAGGATGGGGCCCCCAGTCGAGTTCGCGTTCAGTTGCCTAACAAAAAGTGGCTGAATTCCATGTTCCCACAAAAAATCGTCAGACCCATTTTGCGCTGGATCATGTCAGGCTCAATCCAGCAAGAATGCGAGGCTGTGAATTCCCAGTGCCCCTTGTTGGTCGCCGCTCGTTGGTCAAGTCACATGAGCCGTGAAAGTTTAACTCTCTGGGTGGATTGATTTTAAGTTTCATACGGAGTTACACTTAGTACGGGGATTATCAAACCACATAGTACGGTTAAATCGATCAACTAGCATAGTGAGATGGGATAGGGCTATTGTTATTGTTTTTTTCCTATCGAGGTGGATATGTGGAACCCCATTCATGGTGAGATGACTATGCCCTTTGAACATCGGTAACTTGACCATGGCGCAGATTGCAGGGTTGGGAGTTCTATCTGAAGATCAACCAAAAATCCCCTGGACAACAAAATGTTGTTGTTTGCACGTCTATTTGAATCCCATTGTTTACAATACGGGTTTGATTGATGAAAATGAGGTACCCAGCTTCCAATGGATTATCATCATTGTTCACAGTAAAAATTGAATTTGGGGTCCATATACCATATATTTTCCGCTGGCATGGCAAATCACGCTGGAGAGCCCCGTTGAATTTGGTCATGGTTGGCCGGGCTGGACAGCTTTTGTTTCGCTCAAAAATATCAACATCGCTGAGGACAGGCAGTATGGAGGGAGTCGATGACACTATGAGCTCTGCAGTTATGGCCATTTACCAGTTATAAGTACTAACAAAACCCCATTTATAGAATGTATAATCCCATTTATAACCAGTTATAACTAATAAATGGCCATAACTCTGGGAAAACTATCGTGTTGGAAATGAGACCTGGCCGAAGTGGATGGCATCCATGGCACCAAGACCGGCACCAGAGCCACCACAGGGTCTCCAGCCAAGGGGCTGGAGGCCCTACTGAGTGGCAGTTGAGGAGCAAGGCAGCAAGAAATAGCACCCTCTGGTCATCAAACATAGCACTTAGAATTTTCCTGGAAATCCTGGGTTTTAATGGGCAAATCGTCCAGAAATAGGAGATGTTCCAAACATTTCATGTTGACTAGATTTGACTTGTGCGTTGGTGGCCCTCACTCCATGCACTTGATGGCACATTCAATCATTGAAAAGACTTCCAAACGACGATATCGTCACAGGAAGCAAGGGAAACACATGTTTTTTTTCCATATGAGGTTCCGGGACCAATCCAGAGAGAAGGGAAACCGCTCATGGAAGGCTCGTGAAAACGTCGTCTGGTTGAGTATGTTCCGCTCATGGATGCCGTGCCTAGTGAGCATGGCAGAGGAAAGGCCCTTTTTTTAGCCAATGCAACCCTAAGTCTACTCGGAATCAGCAGAAAAAATGTCAGCTTGAAGAATTCGGTGGTACATGTGTTGTTTCCTTTTCTGGATAAATTATTTTGCATTAGCCCAAAGAATCTGGGTGTTTTCTTCAAATTGCAGTTCTCCAAAATAATGTGGGTAAAAGAATGCCATAAACCATCTCCCAAATCAACATAAATAGATGGTATAAACCATTCCCAGTCATGGGTGGTTTATGACATTGTTTTACCCACATTACTCCAAAATCCAGCAGTTTTAGTATTGAAACCCCTTAGAGCACTAGGCCTACCACTGCACAAAGCCTCCATAGGTTGTTTTTACCCATCCCCAAATATGGAGTTTTATGTAGATCATTTGAAACCGTATTTGTTGGAGATTATATCCCCGTATGGGGTGTTTCTTGAAACGGGGGATCCCCAAGTCACCACAGGTTTCAAGTTTCAATACTAATTCGTCATCTAATGACATGGATGATTTGGGGGTTCCCCCATGACTTTGGAACCTGCAGAACCTATCCCCTTTTACTGGGTGATCGTCAATGAGGACATTTACCAACCCCTATCTATCTCCATTCTAGTCCGTTATGTATCCCATTAGACGCCTTTAGATGATTATTATTCCTCTATCTTTCCAGGATCTTTCCATAGATGTACAGTAATGACCCGTACCAAAAGATCCAAATCACCCAAAGTTCAATAGTCGATTTCCGACGAAATTTCTACCATCCATAAAGCCAGCCATTGGGTTCCCCTCTGGTAAGCGTTTACATAACTATGGAAAATCACAATTTTAATTGGTAAATCAACATAAATCAACTATAAATGGGCCATTTTCCAGTTCGCAAACAGTTAGTCATTACCAGAGACTAATCCATTTGTTTCTCCCATTCTCAACATCAACCACGATTAATGAATGGATATTAACATATATTAACCACCATCAATCACTGTTGGGTACCTTTCCATAGCTATGTTAGTCATTACCAGAGGGTAGTACCCAGATGACCATTTCGGTGGTTAAACCACCATTTCTATAGGTTAAACCACCATTTCTAGCCATTTAATGGTGATTTTCTACAGCTATCTAAATTTTTACCAGAGGGTAAACCATCCATTTCCAGCCTACAGAGGCTACCCAGATGACTTCTTTTCGGACACGGCTCCAGGTACACTGGAACCTTGACCATCGCTTGCGCATTGGGTGCTGTGTCCCTTTCGGACATGTCTTGCTCAGTTGGGGGAACCCAAGGGGAACCGTCCGGGGAACGAAGCGGAGAAAAAACTGATGATACCAATCATTAATCTATGATTACCTATATTGATCTATCTATATATATATGTGTGTATATATAGGTATGTATTTATATATGTATATATATATACACATATATATATACACATATATATATATTAATCTATCTTAATCTATGTTGATCTAGATCTCAATCTGCATTAATCTATATCAATCTATATCAATCTCATTCCCTCGATATCAGGCCACGCCCAAATGAGGCCAACAAATTCGTTGGTCACGAACTCATTGGGACGATTCTGCCATGAATCTCCATGTTCAGCTTATTGCTTCTGGGTTGTACCCTCTGGTAAACATTCAAAAAACTGATGGGAAAATCACTATGTTTTATGGGAAAATCAACTAGAAAATTGCCATTTTCAATAGCAAACTGTTCAATTACCAGAGGGTAACCATAGAACATGGATGTTGTACTTTTGAAGACTGGGACTCAGATATAATGAGTCTATCTGAAAATGGTGGATTAACCCCCCAGTCATGGTACTTAACT
>CAMXCT020002258.1:369770-379770 GCA_947184155.2 Cladocopium goreaui | reverse complement strand
CGCCTTGCAAAGTTCTGTTGATAGATGTTTTCTGGTCGGTGGTTTGGAACATGAATTTATTTTTCCATTCAGTTGGGAATTTCATAACCCCAACTGACGAACTCCATGATTTTTAAGAGGGGTAGGTCAACCACCAACCAGTGTTGATCAAAGCTTGATGTAGGTCTCCATGTTATGCAATGCATCGTTGTGTTATCAATGGAACCAAGGAGCCAGGGATGATGAACATCCCTGCGGTTTTTGGGAAGCTGAACAGCCCAGAGAGAAACACAGTCACAAGTCCCACCCTCTGGTTATTTAACAGCTTGCCATGGAAAATCACCATTTGTAATAGGTAAACCATCTATTTCGATTAGGGCCATCTATACCATGGCTATGTAACAAATAACCAGAGGGTAACGTTTGTTTCGAGGTGCTATCGAGTTAGTTCTCCAAGTTCTCCAGACTGGCTGAGAAATAAAATATGCAATCTATGCACCCAAAATTTCATACCCAATCCATCCAGCCAAATCCAAATCATTGATGGCTTTATCAATGTTTATCATCATTTTCCCATTAGGTTGATCATCTAATTTCACGCATTTTTTTGGATTTCTCATTCAAACAAAAATTAGAAACTCCATTTCGGGGGGACTTTCCATGACAATGTTTGATTAATAGTGGGATATAATGAGAATATACATATATTTGGGTAAATTATAACGACCTCACTGCGACCGAGCCCTGGAATCATGGTTAGTAAGGGAAATCATCCCCAAATGGCCTTAATTCAGGTTAGTGAAATATTATAATTTACCCAGATATATATATATATAGAGATACACATTTGGTGGTTTACATATAGTGATATATAGTGATATATATATATATATGTAACTTATCTCAAATGGGACTTCCCCTCAGTTGATGAATAATGGGAACATATCCCAACATTACTATTTAATATGGACCATCATCCATTAGTAACCCATGAAATCCTCATGAATATTCCATTCCTGAGGCCAGCGGCTTGTTGTACCCCAGCGCTCAAATTCTCAGCGGTGCCACAGGCGGGACATGAATCGCACGTTTTTCGCTAGCAGGGAACACCACATTTGTAGGAATTCACTTGATATAATATCTATAACTTACATACAATGTATAATATATATATATATGTATATTCACATATATTATATATTTATATGATATGGTGTAATGTACATTATATATAATATACACAAATATGTACATATTCAGAATTTCCTGTTCAGTAGCAGATTTTTTGTTGGCAAATCCATGGGCTTTTTGTAGACAGTTACTGGGGAAACCAACTGGATGGTTTGTTTTGACGTTTGGTGAACTGGAAAATCACCATGTTAAAAACGGTAAAACATCATGTGTATCATCTATTTCTAGCAATTTGCCCATAGCTATATGTTCAATAACCAGGGATTATAATATAGGGTATGTGAGATTGCTGATGTCTATAGATGACTTCAGAGCAAGAGTTTATGTTCATTGGATTATGAGACACACCCTAAATCTGCACAACATTCACCTTAGAGTTGACTTCCATATTTTTCAGGGGGTAGGTCAACCACCAACCAGAGCGTTTTGACTTGATGGCGCCTGAGGAGATAGTTGTTCAGTAGGCGTTTGAAAACCATGTTCACCGAAGATAATAAGCCTCAAGGTACCCATCAGAAATGTTGATCATCACCACGGTGATTTGAGATATTTTTTCTTGGGTTACCCTTCAGTAAACTCACATAGCTATGGAAAGTTTGCCATTTACAGTTGATTTACCTATTCAAATAGTGATTTTCCCATAGCTACGGTGGGTGGTTGCGAAATCCTGCACCACCTTTGATGGTTGAAACCCTATAAATAATGGGATGTTTACCACCGTTTTCAACTGGTGATTCGGATTTCGCTGGCCCATCCACAGTATGTAAACGATTACCAGAGGGAACGTCCTGATTCACCATCCCAAGACGAGCGTTGAAACAACAACGGATGCGACAGGCGTTGGCGAATGCGGTGATGTGAACGTGGAGTATAGTGGAGATTTCGAGTCTCTTGGTGAATGAGGAGAAAATCGCAAGATGTGGTGGTAGTTTCAGCAGGGAGCTTCTGGTATGTTCTGGTTTCTTGAAATGATCCCACAACCCCGAACTGCTTTGCTTTGCTTAGCCACATTTTAATGATGGTGCTCTTCCTGCTATCGCCCAAGACCCAGCGAAAGTGAAAACGCCTCCGGCAACGTTGGCGGAGAGTGTAGGTGGAAGATGTAATCCACATCGAAATATGCCCGAATTCTGCCCTGCACCGGGGGTTAATGTACCCATCATGTTTGGAATCCCATTCATGATTCATGATGGTGGGATGGCCCCATGAATATCCCAAACATTGTTGACAGCAAAAGAGACGCCCCCAGTAGCTCACCAATCATGGTAAGAATGGCCCCGGAGTACCCAAGTTGAGCAGCAGACTTGTTCAAATCTTTTGGCGGATCTTTCTCAAGGTGTGAAGCCAAACAAGTGGAATGATTTTCCTACCTGGTTGGTGGTAGGTGCGAGTTGCAACTTCTAAACGACATGTATAATCATATATAATCATATATACATATTATATATATACTATATTATAAATATATTATAAATATATTTTAAATATGTATATATTATAAATATATATATATATATACATACATACATACACATACACATATACATATATATATATATGTACATATACATATACATATAAATATACATATAAATTTACATATAATTAATCAAATATGTATTTGTTTTTGTGGCAACATTCTACTTGGGGTTCTTGTTTCTCTTCAACATCACCAAGGTTGGCCTGCAACAACGGCATGCTCGAGGCGATGGGGAATCCTTGGATCCACATAGCATGGAAATCCATAGGATTTTACTATAGGAAAAGCCATAGGAACATGGGAAAACCATAGCAAAACCATAGGAAAATCAAGGTTTACCCTCTGGTACATAGAAAAACTATGGAACATCACCATTTAATGGGATGTTAATGGGATGTTAATGGTTTATTGATGGTGAAATGGTGGTTTAATGATGGTTTATTGACGGTATATTGATGGTCAATTGATGGTCTAATGATGGCTTAATGGGATGTTAATGGGATATATTAATGTGAATGGAACAAGATGAAAGATGGGTAGTTTAACTAATCCAGAATAGTCTTTTGGTATGGGATTCTCTACCAACCAGCTAAGAATTTGATTGTTTGCAGGGTATCTAAGAATGGCCAGGATTATAGGTTTATATAGGGATTGTAGGGATTGTCGCCAGAAAGTGTGAAGAACCCTAGTCTGTGTTTGTTGACAACACTCAAATTGAGTTGATCATCGTAGGTTTTTTTGGGTGGTTTTCCATCAAAGATGGGGACAGATGTTGATAGAGGATCAATGGGAATTTCAGGATCCTAAGATGGAGGTCCTGTACCATATTTCAGGCCATATTTTGTGGGGAGATTCCCAGAAACATAGGCTTGAAAAATAGGCCTTATAATATATATATATACATATTAATATTATATATATTATAATATATATATATATTACTGTATATGGTAGGTACCTCCAATCAATCGGTCCCTGAAATGGTTCTACCACCTGGCTTAAAAGCCATCGCTAATTTGTTGGGGATTATGAAGCCATAGTGGGGGAAACCTATCATCCAACTGGTAGTTCATGAAATTTTATGGCCCAGGGCCTAGATCTACTTAATGGTGATTTATGATGGCACAATGGTTTTTTTGGGGGATATCGATGGGATATCATGGGTATGACCAAGACCGCACATTAATGCATATCATGGGTATCGATGTTTGTTCAAACATGGAGTGTACCCTCTGGTAAACTAACATAACTATGGAAAATCACCATGCTATTAATGGGTAAATCAACTATAAATGTGGTATTTTCAATAGCTATGTGTGTTCAATTGTAATGGCTTATCTGACTACTGCCCCATGTGGGATAATCAAGCTGAAGAAGAAGTATAGAAAAGGTAATTACCTGACCCTGAAGCCATGAAGTGGAATAAACATGACCAACCCACTTCATGTGTTTTTGCATTTGTTAATGCTGCGTGTTCCATTGCCTTTGGTAGACGAGAAGAGCATCGATGAGAGCTTCCGTGAAACCTCAGACTTCGACTCAAAATGGCTCCGCTCGGAAACACCATGCTCTACGTTGAGACGTCCTTCTTCATTCCGAGGATCCAGTTGTTGCTTACGAGCTGTATCTCCATTGGCAAGCTAAAAAAGCTGTTCACCAATGGCAACTTTATTGGGCCAGGAGGAATTCCTCTTGGCGGCTTCGCACACTGTACAGAGTTGTCCAGATTGCATGTCGAATTAGTGATTTGGTTGATGCTGCTCCCAATCCGAATGATTGGCAGCACTCGCTCTTTCAAGGTGTCCTGCACTGGTTTCTTTTAGTTATGAGAATCTTACAGCCACAGACTGAGTCCGGACGAAGTAAATAGGTTTGGATTTTTTTTATCGTGTTGTTTTTCATTTTCCTTTTTCATCTCATTATCCGATCAAGTGAAATTGTTGTTTTTCTTTGTCATGCTCCAATCATGGGCAAGTGTCATTCTCTGGTTGGTGGTTTCAATCATGTGTTATTTTCCATTTCATATATGGGATGTCATCCTTCCCATTGCCGAACTTAGATTTTTCAAGATGGTTATTGCACCACCAACCAGTATAATATGTGGGATTTCACCATCAACAATAAGGATGTAATGGTACTTTAACCAAAAATAGTCGGGATGTTATGGGGATATTACGGGGATACGTATGGGGTTTAATCATCAAGAGCAGGGATTTACGCAGTACAAATGGCAGCGTTAACCGTTGTGTCCCAAGTCGCCACGGCCACGGCTGAGAGTGCTTGGACGTGCCAAACAAACATGATTCTAGCCCCAACTATGTGTGGGATATCCTTTGTTAATCGTTGTTATATATATATGTACTGGTTGGTGGTTTGGAACATGTTTTATTTTTCCATATATTGGGAATTTCATAACCCAAACTGACTTTCATATGTTTCAGATGGGGTAGGTATGCCACCAAACAGTGTAAATATATTTTCGTAGATGATTGTGGATTAGTCACCAGCTCCTGGATTTACATGCTTAGTTGGTGAAGATTCCCATGTTTTGTTGCTTCAAAAGCGCGCTTCATGTCTCTTTGTTCATGGTTACATTCCAATGGTTCTGGCTGTTTTTCTGGTTCTCTCCCCAACAAACACAGGTTAAATCCACAAGCACTGATTCAGGCTTAGAAGTAAACCAATGTTAAAATGTCCTAATAATTTAAAGCTAAAAACTCAAGAGTTTAGGCTTGGCTCCTGATTTTGGGGATGGTTACCCTCTGGTAAACGTTTACATAGCTATGGAAAATCATCATTTTATAGCTGGGTGAATCCACTATTTCTATGACCATTTTCCATAGCTATTTTGACATAACCAGAGGGTAATTCACTGACCTGAACATTTTGGGATAATTCCCCTAACATTCACCATTCCAGTGACATCACTATAATCCAACCATCAATGTATTGGTTAAAGGGAAAATCTGCAGAAAACCACCATAGAAATAGTGAGTTTTCCCATGAAAAATGGTGAGTTTCCATAGTAAATATAGTTATATCTACCATAAACCATAGAATTCCCCAAGTCAACCCATCCGATACGATTCCACATGCGTCCCTCGAACCAGCGCCAGGCGGGATCTTCGGATGCCTGCCGTCAGACCTGCTCCACCTATGGGTCGTCCACCACTGTTGGGGCGCACGGCAGGTTTCGAAGATCGAATGATGTGTGGATCAAACAGTTTTATAACTGGTGGTAACCCCCAAAAAAAAAATAGAAATAAGTATATAGAGGTTTCCTGAAATAGGGGTACCTCTAAATCATCCATGTTCATAGGATTTTCCGTTACAAAGCAACCATTTTGATCCATTTTGGGGATCCCCGTTTATGGAAACCTCCATATTGTCAATATTGTTGGATTGGATTTTACTGTTCTATTTTTGGGGAGTACTATACCAGACCATACCACAGGGGGATGAACATGGTGAAAAATGGGTAGTTGGTTTTGAGCCATGGATATTTATGGAGATATTGTTTTGCATCAAAATGTTAAGGCCGGCCTAGATCCAGAACAATATCTCCATAAATGATCTATGGTGAATATTTCTGGGATGATTAATTGATATCGTCATGGTGATTTATGATGGCACAATGTTTTTTTTGATATCGATGGGTTTTATTTAATGGGTATGACAAAGACCGGACCGGGATGCATATCATGGGTATTACGGTATCGATGTTTGTTCAAACATGGAGTGTACCCTCTGGTTATGTCAAAATAGCTATTGAAAATGGCCATTTATAGTTGATTTACCCATTAATAGCATGGTGATTTTCCATAGTTATGTTAGTTTACCAGAGGGTACCCAGTTGATGGCAATGTACCCACATGACTTAGGAAACCTCCATATCAGACCATAGGAACTATGCCTCACTCTCAAACCAGCGAACATCGCAAGTGATGAGTTTCGAACCCATCAGTTGCTACAAGTAGTGGTTTTGCGTGGTTTTGCAATCTTTTGCTGCTGAAGCAGCAATTCTTGCTGGTAGAACTCCCAAGTATCTGAATGATTTTGCCATCCCTGACAAAATTTCACCACTGGAATTGGCCTGGATGAGTCACAATGAATGATTCAACATGTAATATCTGAAACAATGATTTTTTCTTGATGTGTTCTCTTTCTAAGAAACATCATTTCGGTCTCGCTGAACATGTGGTACCTGAAAAATCACTTCAGAATCATCATCATTCTCCTCATGAACATTGCCCCAAAATGGATGATTTATAATGGAAAAAATCCATCTATAAATGGATGATTTGGGGGTATTCCTATTTTATGAAACCTCCATATATAAACATATATATATATATATACGTTGATCTATCGGAAAAGTGGGTGGTGATCTTCAAAACCATCTACGGTGTGTTCCGCGCGATTGAAACCACCGCTCCATAAGAACCCAGTCAAATGTACAACTGGTTGGTGGTTTGGAACATGTTTTATTTTTCCATATATTGGGAATTTCATAATCCCAACTGACGAAATCATACAGAGGGGTAGGTCAACCACCAACCAGACAAAAGAGGCTTGGATGATTGAAGATGGTTGACCATAAGTTGCCCCTGGCGATCAGTTGCCCCCCCAAAAAATGGCCTCGGATGGCCCTCGTCAATCCGCCGCCACTTTCGGAGAAAACCATATTGTAGGTACCCTCTGGCTATATTTAACAGTTTGCTATTGAAAATGACCATTTATAGTGGATTTTCCCATTGAAAATGGTGATTTTCTATAGTTATGTTAGTTCACCAGAGGGTAAGATATTTCTACAAGGTGAAGTTACAAGTTAGCTTATACAGCCATGAAAACTCAACACTTCTATACCGCTAATCAACCTTAAACAGGCCAAACCAAGTGATGTTCATCAACTTGGCTATGCAATATCAATGATAAGTCATGTGATAAGTTCTGAAATCACCATTTTTTGGCTACGTGAAGTCCCAATTTTCCCACGTTTTTTTTTCCGTTTCCGATCGTTAACGGCTTGGCGGCTTGACCCATCTTTTTTGCCTCGAAGGTCACCATTGATGGGCAGAGCTACTCTGTGGCGCCAGGGGAAACCCAGAGCCGGTGGTGCCAGGGTAAAAATATAGGGTATCCCCTGGTAAACATACAAAATACGATGGAAAATCACCATTTTTAATGGGAAAACTCACTATAAATGGCAATTTTCAATAGCTATGTTAAATTACCAGAGGGTAAGCACAATTTTACTTAGAAAAAAATCCAACCATCAAACATTTGAAGTTTTTTGCCGGTACAGGTTGATTGTGGCGTTGGGAGTTCAGTTTTAAAATAAACCTAAATCCCTTCACGATATTGTTTGTGTGCTAGGGTTTTAATCTGCGTACACCCCTAAGCCACCTTGGCCCAGGCCTTCTGCGCGCATTGCGCATGGTGCGGCCGGGTCACAGGCCTCTTTCGGGTCGCAGCTTTTGCACCAGGTAACTTGATGGGTAACTAAAATAAGTATATAATTATATATATATACATTAAATTATATATATATATAACTGTATACATATACATATATATATATGTTTAAATATTTTTAGATGGGATTCCATGGGATGAAGCGAATGTTATGATTCCATAGATTGAAATGATGCGAATGGGAGGAGTTTTCCCTCTTTTTAACTACCATAACTATAGGAAAAACATTTTTGTACTATAGGTAAATCATCTATAAATTGTCCATGTTCCATAACTATGTAAACGTTTACCATAGGCTACACCCCAGTGAATGGAGTATGGTTAGCCTAGTTGGAACATGTTGGCACAAGCCGTTGTTTGAACCAAGTAGCTGTTAGATGTTGGATGGTGGAGCCCCTTGCTGTTAGATTGCTGAACACCGGTGTTTTTTTTTTAAAGTAGGGTGCTTGCCGCAAATTCAAACAGTTGGTGTTTTTTTTTATGATTTCAAAAAAACAGGAAATGTGTATTTTCCGGCTTTGATGGCCGTACATGGTGAAAAATCCACCATTGTTTGAACAAACCCAGTTATTGCTGATTGAAAACCCAATCTTTACTATAAGTGTTGGGTATATCACCGATTTTGGGGTTTCAATTATGCTATGTTCACAGCTTCAAGCTACCGTGCAATAAACTGGCATAGATAGATATAGTGAAATTCCACCAATCTCACAGCTTGTCCAAAGCATACTGTATCTATGTAACAGTTTACGGAGGGTTGAATGAGAATGAGTATAGCTCAAAGTTGAGAAACTCAAATCCTCTAGTTTAACAAAATGTATCCCTTGACGCTGTCATTCTTGTGCATCCCAAATGTTGAGACAAACCCATATGATATTCCATGCCTTTCTCACATGAATGTCCTTTAATTGTCCTTTAATGTTCGTATTGTGAATTATTGATCTTTAAAGATTTGGAATTATAAAGATCTTTAATGTCCTTTAATGTCCTCGAATCATTGGAATTTTCAATGATCTTTAATTGTTCCTTTAATTGTCCTTTAATGTTCCAATGATTCTCGATGTTCATGTAACATCTGGAAAGTTATTTGGACATTCTTGAGGATTCGAGGAATGTCTACCCGTAACAATGTCTACCCATATTATGTGAAGCTTCTCCAATAGACCATCCTCAAATATTTCTCCCCCCATAGTGAACGAAGGTGAATCCCATTAAGCCCTGGACTGTGACTGAGAATCCAATCTTTCTGCTTCAAAAACCCTAAACATTTCCTGGAAGTCCCAAGTCTAGCTGCATTTAGCTGCTTAAATCCCCTTTCTACTAGGCTGTTGTGTTTAGATACCCAGAATTCTTAGGGTGACCTCCCTATTTTTTATTGGTTAAATCCTCATGCTCTTAGCCTAAATGTCAAGTCGAGCTGCTTAAATCATCATTTTACTGGATTTCATTCTAGTTTCAGCTGCTCAAATCTCCATTTCTCATTGTAAAATACCAATTTCTTAAGGTCAAATATCAATTTCTCCTGGTCAAATACCAATTTCTCATTGTAAAATACTATAATGTCTCATGGTTTTACCCATATTTTGCCTTCTTTCCATCATGTTTTCACCATGTTTCATGGTTTCAGGAAGGGCCCGCCCAATTCGAAGTTAGTTTATAGCCCAACCAACTGCAGATAGATCATGATATGGGGGTTTCCATCAATGTGCGTACCCCGAAATGGATGGTTAATAATGGAAAATCCTATATAAATGGATGATCTGGGGGTACCCCTATTTTAGGAAACCTTCATAGATCCACCAGGAACCCAATAGTTAGCCTAGTTATCTTTACCAACTTAGCATGCAGCAATGATTTTCGTCCATATGAATTATC
>CAMXCT020002258.1:262270-364770 GCA_947184155.2 Cladocopium goreaui | reverse complement strand
ACTCCAATGGTCAAACCTGGAGGTGGCTCCTGTGGACCAGGTGGAGGATGTGGAAGCCCACCTGGCTGCCAAAAAAGCAAGGAAAAGGGTGGAAGAATTGGCTTTGGAAAATGCCAAAAAGGTCTTCTCCAGGGCGCAGGAATTTCTCCAAAGTCTCCAAAATTGGCCAATGATGTTCCCATTTCCATCCGGAAAATGTTGAAAAATCCTCGTTTTTTCACTGATTTCCCAGTTTTTAGGCCCAGGTTTGCATGGTATTTGCCGCTTAACAAGCCATGCCCATGGCGTATCCCCTAGTCATTGGCACATGTCCACGGCTCCTGGTGAGGTAACGACGGCAGCCTCACAGTGACTTCGCACAACTGCCAGCCGGAACCGTGCCCTGCGCGGAGGCTCAGCATTGGTGGATGACGCCTGACCATGGCGATTTGTGGATGACTAATGGTGACTCAACTGGGGATATCTACTGGAATCTTACTGGATATATACCTGCAAGGTCCTAAGGTGGTGCCCCCGTTTGTACAAATAAGTCCAATTTCACTATAGTTTTCGTTGGTGATGCATCGAACTAGTTAATGGGCTTATTTCACCAATTGATAACTGGGGGGGGCACCACCTTGTGGCGGTATATAAAGGGCCTTTCCACCTTTGGTTTTGTTCGGCATCAAAAACCTGGATCTGTATGGGACTTGGTGATAGTTCATGGGATACTCTCTAGTAAACAAACAGTTTGCGAACTGGAAAATGGCCATAGAAATAGTTGATTTACCCATTAATAGCATGGTGATTTTCCATAGTTATGTAACCATGGTTTTTGGGGGGGTCGTAGCAACCATGGAGATTTCTCAGCCAATACCTGGTTGGTGGTTTGGAACATGTTTTATTTTCCATTTCATATGTGGGATGCCATCCTTCCCATTGACTTTCATATGTTTCAAGATGGTTAAAACCACCAACCAGTATAGTAACCCCAAAGCAAGATGCCAAAAAGGATAAACTCAAGTAAATCCCATGAATATGGTGATAAGAGTATAACTTTTAACAATCGTTTAAGGGTAAGACCATAACCATTAAAAAGGACTGCTGAAAATCACCAGTGGGGGACGAAAAAAAACATGAGTCCTTCTTGTTACATGATTTGGGATGTGATGTGATTTGAAGTTGCAATCATGGGTTGATTCGAATACAGGAATGAGTGAACAACTTAACATTGCAATATAACTGATTGCCATGCTGAGTTTCCAAAAAACGGTTTGGCCCAATAAACTTTGATTATTTTAGCCTTTTGGGGTCCAAGCGAGGTTTTAGGAGGCAAACTGTGAACTTTACAGGTTACCAGTCTGCATATTGTTTTTTAATACTCTGTGAACATTCTTCTGATATCCGTGGTTGCCAGGCCAAACCGAAGCCACCAACCCATTTCAAAACAGTGGCGGAAGCCCTGGTCAAAAAGCAGAACGAGGCCAGGGTGAAGAATGAGCCAGGACCATCCAGCCCGAAGGCAAAGCAAAAGAAGGAGGAAGCTCAGGATCCTTTGAAGCTTCTGCACAAGGTGGAGAAACTTGTTTTAATTAATGACTCAACAAAAAAGATGAAGCCCACGAACTCGAATGCTCACACGTATGTTGAAGATAACGATGTTAAAGTATCGATTATGAGAGGAGATGAAAATGTTAATGCTCAAACCTATCGTAGAACAGTGGAACAACGTCATTGCTCCGGATCTGTTTTCTCTCCGCGACAGCAGCACTGGCGTCGCAACGCAGTGGCGCGCGGCAAGCAGCGCCTTCCAAGACATGCAAGCCATGCGAGACGAACGTATCACACATGAAATGTCTTGTGTTGGGAATCACAGGCGTCGATGCAACAAGATAAAATGTATGGATCAACAAACCAGAAAGTATCGGAAACGTGTTGAAAGATCCTGTAGTGGCACCAAGCACGCTCGATACCTCCACGGCACTGGTGTTGCAAAGCTGCATCGCGACGCAGTCATCACCTGCCAGAACATACGAGCCACACGAGGCACAGTTCATGCTGACGAATCATTTTATGAGTTATGGAAACAGAATCTTGATGAAGACAATTCAATAACGATTGTGTGGGACAACGAAACAACCCAAACAAAAAGGAAAATAATAATAGCTCTTGCTGATCTGTCCAACAAAATCATATCATCATCAAATTGCAAAAGGAACAGGGACTTCTTTCTAGCATTGCCGACGGCTGTAACACGTCCAGCGAGCTGCTCAGCAAGACAGCGCGCCGCCAGCTGTCGCTCTGTACACAACCATACAGATTTTGGGCATGTCCAACTTCTCGCCAAGACAACGGAGTCACCGACGCCAGCTTTCCCTGTTGCCTGAAGTCAAACAAAGTCGTCGAAATAGATGAAAGACCAGACGAGGCTCACCTGGCTATTTGCATTGCAAGCGACAATGCAAACCACCAGATGAGCAGTGTCTGGTTCCATCCAGGTCGCATTTTTGCTCCGGCAGAGATGGAAGCTCGATTGAATGAAACCTTGACGCAGAGCAAGCACAGGAAACCCGGGGTCTCTGGCTGGACCATTGCTTGTGCGCCACACGCACTTCGGCTCTCACCTGAGCGACCCGGCCGAACCCGCTGGCGGACCCAGGGCTCCGCCGGGCAGACCGTCGAGGCTGTTGCACAAAAAAAAAACGGTTGCATGTTGAGTGGTTCAGCATGCTGTCTCTCGAGAAATAGCGTTGCGTCGTAGTCTTGACCTGCGCGGTCTTTTTCCAGGCTGCCCGCTCGGGCAGCCTGGCCCACCCTCCCTACCTCCCCACATGGGGCCTGCCAGCAACCCGCAAAACTCGCAACAGAAGTACCGCCGGGCCACAGCAGGGGAGCTCCAGCATGGGAAAAGGCGAATCATGGGAATGCATGCCTACCCGTGTGCTTTTGTTCCTCGGGGACAACGCCACCTGAGGTTTGGCACCACAAACATCACTCAGCATTGCTTCGAGCAACAGAAGCGATGCAGCACAAGAAATACACGTCGCTGAAGACATCCATTGCCTGTTCTAAAAACAAATTCAATCTACTAGTCTTGCGTTCGACCAACTGGGCATGATGGAAGTTTGTGTACGGGCACGATGCTATACATCCTCGTTGCCATCAACAAAAACAATAAGAAACAGCCGATCAACAGCCGACCACGATGTCAACTTACACTGTCAACATCATTCACAAGAAATGGTATAGTCTGCAAAGCTATATGCACATCAATCCAAAAACAAAAGTCACCGACATCGTCATCGTCATCAGCATCATCGTCGCTGTCAAATGTCATACACATCCCGAACACACCGCAGCCGTGATTCCCACCTTTCCAAAGTTACACAAAAGTCATACAGAGCCAGCAGCTGCAAGCATCCAGATGCAAGCTTCCCAGCGGGAAGTTGCCCAGGCGACGGAATCTGACCAACAGCTCGCTTCACAGAAAAACAGTAAAGCAATACCAGCAACAAATGGTGTCAAAAGTTATTTACAATTGCTGTACACGAGGTTTTCATCATCAACAGCTCATCCCCGCCAGACCCCCGCGCTCATACGCACTAATGCGGTGACAGAGATATCCGAATTCCCAGTGCCTCTACGACAGCGCGAGCTGCCACCTCCCAAAGCAGCGCCGCGAAGCAAGCGGCACCTGCCAGAACATGCGAACCACATGATGCAAAAACGTTATAAGCATAGATACCGATGTCATATACAGATGAATTTCAACAAATAATCATCAAATGAAATACAACAACAACAGCAACAGCAACAACAACAACAACAACAACCAACAACAACAACAACAACCACAACAACAACAACCACAACAACGACAACGACAACGACAACGACAACAACGACAACGACAACGACAACGACAACAACGACAACAACAACAACAACAACGACGATGTTAGCCTACGCCCCCCACGTCCAATTTTCCACTTCCCAAAAGCGACGGTGTGCTGTTTCCGAACAGTATACACAAACCAAACCCCAACGATGTAGGAGTCTTTCAGACGGTTCGTCCACTGCAGACATGCGGGTCCACTCGCAACTCCAGTCTCACACATAGAGGTTTCTAAGACAATGTGGCCAGCGCCACCAATTGTGCTTCTATACGCTAGCATCAGCTTCCCAGTTCGATGTTGAGCACAAGCGAACCTTCCTTCTTTTCCCAAGGTGGCAGTCGGGGGTCAGCACCGTCCTTCCAGCGATGCTCTTCCAGGTGGCGGAGGTCCACGTGGGTGTACACATCGAGTCGTTGCCGCAAGATCTCCGCGAAAGCGATGCTGCGATGTCTTCCCAGTGTGCTCTCCACACCCACGCGGATCGTCTTGCCCTGGCGGACTTCCTCTTCGATGAGCTGCTCGGCCTGCTGCAGCACGTTCCTGTAGCACGGCAAGCTCATCAACTGCTCTTGCAGAACTTCATCACGACCATCCGTCGAGTCTCCACCATCTACTTTTGATTTTCGACACGTTATCAAACAGGTTGGAATGTCACAAAGTGCCACGCCTGCCATGCAAAACGACATGACAACCTGCGTGGAAACATTCGAAAAGGAGAGGTTTTGCGGCTTCCCCCATAGACACGGCGACGCCACAGGAAAACGAGAGACGCGCGACAAGACACGTGGATGCAGAAAAAACAGCATTTCGTGCGAGACTTCCTCCAATTTTGCAATTTTGTGAACATCATCAAACAGGTTGGAATGTCAAAAAGTGCCACGTCTGCCACGCAAAACAACATGACAACCTGCTTGGAAACATTCGAAAAGGACAGGTTTTCCAGCTTCCCCCATAGACACGGCGACGCCACAGAAAAACAAGCGACTCGAGACAAGACACGTGGATGCAGAAAAACCAGCATGTTGTGCGAGACTTCCGGCAATTTTCACAGTTGGCAACACGACAAAAAGACAAGTTTTGCAGCTTCCCCCATAGACACGGCGAGGCCACGGGAAAACCAGACACGCGAGAAGAGACAGGTGGGAGCACCAAAACGACCATTTCGTGCGAGACTTCCTCCAATTTTCACACTTTGCAGCTTCAAAATCGACGAATTCCTACGAGTTTTCCTTAGAACCTGAAAATTTGCAACCTCAAAATCGATGTTTCGTGCGAGGCTTCCGTCAATTTTCAGCACATGTCATAAAATGCCACGCCTGCCATGGAATTTGCACCTTGTCGCCACTTGACGCAGCCCTGCCAATGCGATTTACAAAAAACACGCAACAGGACACGTCTAAAGTGCTGCGCCTGCCACGAAAAATGACGATGGACACGTCCAAAGTGCTGCGCCTGCCACGAAAACTGCAACACATCTTCTGAAAACGTCACAAAAGTATTGCGCCTGCCACGCAAAACGATTTTCAACACGTTGCAAAACACGTCTGAATGTCACGAAGTGCCACGCCTGCCACGCGAAACGAAGCAACGACACGTCTGAAACCTCCAAAAATGACCACCCTGGTAGAACTTCCCATAGGCACGGCCATATGGTCCTCGCGCGGACGGTTGCGGACGGTTGCGATCGTGAACGCAACGTCGAGCGAACACACCCTCAACCCCCAGACCCCCAGAGTGAAACGGGAACCCTTGCTACGCATTCGGGAATCATCGGAAAATGATGATTTCACCAACAGAAATGCAGATCTACTTCTTTCATGGGATTGATCTCTTAGTATATTACCCTCTGGTAAACGTTTACATAGCTATTGAAAATGGCCCATTGAAATAGTGGATTTACCCTTAAAAAATAGTGATTTTCCAGTTCGCTTTGTAAACGTTTACCAGAGGGTAATGCTTCTCAACATACTAACAGATCACAAATTCGGAGAGTTCACAGAGTTGGGATGTCCCATTTTTTCCTAGTCATGTTGTGTTGTGATGAATCCATCAGATCAGATCTCCCAAAATAGCTGGGTCAATCCATTTGGAGCACCAGCATCTCGAATTGATGTAAGAAAATAAATATCAATATCATATCAATCATATCAATAAATGCTCAAATGGTTCGTTTTAGGACACCCCCAACAAATGGACCTCCCTCTGGTACTTACAATATCCACAAAATTGGATTGCCCATGATTGCCCATATTATCCTTATTTTGATAGTTAAGATACTTTCATTTTTCATAGGGTATATGTGGGTTTGTCTGAAAATAGTAGGGGGTGTTCTCAATTCTGATGATTGATTATCATTCACACTCTGAAATTTGCAATTTGGGGGTATCCCAGACTTATGTACAAACCCAGGCAAAAAATCAAAACACAATAAAACACAGGGGCTAGGGGTTTGTCTGAAAATAGGATACCATCAAAATCCCACGGTTTATCATCATAGTTTGAATGGCCATTTGGGAGTATAAACCATTTTCAGACACACACCAAAATGTTATATCAAATTGGTCATATTATCCTATATTGTTCCAGTTATATCCTCATTGTCTTTGATTTCTAGAAACCCATGTGTTGCTGGTCAATTTGTGGGGGTACTACATGGCCATTGGGCAACATCTCCCCCAATAGTCATTTGTGCCACGGTCAATTTTGTTTTTCTGTTTGCGCATATTAGGGGTGCGGGATGGTCATTTAAATCACCAATCCATGATCATACAATGTGAGGCCCCCCAGTTATGAGTTGGTTTAGATTCGCCCCAGTAACTATAGTTTTAAGTACCATAAACCATAGTTGTTGGAGTTATTGGCACCAACTTAGCTATCTTGGGGGCCTCACATTGTAGGGCTTCATATTCATGGTACACACTATGTATGGAGTCCCATTGTGGGATGGATTTAAAAAAATGTATCCATATATTTATCCCATCACTTTCACAATGATTTACCCAGTTATAATTTACCCAGATTTATATAACTAGGAATATATTATATCAATATCACCAGTTATATCCCATATATTTATCCCATCTTTTCACCATGGCACATATGATGTAACTTAATAGTCATGGCTATTGAATTGGGTTGTGTTTTTTCGAAATATATCGAAAAAATGATTCAATGATCACAGGAACATCATCGAAGTGCTTTTCATGGAGGTTGGAAAGCAACTCAAATATGGGAGGCTGCAATGTTTTGAAGATGTTACCATGGTTTTTGGGTGGTTTTGTAGCAACCATGGAGATTTTTCAGCCAACAACTGGTTGGTGGTTTGGAACGTGGTTTTTATTTTTCCATATGTTGGGAATAATCATCCCAACTGACGAACTCATATTTTTCAGAGGGGTAGGGCTCAACCACCAACCAGATATAGTAACTTTAGATGATATCTCTATATGTATATAACTATTTAACTATAGTAACTATAGTAACTATAGTAACTATAGTAACTATGGTAACTATGGTAACTATTTTTAGGACACTTCCGAACACTTCCATTATTTTGTTGCCCATTAGATCCAATCGGGTCACCCGGCTGCCACTTTCGGTCGCTCCGAGGTGGGACTTCTGATGCAGGGCACCATCTACGGCGTCACGGCCGTCGGGGACACCGTCGGGTGGTCGGTGGTCGGCTGAAAAATGGGTTTCTGAGGCAAAATGATGGTTTTAACAACAACAACAACAACAAGTACAAATACAAGTACAAGTACAAGTGCAAGTTGGGAAATCTGCAGATTTGATTGAAAATTGTCAAAGTCTAGAAGTTGCCGGCACTGAAATGTTGCCATTTGAATCAATTTGAACCATTCCGGTGCTTCACTCGACAGAGTTGCTGGAGTGCAACCCCAATTGTAAGTGGATCCATCCTACTGACTCCACTTTTAATCAGGTACATGACCTACTTAGTGGGATGACTCGCCAAGCATAGTTTGTTTTCGGGTTCCAGGGCCAAGGATACGAAATCATGAACAAATGATCTCTGAAATTCACATGTGTCTTGCTTTCCAAACCGTTTTTCTTGCTTGAATTCTTGTTTTTGCAGTTTTAAACTGTTTAAATTCATTATTTTTTTGAATTCCCATGATGTTCATGGTTACCCTCTGGTAAACTAACATAACTACGGAAAATCACCATATTTAATGGGTAAATCAGCTATAAATGGGCCATTTTCGATAGCTATGTTAAATTACCAGAGGGTAAACACATCCCAGCACTCCCTTTGCGCTAAAAACCGCGCCGTTGCGTCGTTTTTCTATGGCCTCCCAAGTCGTTCCCTTGGAAACGGCCACGGCACATGGAGCACAAGCGCAGATGAACTGCAATAGTGCCGTGGTAAAAACGGGGGGATCGGGAGCAGTTGGTCTTTGGTCAAAAGCCTCGTACAAGGTGGTGCCCCATACTGTATGATCCATGGTTGTTTCACCCATATAGATGGTTAATGATGGTTAATAATGGGATTAATAATGGGATTAATAATGGGATTAACAATGGGATTAATAATGGGATTAAAAATGGGATTACTGGTTGGTGGTTTGGAACATGGCTTTTATGAATTTCCATTCAGTTGGGAATGTCATCATCCCAACTGACGAAGTCATATTTTTATGAGTGTTGAAACCACCAACCAGTAGTAGTTTGCTAAGTTGCTTTATAAGTCCAATATCTAGGGTTTATAGGGGGTTATATCGAACTAGTTCATGGGGATTTGAAACCAACAAACATCACTAGGGGCACCATGGGCTACCACCTTGTACCCAGACAATACCCTTAAATAGCTTGGATTTAAAAATTTATGCATGTTTATTCACTCAAATTATGGGAATCATATGGTAAGAATTTTTCATTTTTCGACCCAGATCCTTCCGAGATGAATGTTCCGGAGATATTGGTGGTGCCCCCATATTTAGCCTTAGCCCATGAATACTAGTTGGAGATATCTACCACTACCCCAACAGTTCAGCTATAGTTATAAACCAACTTGAAGAAGGCTTGGGGTCTAAAATGGTGATTTACCTCGCTAAAATGAACATGTCATTGTCAAAATGGAGATTTTCAGATGAATTCGTTGCCTTTTACATCGTGTTTTTGTTGGTGATCAATCACCAGCCGTTTTATGGTGAGACTTAAAAGCGACAAGAGTTTTTTTTTCGGATCCAACTGGATTCAAGCAGTATCCATTGGGAGTTACTCAATAATCAAAACATTAAAACATTGGATGTTAATGGGAGAATATTAGATGGCTAGAAACTAATCCAAAATAGTCTTTTGGTATGGCATTATCTACCTGGTTGGTGGTTTGGAACATTTATTTTTCATCAGGGAATAATGGGATATCAATACATTAGTCAGTTTTAAACAGGGAATATGATGGTGATATAACTGGATATAATGGGATATCAATGGCATATCTGGTTGGTGGTTTGGAACATGGCTTTTATTTTTCCATATATTGGGAATAATACTCACCGACGAAATCATATTTTTCAGAGGGGTAGGTATACCATCAACCAGAAACATGTACAGTACATTAAAGCATGAATCTGATTCTCACAATATTGGAGACTAGTGGATGATTTGCAACAGAACCATGGACTTGTTTCCATGGGAATAAATGAGAATTTATTGATGACTCATTTCTTGGCGAGCCTTTGGTTTGGTCAGTGGATTTAAGATGATTTAAGCATCGAGATATGGTCAATATACGTTTGATTGTTTTCGAAACCATCAGGTTGATAGCCCAAAAAAACAGTTTTGGAACGCCTGATTCTTTTTATTGAGATGGCTTAAGGACATGTCACCCGAGTTTGCTTGGGATGGTTCTGCATATTTTCAGCAGCTTGCACCGGACAAAATCCACGTCGAAAGCGGCGCTTTGAAGCTGACATGGCGGACAAGGTTCTCGAGTCTGCCCATGACCTCCGAAAACGAGTGAAGGCAAGACTTCAAGCAGCACTTGTCATGGTGATGCTCCAGTGAGCGATCCATCGCTAAGTTTGATTTTCCTCATGTAGATTGTGTAGATTCCAATGTTGCCGCTTTGTTTGTCAAAGAGCTACTCATACTTAATTCCAATCCACATCAATCCACTACTGGCTGGTGGTTTGGAACATTTTTTATTTTCCCATATATTGGGAATAATCATCCCAACTGACTTTCATATTTTTCAGAGGGGTAGATCAACCACCAACCAGTAATCCACTTAGTGAATTCCCATGTTTTGGTCAAATCCCTCCACTTTCTGTATCCAAGTGACGGTTCCCCGGACCGCTCCCGAGGCATTAATCCTGAGACCACCGGCTTCTTCACTGCCGACTGCTGGGCGACCCAGATCGACAAGCAGCGGATTCGTTTGGGAAATATATACTGAAATTCATCGCTGGGAAGGGATCATATTAAGATCATCTCAAAGCAAAGTATCTATGGATTTAAGCCATCATTCAGTATATGGATATAAGCCAAAGTATCTATGCTGAAGTATCTAAGATCATATTAAGATCATATTACGATCATATTTAAGCCATCAACATGGGGGAAAACCCCAACTTGGCTGATCATTGCTGTGCCCGTGTGATTTTCCAAAAACCAACGCGACGCGTCCGTGGCCCTGTGACGTCATCAGGATCTCAATATCCGCACAGCAAGATGTGCAGTGCAAGATGATGTGCGTCGTGAAGAAGCGGATGAACAAAGATCAGATGGATGTGGGTCAAAATGGAAGACCTAGGGGACCACAGATGTTAGTCTAGTTTAGTATTAACCATCCAACTATTGGGGTATCTAATTTTGACCCATACCCAGATGTTGGCTACAATGTGAGGCCCCCATTGGATAGTGTTCAGTTGGTGCGTTCGTAACTCCAATTTCACTATGGTAAAAATGGTACGCAAATAACGAACTAGTTACTGGGGCGAATCTAAACCAACGTTCACATCACGTTTGGGGGCCTCACATTGTATGAATCTGGCTGCAACTGGCGAAGTCAAGATGAATCCTAAGAATCCAGATCATGATCCACATGATGAAGCAAGATACCAAGGCAGGTCGCAAATCTGGCTGCAACAAGAAGTGATCCACTATGAATGCGAGGGGATATTGGGTATTCTTAATGGAGAAAAACAATGGATAAGACAAATGCTTGCCTATAGTGAAGGGTTTCTACCGACTTGTGCAGGACAAACCAACATGTGGAAGGGTCGTTTTTTTGCCATTGGGCTACAATACTCACGTCCTCAAAAAAGAACTGGTTATAAGTGCATCAAAAGAAAGGGAACTGTTCAGTGCTCGTTTGGTTTGTATCTTTGGTGAGGTTGGACTGATGTAGCAAAGTTTTGAAGGAACTCCATGAATTCTGATCAAGAGCCACTGGCATTTGATCATGTCTGTTTCCGGAAATGTGTGTCGATCGAAATTAAAGCCCGAAGGCCCGAAGGATGCAGATGGCTACTCATATTTCGACCCATAGTCATACCAACATTCATGGGCCTGCATCACTAAATAATGGCATGTGTTGAAATTGATATGTAATGTTAACCTTGGACAAATGTTGAACCCTGGGTTTTTGAATTGAGGAGTTCCAACTAGTAAGTATGTATCACTTTTTGGAGCCTCCCAATGTATCTGCAAGGGATTTTAAATCCAGCATTTACATGACGCAGCTGTGCCCAATGACGTTGAAAAAATGTTTTGTGTTGAAAAATGTCGGCACCACTAAGCAGGCAATGTTTTTATGTTTGGACCTGAGTGAATCAGGTCCATCATGTCATATGTGAACCCAGCCTGGAGAATTCTAAAGGTTTGATTCCCCACCTGCCAGGTGAGGGTTGTTAGATTTTATCACAGCTGTTCCGGCTCCTCCTCCTCCTCCTTCTCCTATTTTGTGGTTCTATGTTTTTTTCTATCTCACTGATGTTGCTTATTTGCTTGTTGTTTTCTCTCTCTGTCACTGTCTAAACATGTCCAAGAGTCCAAACTATGGTAGATGATAGAAAAGTCAGTGTTGAGTTTTAGATTGGTTTCTGCGAAAATATCAGAATTTCGACTAAGAATTGTGTTTTCGTTAGTTTTCTACACAAAATTCAACTATGGTAGATGGTAGAAAATATCAGTTTCCAACGAAAAAATGTGTTCATGCCAGATAGCTGAAGCCAGAGTATTTCTGGCCGTCGCGATCTCCCCATTCTTGTGGATCCGGGGCATTTTTTGGAGTCTCCCCGGAGTGATGAATACTTTACTTGGTGTTCATCAGATCCCAGTTAAACATGTCTTATATAGATAATCTATCTATATATAATTATATATATTTAATGTGTGTGATATACATATATATATGTTATATAGATATGTGATGCTATATTGTTTTAAGGAATATCTATACATATATATGTTAAATACATGGACTTATAAACCACTCACGAGTTCTGCGTCATTTCGCACCAAGTCACTGCTCGGTCTGGGGGATCTCAGTTGGTGGTCGAGAGCTCGTGAGGTTCCGCCAAATCTCTCACGGTCGTGTCTGAGACGGCTTGTATGAGGCGCGTTTTTCGGCGGGGGGATCAAATCACCATGGGATTTGCGGGTTTAACATGGAAAAAAACCATGAAAAATCGTGTTTTAACCCAAACTGTGGTGCATTTGCCATCAAAACTTGGGGTACACCGGGTACACCTCAGTTGAGTAGTAAACACTACTTTATTCTTGTGCCACGACAGGAAATGTTTCAGGCCCAGCACATGAAGATGCAGCTGGCAAGTCCTGTTTGTGTGTCATTCAAGGTGGTGCCACCACCACCAAGGCCAAGAAATCTTGACAAAAGGGCACAAGCCATGGACCCAATGCCAGAACCAGAGCCTGAAGGCACCTGGATCCTGAAGCAGAACAAGAACACCAGGGTTGCAGTGGACTGGCACAATGTCATGGAGGTCAATGAGGTCCAGGGAGCTAAATCGCTAAGTTGGTGCAAAAAATAGCCTCCCATTTCACTGGGATTTAATGTCCATTGCCGGTTGTAAGTTGATTTATAATTCCCAGGTATCACTTACACACACACATATATATATATATATATATCATTATATATCTGGGTAAATTATAACGACCTCTCTGCGACCGAGCACCTGACTGCAAAGCCTTCATTGATCATCGGACTTGTTGCAGTCCATCTCCTTTCGGAAGTGATGTGGGATTCACCCCAAAATGACCACTTTTTATGGGGTGTAAAAATCCAATTCCAAATGGTAGTTCTTGAAAAATTGCAGCAGTAGATTCCCATCGGATATATTTTATCTTAAATGCTCATTATCTATCATTATATATATATATACATATAATATATACATATATCATTCTATCCACATAGATATATATATATATAATATCCATCTTAAGGTTTACCACATCAAGAAGGAATTCTGACAGATGCTGGATCACAGCGTCAAGGTCCACCCCGCCGGTTGCGAAATCCTGCAGCAGCTGATGGTGTGTCCCTTTGAATCCCATTTACCGTGTTTCATAGTTACCAATAGTTACCAAGTGGTGCAGGATTTTGTCTATCCACAGTATGTATACGTTTTCAACCCCTAACACCACGCAAAACCATGATTTCCAGTGTGAAACCCTTGATGAATACTCACATGTCCAGGTTTGGGTTTCTTTTTTCCTCAGCAGTTTTCAGGTCAATGGAATGGATCATAGCCACAGACTGTGTTTCTGGGAAACCACCATTTTGGTTAACACACAATCTGGTTGGTGGTTTGGAACATGTTTTATTGTTCCATTTCATATATGGGATGTCATCCTTCCCATTGACAAGCACATTTTGAAAAGAGGGGTAGGTCAACCACCAACCAGTGATTGTTATCCCAGTTATCCCATTATTATCCCATTATTATCCCATTATTATCCATATTAAACCATATAAATCCATATTAAAACCATATATTAACCATTATTAACCATGGTTATATTCCATGAAACCACCCATGTTGGCCCGGGTCACGGCCGCAGCCCAGGTCCTGTACAGACACGTCTCCCACCACAGTACAGGCTGTACGTTCGGAACGCACCGCTCGGCTCCAGGGTTTATCTACTGGGAATCGAATGGAGAATCGAATGGGACATATACCCGGCCTGGTAAACATACAAAAAGCTATGGAAAATGACCCATAGAAATAGTTGATTATTGTGTTTTTCCATAGTTATGTTAGTTTAACATAGAATTACTACCCTCTGTTTATTTAACATAGCCATGGAAAATGGCTCATTTATAGACGAGTTTCCCATTAAAACCTCCATTTATTAGGGATTTTCCATGGCTATGTTAAATAACCAGAGGGTATATATATATAATGGAATAGTGAACATGAACGGGTTAATGGGAATATCAAATAAATATACATTAGTAAGTTGTAAATCTATGGTTAAGCGGCACTATTATATATATATATGGGTAAATTTCATCACGACTTCACTGTTCTCCCTCACTATAATCGTGGTTAATAAGGGAAATTATCCCCAAATAGCCTTATTTCAGGTTAGTGAATTATTTTAATTTACCCAGATATATGCGTATTTACACATATATATATATAATGGAATATTGAACATGAATGGGATAATGGGAATATCAAACAAATAAACATGAAATTTTCCAGTGGTTTCATACTCGTAGTTAGTTCACCCATTGATGAGTTAACCCAACAGATTATGGTGAATCCGGCACTATTCTGAAAACATCTCAGAGAAACTCAGCAATCTAAATGATCTAGCCCGGTTCTGGATCATGGAAGTGGATCTGAGAGATCTTCAGGGAAGTGCTAAACATGAATAGGAAGTACCCTCTGGTAAACGTTTACATAACATACATAACTATGGAAAATCACCATTTTCAATGGGTAAATCCACTATAAATGGCCATTTTCAATAACAAACTGTTTGTTTAGCAGAGGGTAAAGATTTGAATCCAAGACTTGAGATTGAACATGACCCCATTGGTGTCAAGATTCTTCATCACGTGATGAACTACTGAGAACTAAGCACCGAACATGATGTTATGTCAACTTAATGGTTGGTTGTTTCTGTTTGAATAGTGAAGCATCACCTCAAAAAAATGACTGCCACTTGGATCTTGGCTCTTTTGATGAAAAGATACTGACTTGACCATAAACCCTACAATGTGGTGCCCCATAGTTAGCTAAGTTGGTTCATAACTCCAGTAACTATGATCTATAGGTGATATATCTATAGTTAATGGGTTTATAACCAATTCATAACTGGGGTTTTTCACACCACCAACCGTAGTGTTTCATTGGACCAGCCTCAACGCCCCCAACCAACCGCCCCAAAAAAAGCGTCGCAGTTGGACGGTTACTCCTACAGCGTGATCCCTGCTGGGCTCATTGTGCTCGGATGCCAAAGCTCGGTCAGGTGCCCGTGACTCCGTAAAGAATGGGCCCATTTATAGAGATAAAATCACCGAGAGATACCCTCTGGTAATTTAACATAGCCATGGAAAATTGTCCATTTATAGATGATTTACCTATTAGAAATGGTGATTTTCCATGGCTATGTTAAATAACCAGATGGTAGAGATAATAACCCATTTATAGAGGGTTTCTTCTGTAACCATCAACCAAAGGGGAACTTCACCATCAACAAAAACGGGATTTTTATAGGACTTAGAAAATGAGGATATCAACACGGGATTATCTTCCATACAGGATGGGGCCCCCCAGTGATGTGAACGTTGGTTTATATACCATTTTAACTAACCCCCATAGTAACATCCGTTCGTGAAATATCTACCATAAACCAAAAACCCCCATACTGGTAGTAAATAGTTCGTGAATATCTACCATAAACCATAGTTAAACCACTTTTTTTTAGGATAACCCCCATAGTTAAACTACCATAAACGCTATCGACTGGGGGCCCCATCCTGTAGGATAGAGAGATATAGTTTTATAACCATTGATAGAGAGCCATTTAAGGACCATAGGTGATAACATCTTTTCAACTGGAAGGAGCCGAACTCTCTCTATAAATGGCTTACTTGTCAAGTTACTAGATGTGATCAACTATGGTTACCTTCACCAGTTACGAGGACCGTGGGATAATATAGAGCTTTGTTCGTGGCTATTCTCTGCTAAACTAACAGTTTGCTGTTGAACATGCCCATTCATATATGATTTACCTAGTAAAAGATGGTGATTTTCCATAGTTATGCTAGTTTACTGGAGGGTATAATGCCCCTAAAATAAGATAGAGTAAGTTGGGTATATATAGATGATTACTATAGATACTATAGATATAGCTGTTCCATTTGTTGAGCGGTTCACCCAGAAATAACTCCCAATGTATGATTTAGCTATGAAGTATCATTAAATATCCATATTGTATATGTTCCAGGTGATATAGATAATGTCTATTGGTAAGCAGGCAATTTCCCCAGCCAAGAATGAGTGTTCAAGACAGTTTAGCCAACCTAATTGTTGGGTTGAAGAAAGAAAACGGATGGTTGCCAGAGACTATCACCAGTGAAGTTGCCCCACAGTCGCTACTTTGAGAATAGGTTTCCATTGAGCCATATTGAGCCGAAGAAAACCGCATCAAAACCAATAAAACCCTTACCCTCTGGTCAAAGGAAGTTTAGGGGGAGAAACTTCCGTGTTACGGACTTTTAGAATGTCAGGGAAAGAGTTAGTCAGGGAAAGGTTAGTTAGGGAAAGAGTTCATCAGGGAAAGAGTTAGTCAAAGAAAGAGTTAGTCAGGGAAAGGTTAGTTAGGGAAAGAGTTCATCAGGGAAAGAGTTAGTCAAAGAAAGAGTTAGTGACGGAAAGAGTTGGTTAGGGAAAGAGTTCATCAGGGAAAGATTTAGTCAAAGAAAGAGTTAGTGAGGGAAAGAGTTAGTTAGGGACAGAGTTAATTGTAACTTTTAGACTGTCAGGGAAAGAGCTAGTCAAAGAAAGAGTTAGAATGGCATTGCGAGTGGTGCTGGTGGAGGAGTTGCCGATGGAGTTTTGAAGGAAGTCTCACACGAAATGCGTTTTTGAGAGATAGCAGATGCACGAAACCCTATGTTTTTCCATACAAAGTCCGTCCCCGAACCTCGATGATCTACCTCTGCGGTGCGACGGTTGCGAGACCTAGGGAGCCATTTGATCACAAATTGAGTAGCCAAAAGCCGTTTGCTCATTTGATCGTGATAACAGGCTCTTGGCCGTGAAAACAATTTGGCCGTGAAAACCTGTGAGGCCCTTTGGCCGTGAAAACCCATTTGGCCGTGAAAACCCATTTGGCCGTGAAAACCCCTTGGCCGTGAAAACCCATTTGGCCGTGAAAACCCATTTGGCCGTGAAAACGCGAAAAATGCGAAAATGTACTGGTGGCCATTTCAATTTTCGTGTTTTTCGTGGTTTTTCGTGGCCGTGAGCGCTTTTTTCGTGGCCTTTTCGTGTTTTTTTCGTGGCCGTTTCCTGCCCATCGAACTTCGTGAAAGTACCTATATGTCTGCAAAAATACCTTTTCGTTGCCGTGAAAACGCGGATCCCAAAATTTCTGGCTATGGATGGCCCTCTATATAGGTTTGTGCGAGCCTGCGCAATCGACATGCACATGGACAAACCAATATATGTACCTTGGAGATCTAAAGGCTATTTTTAGAATGGTCTTACACGTAAAGTCTATTTCCAGCAATTTCCCACTAGTCTTTGGCAATCACGCCGAACTCCCATTTGGAATTTCGAAAAAAAACGACATCCCCGGCACAGAAACTGCACACTGTAAGTGCACCACATATTTCCTAGCAAACTTCGATATCTTGCACGTGGGTGGACATTCAACTCTTTGGACATTGAAGCTCGTGATGTCCAACCTGACCCCCCTCAAAAGATCCAAACAATGGCTGTAGACATCGGTTCTTTTGTATCCTCACAGTGGGCAAAATCATTCCTTAAGAACGGCTGTTTTGCATCCAGCTGGTCGCATGAGAAACATCAAGTCTTAATATGTCTTAAGTCTTAAGGGTTACAGCAAGCCATTCCAAAATGGACAGTGGTTCACCGTGAATCAGCAATTTTAAGACCAATGTCTTTCACGCAAATAAATGGCCTTTCACGGTTTGAAACGGTCGTTCACGTTTTTTTAACGCTGTTTCACGTTTTTCCCCACCTGCCAGGTGAGGGTTGTTAGATTTTATGTCAGTTGCCTCCTCCTCCTCCTCCTGCTCCTCCTCCTCCGCCTCCTCCTGCCTCGTCCTCCTCTCCTCCTCCTCCTCGTCCTCCTTGTTATCCTTGTCGTCCTTGTCGTCCTCGTCGTCCTTGCTCAACTGCGACCCGCGATCCACAGTGTTCTCTGCCGGACCTCAACCACGACCACCCACGCCCAGTGTTCCCTGCCGGACCTCAACCACGACCATCCACGCCCAGTCTTCCCTGCCAGACCTCAACCACGACCATCCGCGCCCAGTGTTCCCTGCCGGACCTCAACCACGACCATCCACGCCCAGTGTTCCCTGCCGGACCTCAACTGCGAGTATCCACGCCAAGTGTTCCCTGCCGGACCTCAACCACGACCATCCACGCCCAGTGTTCCCTGCCGGACCTCAACCGCGAGTATCCACGCCAAGTGTTCCCTGCCGGACCTCATGTAGGAAGATTTGCCAGATAGAATGCCAGAAAATCTGCCAGAAGATATGCCAGATAGATATGCCAGAAGATATGCCAGATAGAATGCCAGATAGAATGCCAGATAGAATGCCAGAAGATATGTCAGAAGATATGCCAGATAGAATGCCAGGTAATATGCCAGAAGATATGCCAGATAGAATGCCAGATAGAATGCCAGAAGATTTGCCAGATAATATGCCAGAAGATATGCCAGAAGATATGCCAGATAGATATGCCAGAAGATATGCCAGATAGAATGCCAAATAGAATGCCAGATAGGATGCCAGATAGAATGCCAGAAAATATGTCAGAATATATGCCAGAAGATATGCCAGATAGAATGCCAGATAGAATGCTAGAAGATATGTCAGATAGAATGCCAGAAGATATGCCAGATAGGATGCCAAATAGAATGCCAGATAGAATGCCAGAAGATTTGCCAGAAGATATGCCAGAACATATGCCAGAAGATATGCCAGATAGAATGCCAAATAGATTGTCAGAAGATATGTCAGATAGAATGCCAGAAGATTTGCCAGTAAGAAAATGTATAAATGTCATGGTGGGGATCACACGAAGTAAAGTAATTTTTCTCACTCTATGTCAGCCCACATGACAGTTCATTGAATTGCTCCTGTGTATCGATCGGCAATCTCATTCTTTCCGTTCAATGACTCCCACGTCAAGAGGAACGCGGTCATTATTCCCATGACAGGTTCCATACTTTGCAGGTGTCCATATAACCTGATTGATTCAGATGGGTTGAGATAAAGCTAGCAGATTTTTCATTGTCTTATTCCTTTCGATAATGTCACTGACTCCCAATTCAAGAGGAACATACGTGAATTTCATGACCAAGTCCTCACTGAAGGTGTCCATGCCTCCTGATTAGTTCAGATGGGCTGGGCCAGTGTGGACCCATGATGATTCATGCATATTCGTGTATATCCACTGACCCGAAACCGTCGCCGACGCACTGTAATAGTCTTTTCCCGGAGACTATTTTAACAATAGTCCTGGGCCCTTAGAGTGTACACATACATATTTAGGTTTTTTGCAACCCCGGGAAGCGTTCACAAAACATTTCCAGTCAACCGTTTTGAGATGTAAAAGACACGTATGTTGTGGATTGGGACTTGGTAGCTTTCGATTCATTGATGCATATCGGATTTGTTGGTTAAGTGTCTACCAATGACATTGCAAAATAGCTGTTTCATAAAAGTCTATGCGCCCCACATCTCCAACCAGAATTTTGGTAGCACGAAGTGCGCAGGTTTCCATTGGTTTCCAACTCGCTGTAAAGACCATGGTTTTGACGTTTTGACCGTTTGCAAACACAACACCACGAAAAAAAAAAAAAACAACAATTGGGCGATCCAAATCAGCAACCGGAAGAGTTGAATTCACTCGCTGCTCACACCGCCCATCCATGCAGCCGCTGGTGCGGCAACAGACTGCACCAAGCCCTCATGTAGTATTTTGTTTTGTTTTCCCACGAAAAGCTGCCCGTGAAAAAATCAAATGGTTTCGTGGTTCATGAAATTTTATAGATCATTCATGCGAAAACAAAAGATTCACGAAAATCACGAAATACGAAAATCACGAAAACCATGCCGGAAAGGTGTGCGTGAAAAAGCGTGAAAAGGCCATGAAAAAACCGCTCATGACCATGAAACCAGCGTGAAAAACGTGAAAATATAAAAATGATTTTCGCACCACGAAAATCACGAAATCACGAAAATCACGAAAACACACACTATTTTTGAAGGAAACATCAAGAACTTAAGGATTTATAAATCAACAGCCATGGTTTTGGAAACTTCCACTGGTGGGCATTGTTTTTTGGAATCTTTCATTTGTTGGCTTAAATTTGGATGTTATGCTTTACTATGTTTCTTGATAGCCATTTCAAAGCAATTTTCCGTTATTGAGTTCGATAATAATTTCACCCGACATGGGGAAGGTTGGTTCTATAGCTAAGCGGGGTGGACCCAGTGCTGAGCCCCTCCAACAGCTTGCTAGAGCCTTGTGTGAAAGGAAAGGTATGGCTCAATGATTGTGTGTTGGTGTGCGCAGTGAAGAAAAGCGATGGGGGAAAAAACTGGGAAGCCCGGCTGGTCCCCATTCCATGCGCCGCAATCTCGTCACCCAAGAGCTGTTGCTGCTCTTCACATGTGATTTGGATGCCCTTTGGAAATTGATCTTCTAGGGTGCAGAGGTGGAACACTCTAAGAAACAAGTGGAGAATTATAGACTTACCACCCTTAGCCCGGACATATGCACATTAAATATAGACATAAATACCCTAAGTGTCCAGGACTATTGTTAAAATAGTCTCCGGGAAAAGACTATTAAAGTGCATCGGCGACGGTTTAGGGTCAGTGGATATACACGAATATGCATGAATCATCATGGGTCCACACTGGCCCAGCCCATCTGAACTAATCAGGAGGCATGGACACCTTCAGTGAGGACTTGGTCATGAAATTCACGAATGTTCCTCTTGAATTGGGAGTCAGTGACATTATCGAAAGGAATAAGACAATGAAAAATCTGCTAGCTTTATCTCAACCCATCTGAATCAATCAGGTTATATGGACACCTGCAAAGTATGGAACCTGTCATGGGAATAATGACCCCGTTCCTCTTGACGTGGGAGTCATTGAACGGAAAGAATGAGATTGCCGATCGATACACAGGAGCAATTCAATGAACTGTCATGTGGGCTGACATAGAGTGAGAAAAAAAACGTGAAAAACACGTGAACGACCGTTTCAGACCGCGAAAAGCCATTTATTTGCATGACAGACATATGCCCTAATTTGGCCTGAATCACTGTGAATCATTGTCCATTTTGGAATGGCTTGCTGCAAGCCTTAAGACATACTAAGACATGATGTTTCTCATGTGACCAGCTGGATGCAAAACAGCCGTTCTTAAGGAATGACTATGCCACTATGCCCACTGTGAGGATACAAAAGAACCGATGTCTATAGCCATTGCTTGGATCTTTTGAGGGGGATCAGGTTGGACATCACCAGGTGCAATGTCCAAAATGTCCACCCACGTGCAAGATATCGAAGTTTGCTAGGAAATATGTGGTGCACTTACAGTGTGCAGTTTCTGTGCCGGGGATGTCGTTTTTTTTCGAAATTCCAAATGGGAGTTCAGCGTGACTAGGCGTGATTGCCAAAGACTACTGGGAAATTGCCGGAAATAGACTTTGCGTGTAATTAAGACCATTGTTTAAAAAGTCTTTAGACTCAGACCCCAGGGAACAAAATAAAAAAAATAAGTAAATAAATAAATATATATATAGATAGGTATTTAGACATATACATGAAGGAGAAATTTCCGAGTTACAGACACGCGAACTTGACGTCAGTCCAGAGCTTGTGCTGGTCCGGGTTTGTGCACAGCACGTTGGTCAATCTCTGTGTGAATTTCAGCTTTGCGCCATCAAATTTCTGGCCACTGTTTTTGCAGGAATTCTGCGCTATCCCAGGAAGTGGGCACATGCATTTGCGACAACATTGGCACATTGGCAGCAGAGCTCCACGTGTGAAAGCGGCCTCTGGAACCCACTCATACGGGAAAATGTACGTGAAAATTGTGGCTTTCCCACCCCGACCAAGCTGAACAACCATTTGGCCGTGAAAACACTCTATAGTCGCTTCGCGAAATTTTCGTGTACGTGAGCAGCCAGGTCCCAACAAACATGGACGAATGGCCCTCTAGGGACGGTCTCGTGTGTGGTCGGATCATGTTCGGATCATGCTCGGATCGGTTCCGCATTGTAAATGGGGTTTCAACTGTTTTTCGTGCATGTGCGGTCGACAGAATTCCATTGTGATTTGCAACTGTAGGATCGTTTCCGCATTGTAAATGGGGTTGCAAGTGGTGCTGGTGGATGAGTTGCCGATGGTGGAGGAGTTGCCGATGGAGTTTTGAAGGAAGTCTCGCACGAAATGCGTTTTTGAGAGATAGCAGATGCACGAAACCCTATGTTTTTCCATACAAAGTCCGTCCCCGAACCTCGATGATCTACCTCTGCGGTGCGACGGGTGCGAGACGGTCTCGTGTGTGGTCGGATCATGGGCGGATCATGGTCGGATCATGCTCGGATCGGTTCCGCATTGTAAATGGGGTTTCAACTGTTTTTCGTGCATGTGCGGTCGACAGAATTCCATTGTGATTTGCAACTGTAGGATCGTTCCCGCATTGTAAATGGGGTTGCAAGTGGTGCTGGTGGATGAGTTGCCGATGGTGGAGGAGTTGCCGATGGAGTTTTGAAGGAAGTCTCGCACGAAATGCGTTTTTGAGAGATAGCAGATGCACGAAACCCTATGTTTTTATGTTTTCCCATACAAAGTCCGTCCCCGAACCTCGATGATCTACCTCTGCGGTGCGACGGTTGCGAGACGGTCTCGTGTGTGGTCGGATCATGTTCGGATCATGCTCGGATCGGTTCCGCATTGTAAATGGGGTTTCAACTGTTTTTCGTGCATGTGCGGTCGACAGAATTCCATTGTGATTTGCAACTGTAGGATCGTTCCCGCATTGTAAATGGGGTTGCAAGTGGTGCTGGTGGATGAGTTGCCGATGGAATTCCATTGTGATTTGCAACTGTAGGATCGTTCCCGCAATTTAAATGGGATTGCAAGTGTTGCTGGTGGATGAGTTGCCGATGGAATTCCATTCTGCTTTGCAACTGTAGGATCGTTCCCGCAATGTAAATGGGATTGCGGTTTGCAACTCAGTCTCTGCAGATCGCATTGTAATGGCTGCGTCAAGGTTGCTTCGTGCTGTGGCTGCATTCGTAATACTATTGTCTTTTGCAGCTGGATCTCGGAAATCGTCTTGGAGTGGCTGCATGAAGGCTGCGACAGTGATTTGTCAGCAGATTTTCTCCATTTTGGCGCTAGTGATTTTCCTTCTAAAAATCCTTGTAAAAAGTGCTTCAAAATCGTCTTTTTTTCGCTCTGGCGTCGAGATCCGGTTTTGGAGCTACAATTTCGGACGCCGTTGCGCGTAGTTCTATTGTGTTTTGCAACTCAGTCTCTGCAGATCGCATTGTGTAATGGCTGCGTCAAGGTTGCTTCGTGCTGTGGCTGCATTCGCAATACTATTGTCTTTTGCAGCTGGATCTCGGAAATCGTCTTGGAGTGGCTGCATGAAGGCTGCGACAGTGATTTGTCAGCAGATTTTCTCCATTTTGGCGCTAGTGATTTTCCCTCTAAAAATCCTTTTTAAAAAGTGCTTCAAAATCGTCTTTTTTTCGCTCTGGCGTCGAGATCCGGTTTTGGAGCTACAATTTCCGACGCCGTTGCGCGGAGTTCTATTGTGTTTTGCAACTCAGTCTCTGCAGATCGCATTGTAATGGCTGCGTCAAGGTTGCTTCGTGCTGTGGCTGCATTCGTAATACTATTGTCTTTTGCAGCTGGATCTCGTAAATCGTCGTGGAGTGGCTGCATGAAGGCTGCGAAATGGATTTGTTAGCAGATTTTCTCCATTTTGGCACTAGTGTTTTTTTGTTGCACGTAGGTTTAGAGCAGTGTGAAGTGTGGGGCGTAAAGAGTGCAGTGTGAAGTGTGAAGTGTGAAGGAAGCAGTGGGAAGTGAGAAGTGTGAAGTGTGGAGTGTGAAGTGTGCAGTGTGGAGTGTGAAGTTTAAGTTTGGAGTGCGAAGAGCGCAGTGTGAAGTGTGAAGTGCGAAGTGTGAGGTTTGGAGTGTGAAGGAAGCAGTGAGAAGTGAGAAGTGTGGAGTGTGAAGTGTGAAGTGTGGAGTGTGAAGTTTGAAGTTTGGAGTGCGAAGAGGGCAGTGTGCAGTGTGAGGTGTGGAGTGTCGAGGGAAGGACACGGTCGGGACAGGTTGTCTTTGAACTATAGGTCATTTATGTTTGGGAAACTTCCGCCGCCGGCTTGCCCGGGTCTATGTTAAATTAACATAGACCCTGAAAATCACCCAGTTTTAGTGGAAACGAATCTTCCAAATCCAATGACTGCCAGGGTCAACAAGTTAATTTACAGGAGGGTAAATCCATCAGCAACTCCTCCCAGGGACCATTTTTTTTGGTTGACCCCCATAAGGGGGATAAAATCAGCAATTGTGAGGCATCAGATTTCGACCAATCTGAAAGATGGGTAGTTTAACTGGTTTAACTGGTTTAACTAATCCAAAATAGTCTGTTTATCGGATTATTTACTTGGATTTTTGTACATGGTATTACTAAGATCTTTTTCCAGGGGTATTTATTAATCAGCTACAAAAATTGGATCTTATTCTTAGATTATCTACTAATCAGCCAAGAATCTGCCATTTTTTGCAGGGTCTCTGGCTGGCCATGATTTGGCAACCCCTGTTCGCAAACCAAGACACCCAATCAACACATGTTGAACAAAAAGTCGTTATTTGATACTTGGATGAACCTGGATGTCCATTGCCGGTTGTTAGCTGCTTTATAGTTCCCAGGTATCACTTACACACACAAACATATATCTATATATATATATATGGATAAATTATAACGACCTCACTGCGACCTCACTGGAATCATGGTTAGTAAGGGAAATCATCCCCAAATGGCCGCAAGATTCAGGTTAGTGAAATATTATTTCATTTACCCATATATATATATATATTATATATATTATATATATACGTATATACATAATTTCATTGGCTTTGAAATGATACTAAACAATACAGATATGCCCAGATAGTTCAGCCATGTATAACCGGGCTGACCTTTAGTATCGTAGCCGCTACGGCGCCACGGATCCCACCTAAGTGTCACCAGCCCCGAAATCAGCTCGGTGAACAGCCTTGGATGGTTGGTGGCATCCTCCTAAGGAACGCTACCACTGAGTGGCAAAATTGCAGTTGTGGGACCCAGGGACCCCAGGGACTGGTGGGGCTTGGATTTCACCGGTAGTTTTAAGGGTGAAATCCACTGATCCAGAGGAAAGCAATGGTGGAGGTGCTGTGAATGGTTTAGAATGACATCCTGCAGTTGGCAACTATGAAAGGAAACTATGAAACACTGTAAATAATGGGATTATCATGGGATCAACAATCTACCAACTGGTACAGGATTTCTTACATCCACAGGATCAACAAAATTGGACGCCCTATTTGTCACATTCCACCAGCTATAGTTGCTTTGTTTTCATTATTTCAATATTTCTGTTGACCGCTATGGGCGGTGGCCTAGTTTGTAGTATGAAGTCAGTAAAAATAGCATGTAGTGCAAGTTAGTAGTGAATAGTTAGTAGTTGAACTAAGTTGGTAGTTCGTAGTGAGTAGCCCCAGCAGTACTAAGGAGAGGTAGTTTAGTGGTAGTGGTAGTAGCAGCAGCCCAGGTGATGCAAAAGCTATTCTGCTGCCAGGATGGTTTCCAGATATGTTCCAGATTGTACAAATGTTGGGGGATGATTTGGGGAAGGTACAGGAAGGGGCCCCAAAATATAGGTGACTTAGTTTATAACTAGGTTAAGTATACTTGACTGGAGGTTATAGTGGAATATGTGGATAGATTTATATATATATACATACTCGGGTGCTCTCTTTGGTAGGCCTCAAAGCAGTCTCATTCTTGGAGTTGACAAGCAGTATGCAAGTTGTCAAGTAGCCACACAGTGATCAGATTCAGCAGCGCTTTCTATGTTCGATTTCACTTGGGGGTGAACCGTTGGGGGTTTCAAACATGGGCATAGCCTGGCTGCAACCCCCATAAATTGGTGAATACAACTTCTAACAACGGCCGGTTGTGACAAGAAAGAAAAGTCACTTTTCAGTGACATGGTTTTAACCACCAGTTTATACCCATTTATGAACAATACCAGTGGTTGTAAACCCCATCAATTAACATATCATTTCTATACACAAAAAAACAGGGGAGATGACGCATATTGAAACCACCAATCAGTTCATATCGCGCCTCATCTCCAAATTTTCTGGCTCATCCCCATTCGTCAGTAAGTCACCCTATGTTCGGAATGCATAACCCCATTAAAAAACCTTAGCTAGGGCAATCTTAGATGGGTAGTTTAACCCTTTAGTCTTTTGGTATCAATGGGATTGTGTGGTATCAATGGGATTATGTACGTTCACCAGCTAAGTTTTTTTGCAGGGTATCTCAGATTGGCCATGTTTACCATAAAAGCTGGTTG
This sequence comes from Cladocopium goreaui, assembly GCA_947184155.2. Taxonomy (NCBI): domain Eukaryota; class Dinophyceae; order Suessiales; family Symbiodiniaceae; genus Cladocopium; species Cladocopium goreaui. The sequence goes on along the minus strand of CAMXCT020002258.1, from coordinate 338,014 downwards.
GTGGTTTGGAACATGTTTTTCCCTATATTGGGAATTTCATGGTCCCAATTGACTTTCATATTTTTCAGAGGGGTAGGTCAACCACCATCCAGTTATATTACGCATATACCTTCAATAAACCACTAACCACTATTAACTTTGGAAAACCACCATTTTTAATGGGAAAACTCACTATAAATGGCAATTTTCAACCCCTAAAGGTAGAACTGGCCTTCTCAAGGCACCTTTTCTTCGGGATACTCCGGACTCATCGAACTGGGCTGCAGCGACAATGTCACCTCGGTGCCGTTGCGGTCAAGGGTGAACCATGAAAAATGGTGGAAATAACTGGAATGACCAAGAAAAATGCTGAGAAAAAGCCAGAAAATATCGAAAATGCGGATTTTGAACTGGGGAAAGATCCGGAACATTGGACTGGACTTAGTTAGTTTCTATGAATACACTGGTTGATCATCATGCGGGCCTTGATTCAGACTACTTGTTGGGTAGGAAAGGAATGGAAAGGAAGCTGAAAATAAGGTTGGGTAGACCCATTGGTTTCCGAGCGCACCTGCCGAGATTTTTCATGGAGACCCCTAAGATTGGGTTAGGTCCTTAAACTTATATATTATCCCACTTGAAAGTAACACGTAATCTTCCGATGGACAAGAAACCGAATACAGTGATGTACAGTTGCACATTTCTTTTTGAATCTAGTTGTTTCAACATTCCACTCCGCAACAACCATGTGATATTGGTCTACAAACAGGAGTCCAGATCTGCGCATCCTCGGCATGTCACCAGGATTTCTTAAGGGGTGTGAAATAAAAACTATAGCGCAATTGGTCCCTTGTCCGTGTAATTACCAATGTCAATCTTGGCAGTTACACCTCCAGTTTTTTCTTGGTGATAGTAGAGTTTCAAATCCTAGTTGGGTGGTGGTAAAACCTCCTGGTTTTGATCTCAAAAAAGGAGGATAACTTTGATGGCGCCGGTGTCTCAAGAAATCCACCTGTTCTTTTTTGGAGAACGATGATGAATCTTTGCTGGGATTAGACATCTATAAGTTATAGTAGATGTCCTGTTCCCATTGGTTGGTTGATTAATAGAGGGGTTTGTTTACCCCTTTAACAACAGGTAAATGATGATAGATGGTATACCAGCTCCCGGTGCCTCTATTTTTACCAAACGGACATATAAGCGTATATTATGGGGATATCATGGGATATACTGATGAGATTTCCCTACCCAGTAGGTCGCAGTCGTTAGCTATTTGTCGGTTTTACAACTACATAGGGTGTATGGTGGCTGGTGTTTTTACCCTCTGGTTATGTCAAAATAGCTATGGTATAGATGGCCCACAGAAATAGATGGTTTACCTGGGTTTACCTATGAATAGCATGGTGATTTTCCATGGCTATGTTAAATAACCAAAGGGTAGTTGAACCAAGTTTGCAACTGGGAAGCATGTTGCGTGTGAATAAGAGATATCAATTCAGAGCTTACCCATAGGCAACAAGTCAATCTCTCTGGACGTGAAAAGCACTGGAAAATCGACGGGTGGCATTTTCGTTGTGCCTTTCGGCGTGGTGTGTACATGTTTTGGAATTCTGAACTACTTTCATTTGGCCAACTTTGAAACTTTCATGATTTGGCACCGCACCTTGCCTGGTTCGCAACATGAGGGAGCTCAACAGCAGAGAATGAGAAGCTCGAGAAGCTGGCGGCCTGGAGCTGCACTTCTTTCAACCCCAACTTCGTGCAGAAGGGCCAGTCGGAGAAGCTCCTTGCCATGTTTACTAGAAATGTGCATTCTGCATGTCCAATGTCAGCTGCCACTGGTGAACTTCAAGATTGGTGTGCTTCCCGCTTCATTTGATGCGAATCTGAGGTTCCAGGACCTCTGTGCACACATCCAGGCTTCGGAGAAGACCTGCCTGATCCACTGCAACTCTGGCGTGCAGAGATCTCCACGGTCTTTAGATCACCTGATGGCTGCACCTCCCGCTGGATCGCATACGCCTACGGCGAAGTCCGGACCACTCACGCACTCGTCGAGTCTGGCGGAAGTCGAGGGCACGGAGTGGATGATCCTCACGCCAGATGGTGACCCAATGGCGCCTTGCCGGCCGGAGTCGCCAGGTCTGTCTAATGCGGGTCGCGCCTAAGGGGCCCCCTGATTCTGTGTAAATGGACGACCCTTGAAAGATCGATCTGTTCTCTTGTCAGCCAACATGTATGTTTCCACAGTCCATGCCGCAATGTCATCAGATGCCACTGGAAAAAATCTAGGGCAATCTTAGATGGGTAGAAACTAATCCTTTAGTCTTTTTGTATCAATGGGATTTTCTACTAACCAGCTAAGAATCAAATGTTTGTGCGCAGGGTATCTAAGATTGGCCATGAAATATACCCTGTGTTTTGTAGTTTAGTTGAGTTCATGATGCTTGATTTGCACCTGAGATGATTCTTGGGTGATGAGATAGACCCAATCATTGTGGTATTATTTCAGAGCCAAATTGTGCAAGGTGAGACTCACATTAGGTGCACGATTTTGCAACCATCCACTGTATGCTGGATAGAAGTCAAATTCGTAGCCCCTATTGGCTCTCCATGGCTAATAGAGAATATGTACAGTATACCCCTAGCTCTTAATCGCTCCACTCACCACTGTTTGAAACACATCCCATTGAATCCCATAGCAGAAAAGTCTTATCCCCTTGATCTGGTTATAGATATCTTAGCTCCCTCACACCACTGGATACCTTAGGTGCCCCAAAAAAAATCTGCCGCAGGTAGCAAGTCACCAATGCGCACCCACCCCTTGCACCTCGATCCAAGTTTGGGATGTCTGGGAAGGCATCTCAGGCAGAAATGTTGTGGCTAACCATACCTGGTTGGTGGTTTGGAACATTTTTTATTTTTCCATAAAATTGGGAATAATCATCCCAATTGACTAATATTTTTCAGAGGGGTTGAAACCACCAACCAGATATAGAATAAGTCAGTCTTATAGATCATCTCATTACTCCTTGGTAAACATACAAAAAACTTTGGAAAACCACCATTTTTATGTGGGTAATTAAACTATTTTTATGGTCATGTTCAATAGCTATGTTAAATTACCAGATGTTATATAACTTTGTTGTATGTGTAGTTCATGGTAATCAGTATAAGACATTGACATGGGTTGTAAACCACACAATAAGGTGAACCTATTTGAGGCCAGGCCCCCCAATCCTTAGTCAAGTTGGTTGTAGGTCAATTGTTGGCTTTGTTAAAATGGTTGGGCTTAATCCACTAGTATAGTCGGATAAGTATATTGTTAACTGTTGGATTTCCATGTGGCATTGGGTAATCCACACGTTGTTTGTTGTTGGATATAACATACCCATAGCTGGCTTAACCAACAAGCCCGTCCTGCAACAACTTCCAAGAACTGGGGGTGCTTCCCACGAGGCTTTCTCATGATTGATACAAGGTGAGGCCACCGTTTGCGATAGGAAAATCTATCAATGGGAATTCCAGGATCCTAAATTGGAGGTACGTTAGTACCATATTTCAGGCCATATTTTGTGGTGATATTCCCTTACATCGGCGTGAAAAATAGGCCTTATATATGGTGTTTGACATGGACTTATAATTGATAATAGCTAAGTTATCGTCAACTGGCAGTATCATCAGATATCATCAACTGGCATTATCATTATATTTCGTCAACTGGCATTATCATCATATATCGTCAACTGGCAGTATCTTCTGATATCGTCAACTGGCATTATCATCAGATATCGTCAACTGGCAGTATCATCAAATATCGTCAACTGGCACTATCATCAGATATCGTCAATTTGGCATTATCATCACATATGTCAACTGGCAGTATCATCACATATTGTCAACTGGTATTATCATCATATATCGTCAACTGGCGTTATCATCAGATAGCGTCAACTGTCAGTATCATCAGATATCATTAACTGGCAGTATCATCAGATACCGTCAACTGTCAGTATCATCAGATATCATCAACTGGCATTATCATTATATTTCGTCAACTGGCATTATCATCATATATCGTCAACTGGCATTATCATCAGATATCGTCAACTGGCAGTATCATCTCAGATATCGTCAACTGGCAGTATCATCAGATATCGTCAACTGGCACTATCATCAGATATCGTCAACTGGCAGTATCATGTCAACTGTCAGTATCATCAGATATCATCAACTGGCAGTATCATCAGATATCGTCAACTGGCAGTATCATCAGATATCAACTGGCATTATCATCAAATATCGTCAACTGTCATTATCATCAGATATCATCAACTGGCGGTATCATCATATACCGTCAACTGGCAGTATCATCAGATATCATCAACTGGCATTATCATCAGATATCGTCAACTGGCAGTATCATCTGATATCGTCAACTGGCATTATCATCAGATATCGTCAACTGGCAGTATCATCCGATATCATTTACTGGCAGTATCATCAGATATCATTAACTAGCAGTATCATCATATATCATCACATATATCAACTGGCATTATCATCAGATATCAACTGGCAGTATCATCAGGTATCATTAACTGGCATTATCATAGCTCATGAACTGGCATTATCATTATATATCGTCAACTGGCAGTATCATCAGATAGCATCAACTGACATTATCACCTGGCATTATCATCAGACATCATTAACTCAAACTATCATCATACACAGTCAACTGACATGATCATCAGATATCATCAACTGGCAGTATCATCATATGTCGTCAACTGGCAGTATCATCAGATATCATCTACTGGCACTATCATCATACACCGTTAACTGACATTCTCATCAGATATCATCTGCTGGCAGTATCATCAGATATCGTCAACTGGCAGTATCATCATATATCGTGAACTGGCAGTATCATCAGGTATCATCAACTTGCAGTATCATCACATATTGTCAACTGGTATTATCATCATATATCGTCAACTGGCATTATCATCAGATACCGTCAACTGTCAGTATCATCAGATATCATCAACTGGCAGTATCATCAGATATCGTCAACTGGCAGTATCATCAGATATCATCAACTGGCATTATCATTATATTTCGTCAACTGGCCTTATCATCATATATCGTCAACTGGCAGTATCTTCTGATATCGTCAACTGGCATTATCATCAGATATCGTCAACTGGCAGTATCATCATATATCGTCAACTGGCACTATCATCAGATATCGTCAACTGGCATTATCATCACATATGTCAACTGGCAGTATCATCATATACCGTCAACTGGCATTTTCATCAGATATCGTCAACTGGCAGTATCATCAGATATCGTCAACTGGCAGTATCATCATATATTGTCAACTGGCATTATCATCACATATCATCAATTGTCATCTAAAATCCCTTAAAATTCACGTTTGCGCATGGCGCTGGTGAGTTGGCACGACCGATGCATTGCTTCCGGCATGAATTGCTGAATGCAATGCGTTCTCTGGGCTTCGTGAGGATCCCTCGCAATCCGTGTCAAACCGAGTCCAAGGTGGTCAGCGGAGGTGGTGGTCAAACCGCGCAAAGATCTGCTGGTTTTGGCACAAAGGCCGCTGCAGCGCGCCCCGCTTCTGCAGTGTCGCCCACGACGCCGAGGTGGTGATCGTCAGTACCTTGGCACCAGCACCCTCAGGGGTACTGGTTTCTGAGGCTCCCAGGGGGGGTCACACCAAGGTGCTTTGGCACAGACAACTCTGGCAAGATTGCCACCAGAGGAGACTGGGTGATTCTGAGGAGGTGCATCACCTGGATGAGGATAAGGGGAACAACAAAGCCAGGAATCTGGCCATGGTGGCAGCCAGAGCCCACAGGCAACATCATGCCAGGGGCAGGAGGAGGGTACCAGTGTGGGGCAGGAGGGTGCGAGCACCCAGGCGAAGGTAGGAAGGAGCAGGAGGAGGGTGGAGTATGATTTTATTATAAAAAAAAAAGAAAAAAGAAGAAAAAAAAGGGAAAAAAAAGCAACCAAAGAGTGGTCAATTCCGTACAAAATCATTAAAATTCCTTGAAATTCCTTAAAATTCTTGAAAATTGCCTAAAAATCACTAAAAATCCATCAAAATTCTCTAAGCAACTTTAAAATAACTTCAAATTCTCTAAATTCATTAGAATTCCTTGAAATTTCCTGAAAATCATAATAATCAGTAAAAATTCTTCAATTCCTTAAAATTCCCTAATATTCCTTAAAATTCATTAAAATTCCATCAAAATCATAATAACCATTAAAATTCCGTAAAATTCCTTAAAACGTTTTCAAATTCCTTAATATTATTCAAAATTTTCTGAAATTCCCTTAAATTCCATAAAATTCCCTTAAAACCTTAAAATTCCTTAAAATCCAGCATTAAAAAAAAATCTTTAAAAATCCTTAAACATCCATAAAATTGCTCAAAAAACTTATGTTTTTCTTTAAATCCTTAAAATTCCTTCAAAATCGTCAAAGATCTTCACCTTAAAAATCCTACAAGAATTTCATTAAAATTGTTTGAAATTTTCGAAAATTCCTTGAAATTCCTCAAAAGTCCTTGAGATTCCCAAAATTCCTTAAGAACCCTTACAATTCCGTAAAATTCCCTAAACATCCCTAAAATTCCTTTAAAATCATTAAAATTCATGAAAATTCCTTTAAAATTCCTAAAATTTGCAAAAAAAAATCCTAATTATCATGATTTTTTCAAATTCCCAAAAATAATCAAAAGTCCCATCATATTCCCTAAAAATATGTTTTTCAAAAATTCCGTAAAAATCATAAAAATCATCAAAATTCTTCAAAATTCACTAAACATCCTTTAAATTCTTTAGAATTCCTTAGAATTCTTTAATACTCCTTAAAATTCATTCAAAAATCCTTCAAAATCATAGAAGTCATGAAAATTCTTTCAAATTCCCTAAACATCCTTATATTTTTTAACTTAAATTCTTTAAAATTCCGTAATAATCATTAAAATTCAGCAAACATCCGCAAAATTCCGCTAAATTTCCTCTAAAATTCCTTCAGATTCCGGATTTTTTTAAAATTAAAACTAGACGACGGATGGCCCGAGTGCGTAGAGGAGCAGGGTTTTCTCTTGTTAGTATGGGGACACCATATGACAGGACAATATATTAAAGATGTATTATAGGCAGACAAGAAGAGGAGTATCAAGACAATATAGCTATTACACACAGGCGCTTTTACAAACAGACGATTTTACACACAGACGCTTTTACACACGAACACTTTTACACACAGACGCTTTTACACACAGACGCTTTTACACAGAGACACTTTTACACACAGACGCTTTTACACGCAAACGCTTTTACACACAGACGCTTTTACACACAAACACTTTGACACACAAACACTTTTGCACACAAAAGCTTTGACACACAGACGCGTTTACACACTAACACTTTTACACACAGACGCTTTTACACACAGACGCTTTTACACACAGACGCTTTTACACACAGACGCTTTTACACACAGACGCGTTTACACACAGACGCTTTTACACACACACGCTTTTACACTCAGACGCTTTTACACACAGACGCTTTTACACGCAGACGCTTTTACACACAGAAGCTTTTACACACAGACGCTTCACTTTGGGCACCTTAGTTGGTGGTGTTTCCTTCAAGGTCACCTTCCCGATCACATCGGCACGCTCATACCCTTGGCAATGTTCTGTCAAAATTCCAAAGTTGGCGAGGTCCACGCCACAGCTGGATGGGATTCTGCGACCGCCGTAGCTTTCCCTGTTTTCGACACATCCGCCGAAAAGCCAGCCAGAAATGTCGAATGCTGCTTAACCTCCATCTGTGTGACACTTATACACACAGACGCTTTTACACACAAACACTTTGACACACAAACACTTTTGCACACAAAAGCTTTTACACACAGACGCGTTTACACACAGACGCTTTTACACACAGACGCTTTTACACGCAGACGCTTTTGCACACAGAAGCTTTTACACACAGACGCTTTTACACACAGACGCTTTTACACACAGACGCGTTTACACAGACGCTTTTACACACAGACACTTTTACACACAGACGCTTTTACACACAAACACTTTGACACACAGACACTTTTGCACACAAAAGCTTTTACACACAGACGCTTTTACAAACTAACACTTTTACACACACAGACACTTTTACACACAGACGGTGTTGACGCTTTTACACACAGACGCGTTTACACAGAGACGCTTTTACACACAGGACATCGCAATTTGCTATAGTTGTGGGCGATTAAACCTCATCTCATGCGAAATGGTCGCGATTAGACAAGAGAAATTACAATTTCACTTCAGTTTTTGTCGATCGAACCTCGTTTCGTGCGAAAGGGTTGCGCGGAGCAACTTGAAATCGCAATTTTACCGCAGTTTTTGACGATCGAACCTCATTTCGTGCGAAAGGGCTGCGCGGGACACTTGTCCCGGGCAAATTTGAAATCGCAATTTTACCTCAGTTTTTGGCGATCGAGCCTCATTTGGTGCGACAGGGTGCGCGGGACAACTTGAAGTCGCAATTTTACCTCAGTTTTTGGGACACCTGAAATCGCAATTTTACTTCAGTTTTTGGCAATCGAACCTCGTTTCGTGCGAAAGGGTTGCGTTTCGTGCCGTCTCGTTGGCACTGCCCCTGCCCCCGCCTTCAGAAGAGAAATAGAAAAGAAGGAGAGGGCAAGAGGGCAAGAGGAGAAGATGTGAAGATGTGAGGATGTGAAGATGTGAAGATGTGAGGCTGTGAAGATGTGAAGATGCGAGGATGAGAAGATGTGAAGATGAGAAGATGTGAAGATGAGAAGATATGAAGATCAGAAGATGTGAAGATGTGAAGATGAGAAGATGTGAAGATGAGAAGATGAGATACAGACCCCCACTATTGGAAGAACCCTGCGCTCAGACGCTCTCGGGAATTATCAAAAAATCATTAAAGTTTCCCTAAAATGCCATAAAATTCACTAAAATTCTTTAAAATTCCTTCAAGTTCCTTAATTAGCCACATATGGCACTGATATTGGTTCCAGCTACGTGCCCAGGCGTTGATCCTCGTGCCTCCGACGTCCCTCAGCTGTCTGGGAGATGGGCCCAACTCTGGTTGGCTGCTGCCCCTGTTGGATAGCGAAGTTGGTGCGTTTATAAGTCCAATAACTATAGATATATATGGTTTATTATGGTAGATAGATATATCTAGATAGATATGGTTTATGGTTTGTGGTTTATGGTAGGTATATCTATATTGTCTATGAGTTATTATGGTTTGTTTTGGTTTTTTCTAGTAGATCAAACGAACTAGTTTATGGGGGTTATAAGCCAACTTTTAATTGTGGTGTATGGGGGCTATATCTATATAGTTGCTATGGTTTTTAAACCAACTTGTAACTGGGGGGCAGCACCTTGTTATACGAGGATGACTGTACCATATAATTTGAAACTTATATAGATCTTCTTAGTGAAACTGTACCCCCAAGCATGGTTCGCCAAAACACACATGGAAATGAAATGAATTCCATCACGCCAGCATTCAGAATAGGTATATGAACAACAAATTAATGTACGTCTTTGCAATACTTGCGTGGCTTCACTTTAATCATTATTGAGGGCAAAAGGCCAGTAGCGAACGAGTCAAACGCTAACCATATCAAAATACCATGCGCGACCCTCCATTAAATTGCAAGCGACAAAATGTGCGGTACCATGACTTGAGGATTTTTTAAGTGTTGTTTATTCCTTGAAATGTTAAGTTTAACCTTTGACTGTCTTTCGGTTTGTCTGTTGTTTTTTTGAAACCCCAAATCCACTGGTTGATTTTTTAGTGTGTTAAAGTGCCCTAAGTAAAGTGGATATTGGTTGTAGATCCCTTATTTTCGGACATCCACATCATATCAATTTACTCTTATATACATCCCGTTCCACAGTATCCCATGATATCCTTTCAAATCAAGTTAAATCCCCGCCATATTCTCACTATCACCAGTTATAGACCACAATGAACCACCATGAAACAACTCTCAATCACTAGAAACCACTTCAAAACAACGATAAACCATTGTTAAGCCCCTACTATCCCAGTCTTAACCACTATGCATCACTATTAAGCCATGGAAACACTCACGTTTTGGCCCGAAGGGCAGCACGGTGGCGGCGTATGAAAGCTGGGTCACCCAAGGGACGGGAACCCAGTTGGAAAGCACCTGGTAAGTCCATGCCAGTTGCATACAAAAAACTATGGAAAATGGTGATTTATAGTGGAAATACCCATTAAAAATGGTGATTTTCCATACATAACTATGGAAAGATCCACCATTTTATAGCTGGGTAAATCCACTATTTCGACTGGGCCATTTTCAATAACTTTTTGTATGTTTACCAGAGGGTAGAACATGGGTAGTTTGTTTACCAGAGGGTAGATGGTCATGTTGATGGGATTAGATCTAATGTGGGAAAACTGTCAAAAAGTCCACGAAAATCATCAACCATGGTATAAGAAAACCATGGTATAAGGACAGGATTATAGAGGATTATTACAATAATGATCATGTGGGTTTTTAAATAATGCCATAAACTCACCATCCCCAGTCATCACCATTTTGATAGTTGGTATGTAGAAACCATTCCCAGTCATTGGTGGTAAGTGTTTCCATTGTTTTATACCCACATGAGCTTTTTCAAGCAATCGCCTTTCTGAATGGTGAGTTCTTTCCATTGCCATGTTTTCCGGGTGAAACCAACGGAGTAAGAATAGGTGGTGTTAAAAGGGGGATGGGATTATTAGTAAGGTAAATCCATAAGTTGGATTCCACCCAATTAGTATACTGATAGATACATGGTTTTATCCCATTCATTACCATTCTTAGTAAGATAGTCTATCTCCAAATTGTCTCCAATGTTGAAGATCAGTTTGGTCCCATAAATTCCATTAAATCCCAACAGCTTCCATTTTGTCCCATTATGAACCACTAGCATGTTAGTAAAGCAATCGTAAACCACCCGAATTGTACTTCTAGCATCAATGGCTAGTATAAACCATCAAAATATGGATGGTTTACGGTGCTGTTTTTCTAACATTATTGGAAGTAATGAGAATTTAAATGGACCATTAGAAAGATAGTGAAATAATAAAGGAGATCCCAATCTATACTGTGGAATCTAACGGGAAGAAATGGGATTGAATGGTGATATTTCATGCACATATTAAACATGAGTGGGACATATTCACGGGCTATTTAATGGGTTACCCGCTGGTAAACTGTTGCATAACTATGGAAAATCACAATGTTTAATGGGTAAAATCAACTATTTAAATGGCAATTTTAAGAGCAAAATGTTTCTCTACCAGAGGGTATTATTTCCAGGAATCGTAAGTGGGTTGGGAGGCTCCTGGTGTTCGACAGCCTAAGTTGACGCACGGTTCGCTTGTTTAATTGGTGGATTGACTGGGGGATAAAACGGAAAGCGGTGAAGAATGCATTGTTTGTTTGCAAATGTGGTAGAAGTACCGTAACCTTCGGATTTACCCTCTGGTAAACAAACATAGCTATTGAAAATGGCCATTTATATTTGATTTACCCACTAAAAATGGTGATTTCCCATAGTTATGTTAGTTTACCAGAGGGTATACCAATGTTAGGGCGATAGTGAGAATAATCCATTGGATTCTTGGATGATCAAGGTGGTCATTGTATGGGTAGTCAAAACTAAAGACTAGAGATTTGAGCCAATTTTTTAGTACTAACCATCCAATTATTGGGGTATACACACCATACACACACACTTTTGACCCATGCCCGTATATCTCAATTTACGCACGTTGTAGCCATGGTTCTACCCAGAAACTAACCAATTGCCAAAGTTTAGGCTACACTGGGCCGTGTTCTGCACTCAACGTGAACTTGTTGGGCGACGTACAGGGCTCAGACGGTCTTCGGTGTTTGAGCGATTGCAGGAGGGATTCTAGACAGGGTGTATGCCAATTAATGAGGAACATGACGATCACCAGTGAATTTTCAGGTGCCCTATTTCCAGACAAACCCCTGTCAGAAATGACTAGCCGAGTGTTAAGACACATGTCACCAGTTTTCCCTTGTGTAAAAACTCTTCAAGCTGGATTTATGAAAATCTTTGCCCGATGTTTGGAAAATCAGGGACCCCACAATCCCTGGTTGGTGGTTTTGGAACATGTTTTATTTTCCCCAATAATTGGGATGATGATCCAATCTGACTAATATTTTTCAGGGGGGTTGAAACCTCCAATGAGATCCTGTTTAAAGATGTTTTGTCGAGGTTTTGAATCTTATGATTTGGCTTGGTTAGCAGTCTGCTTTAACGATCCAATGACTTTGATTTCAGCAACGGGCAGGGATGATCAAAACCCCGTGGCGTGAGATTCCCCTCAACATGCCTTCTGGGTTGTGTGTTTATAAGCTAATTATATAGCTATAGTTCATGATATCTCCGTCAACCCAACAGTTCTCCTAGTTAGGTGCACCAACTTAGCTATCATCCATCCAAATCACCATTTTTGGCTAGGTTTAATCACCATGTTCCTACGGGATGGTGCCCCACAGTGATGTTTGTGGGTTTTAAGACATTTTTTTTACCCAATTAACTTTAGTTACCCTCTGGTAAATAAACATAGACCCTGAAAATCACCAATTTTTAATGGAAACAAGTCTTCCAACCCCTATCTGCCAGGGTCTATGTTAATTTACCAGAGGGTATATCTACTACAAATCATAGAATTCGGCCACTTATAAGGCAACGGAACGCGAACGCGACTGGGGGCCCCATACTGTATATGTTCTGTCTGTAGATTCAGCGGACAATCCTAGTCGTTTGTATTTAGATCCAGGTTTTTCTGGTGATACGTTACTGCTCCAGTCGCTTCCCAGTCGCCACGGTGGCTACACTTCCGGTTATTGAACACTTTCCTATGGAAAAAAAACACGAGGATTTCCCCCCGGTAATGAGAAATCCCCGAACTCAATGGAGGTTTCTAGCTGGGAAAATCTCGCACGAAATGGGGGATTCATGGAAGCCAGGATAAGCCATGGCCCATAGAGCTCTATGATTTAGTAGCTCTTAGACATGGTCATTTTCCATAGGTCCTGTGTCTTATTGGATTCCTGTCGAACTAAGTTGGTAGCTTCAGATATGTGTTCTCTTGTCAAGTTGAAAATTGACGAATCCCCAATGATTGGCATATTTTGGGGACAGGTTGAAAGCAGTCCAGTGCTTACTCACATTCGCCATATTTAACTGGTTGGTGGTTTGGAACATGGCTTTTATTGCTCCATTCAGTTGGGAATTTCATCATCCCAGCTGACGAACTCCATCATTTTTCAGAGGGGTAGGGCTCAACCACCAACCAGTTAAGTTCTCGTACTCGTATCATGTCTGCTTGGATTTTCTCAAGATTTCGCAGAGGTTTTGTTGATTCCCACCTCAAAATGGCGATCAAAAAACCTTTGGGAACGATTGGGCTTTTTATAGTGGATCACCTCAGAAAAATCGTAACTGCTTGGTAAGTGGGATGATAAGCCATTTTTACATATCATTGCACGTGTATACATATGTATATATATATATTTGGGATGAGCCCACTGGGGGGACTTGCTAACCAGGGTTATGTTTTTTTTTGCAAGTCAAGATTTATCACAAAATTACTTCAGGTGTTTTGCTTCAACAATCAATTGCTGGCCATGAGTGAGATTTGATCATCGCCATCAGAGGATGTGCCATGGATCCTTGGCAGCCTCGGACTCTGCGGACCGACGTGGCGAGATGAAAGAGGGCCCAGGGGATTGGAGTCACCAAGTGGATGGGGTCCCAGAGGGAAGGGCGTCCCAAGCAGCCAGAAAGGAGGAGGCAAGCCCAAAGGGGCCGGCAAGACTGACTTGTAGACGGTCCTCGTAACTGCTTAGTAACTGGCCTTGGTTCACCCACTTAGATATGGAAGAAACCCAGCAAAATGGTAACGTGCTAGCCAGGGTTTTGAACCAAAGCCAGCATTTTGGCTCATTCAACCAGCATTTAGCTGGCTAAATCCAATTTCCCAGGGTGAAACCCTATCATTTTGGCTGGTTGGGTCCAATGTCTTCTGGTTCATCGTTAGTTTACCCTCCATTTTGTTTGGAATCACATTTTTTTCTACATAAACCTCCCAAAAAAAATTGGGTTCCCTGTGTCTTGTTCAAGGTGGTGCCCCAGTTCATTAGCTAAGTTGGTGCAAATAAGTTCAATTATCTAGGGTTGATTAGGGGGTTATAGCTATAGTTTTCATGGGGATTATAAATCAACTTATAACTCCAATTTCACTATGGTTTATGCTAGATATATGATATAAATATATATATATACAATATGTATGTATACCTACTATCCTTTATAAACTAACAAACATCACTAGGGGGGTACCATCTTCTTCTCACCATGTTGGCTGTGCTGCAGCTGCTCAGATCGTCTACAGCTGCATCGGTGGTCAGATCCGTATGAACAGCTCCGTCTCTTGGCAAAATCAGGGTTCAGTTCCTAAGAGAAACATACAAGGTGAGGCCCCTCAGTTATGTAACTGGTTGGTGGTTTGTAACAGCTGGCATCCCTAGGGATCGAGTCGATCGAGTCCTCGGAATCTCCCAAGCCCAAGCGGCATCTGCCAAGAACCAGCCCAAGAAGACATCAGGACCTACTTCAGAGGCCCTATTGATGATGGTAGCAAAGCTTGCTCTTCGTACAGAAGATGCCCTGAACCAGGTACTGCAGGAGCACCAGTACGTGATGCACTTTCAGCCTGGTCCGGACAGCATCATACCGATTCTTCTTCGAGCCTCGCAGAAGTGGCACAAAGAGGAGAAGACCACCTCCCTCAAGCATGTCTTGTCGTCTCTGATGATTCAGACGCTGCTGGCCAAGGTGGAAACATTGGCCAAGACACCGCCGGAAGAACCCTTGTGGCAGGTTTGTCAGGCCAAGGGGCTGATAGACAGTCAGGGCAACATGCCCTTCTTGAGGTGGAACGACAAGAACAAGAAGCTGGAGCCATCCAAAGAGGCCAGCATCACGGACAGGTCATCACTGGCCATATATTGGGAATTATAAAATCCAGCTGACGAACAAAAATATTTTTCAGAGGGGTAGGGCTCAACCACCAACCAGACTTATGTCCCATTTATCACCCATTCTTAGTCTATCTCAAGCAAGTTATGTAATTTATTCAATATTTATGCAGACATATTCAAACCCATTGCGCAGTTCATAAGGTAGTTCGTAGAAAAAAAGCTTCATTCATCAACCTACCCAAGAGTTCACCAAGTCATGTGCGTTAACTTATCGATTTATTGGGGGCCTCACCTCGATGTAGCCAGTTATAGATAATGTGTGGGCTTAAAAATGCTAATAGTTTATATTTTAGAGCCATAATATATGGTAATATAACCACATATTAGTATCATTAATATACTATGGAAATCATTAATCGTTAATATAATCCATTAATGTGATCCTCACCAAATATTTCTGGAATGGCCATACGGATCCTGGGATGCACATCATGGCCACATGGCTTTTGACCAGCCAACACATTAATATATATATATATAGCATAGGATATCCATTATAATCGTATGTATTAATACACATAGAACTCATAAAATTCATGTGTTACAGAAATGACATGGTTGATGGCTGATGGTTAATTGTTTATACTACCCGGCTTATGGGGTATTATGACCTGACCCTTGCTGGAGAATCCCGTTCTCAAGCGTTGCTTGAGAACGGGTGAGGGGTTTGAACACTCTTCAGATTGGGATGGCATCACCTGGGGAGCGCAAATCCATCTAAATCCATCACGGAAGCCCCGAACATCATGGATTTCACTTAGCTAATAATCCTAAAATGGGGGTACCCCAATAGCTGGATGGTTTATGATGGAAAATCCGACTCCTATTTTAGGAAACCCCCAGTTAGCTAGTAATTGTGGAATGTCTGTTGCTGTTGAGGCTGATTTGTTAGCATCAAGTGGGTGATCGGCAGATTTCGTTTCTTGTGTTCGTTCCATGCGCAGCTATGCTTTTGCCTGTCACTTTTCAAGTGGAGCCCTCAATCTCTAGGTTTCAAGTGTGGTGTAAGTTTTTTTTTCCTGGCTGTTCTTTGGCATGTTTGAATCCATCTGAAGCGGAAAGCTTCTTCACTTTTGGAATTAGTGTCACTTTTGTGTCTAGTGTTTTCATTTCTCCGTGTGTTTTCTGGCTGGGCCCATGTTTTCCTCTCTTCTAAGCAAGGTCTACATGATGCTCAGTTCTGGGGGAACCAAAAGCTCGGTTTCCGGATTTGTTCTGAACAATTAGTCATCCGATGTTTTTTGGTGCGTGAATCTCCCTATGTTGCTTCTTGTTTGCAGGTTCTTGGGTAGACCCTGATACTGTGTATTTGATGTGTTATCATCAAGGGGTAATAGTTGCTATAGTTGCCATTCTGTATTATCGCAAAATGCAAGGCTACCCAAGATTCACTACTGCAATCATTCTAGTTGTATCAGTATTATGACTGCTCCAATCACTGTATTATCATGGATTATCCAAGATTCACTATGTATAGTTATAGTTGCCATCATTCTAGTGGTTTAAGTGCAATTTTAGTTGATGTTCCATCCTTCCACCGGCCGAGGCTTGCCAGGGTCCTTGCAATGGCACTGCTGATGCATCGGACCGGGGTGGACGGGTGGATGTGAGCAAGGTTTGAAGCGTTACTTCAAGGTGGTGCCCAACTAACTTCTGGCTGGTGGTTTGGAACATGGTTTTTATTTTTCCATTCAATTGGGAATAATTATCCCAACTGACGAACTCATATTTTTCAAAGGGGTAGGTATACTCGTACCACCAACCAGGCTTAGTTAAGTTCTAGGTCACTCTTGGATGGGTAGTTTATCTAATCCTGAAGTCTTTCGGTATCAATGATTACCTACTAACCAGCAAAGAATTTGTCATTTTTTGCAGGGTATCTATGATTTGGTCATGTAACTAGGTGAATAAGGTGAATATGTACTTGGAGGGGCAAAACTTAGGGGGTCTCTAAGTTGGAGGTACCTAGACGATGTTAGGTCTACAAAGTGGTGCCTCCAAACTCCAAACTAACAAATGTGATTTGGCTAGCAAAAACAATCATTTATCTGGATTTATAGTTGATGTAACGATTGCTTTGATTAGTTCAGGAGGTGACCTTGGCCAATGTTGTGGATTGCGAAAAACTAAGAATCAGAACTGAGGAGCCTTCAGCAACATCACATGATGGGGCATGGGCAGCCCGAGCAGCCACAGACTGAGCACCTGGCAGACCCCCTAATGAATATCATTAGTGAATATCATGCCTGATAAATATTGGTATGATCTATTTGATATGAACCAGTTCATTCCCCGGACTGATATCATTTACTGGCTATTGAATTGTGGGTGAGTATCCCTATTGATACCCCGTGTTTATACCTCCCTTCTATCAGAATCTCAACCACTTCATTTGGGTTCGTCTGAAAATAGAGTGCCCAGTAAATTGATGATGAAAACAGCTGAAACTGATAACCATTTTCGGCATGAAAGTGGCCATAGTTAGGGGGTCAATCACCACGTTTCGACACACATCTAAATCTCGCATCAAGTTGGTTATATATCAAATTAATATTCCTTCAATTGTGGCTCATAAATTAATCAAATTCCGTCAAAAACGGGCATATTCCCCTCTGGTTATTTAACGTAGCGAACTGGAAAATCACCCTTTATTCAAGGGGTCATTATCATGTTTATCATCTATAAATGTGTCACTTTCCATAGCAAACTCTTAAATAACCAGAGGGTAAGATCATGTTGTGAGGTTGAGAACGGGTTTTCCTCAATGGATTGTGATAATCCCCCAATATACTGGATAGTATACCAGTATGACCCGATATAGTGCATATATTCCTAACATCTTACTAAAATAGACATATATGGCTATGAAAAGCCTGGTACCCCACGATGTGGGGCCCCCGTTCGATAGCTAAGTTATTGCAAATAACTCCAATAACTATGGTATATAGTATAGATATAATTATAACTCCAAGATTATAGTTTTAACCTATGATAATAGCTAGATAGACCCATATCCTATGTATTCTATCGTTGGTCTAACTAGGGGGTTATTTGCACCAACATAACGAAGTAGGGTGGGCCACCTTCTACCCTAAGTCATAGCTCAATGGAGGAGACCAACCTTCATGGATCTGTGGAAGAAGTGAGCTGTTCCTCTTTCCTCAACAGCTGCTTGGACGGCAACAGTCTTGCGTCTTGTTCACCTTGGGCAACCAAAACAAGTTGGATTTACCCTCTGGTGAACTACCAGTTTGCTATTGAATATCATTTTTAATCGGTAAACCGTCTATAAATGGGCCATAATCCATAGCTATGTTAGTTTACTGGAGGGTAATGGAAAAGATGGTTGGGAGAATATAGCTCTTTGAATTCGACTTAATGGGATATAAGGGGAAATATCATGGAACAATATGGAACATATAATGGGGACTCTGGGGTAAACATACCCTGGAGGCCCTGGAGCTATGTTTTTCGAGGGCGTATCACTGATACAGGGGCCCCCTAAATAGCAAAGATGCCGCAGGTACCCTCTGGTAAACTACCAGTTTGCTATAGTATTGAACATGGCCATAGAAATAGTTGATTTACCATCAAAAATGGTGGTTTTTCCATAGTTTTTTGTATGTTTACCAGGGGGTAACTTGGATTAATAGCTTCAATGGGTGCAACCAACTTAGGTGGACCTCTGGTACATCCCCTCGAAAAAGCCCGGCCCAGCGGAGGCATGTACGATGGCTCGGTATTTGTCACCTGCAACGATGGCGTTGGGAGCCCCAGATCCAGCTCGTTTAGGAACGGGGAATCCATCCCCCTACAGGGTGCCCCAGTTCGCAAAGTTGGTGCAGGATGGGGCCCCCTTCAGATAGCGTGAACCGTTGCCTAGAAAAAGTGGCTGAATTCGATTGGGTTTATGGTAGATATAACGAATGGATGTTAATGGTGGTTATAATGGCTTATAAACCAACAAACATAACTGGAGGCCCCCATCCTGCGCGTTTAGAAGTCCAATTTCACTAGGGTTGACTAGGGGGTTATAGTGCATGATTGAACTAAGCTACAACTGGGCCGGTCCCAAATATGTGAAAAAAAAACATTAATTAAACCATGCTTGCTTGGGGTGTTTTTCATAGTGGGAGAAAGGGATTGTTGAAGGAACTGGCCACTACGCGGGCATGTGTTTGCATTTTTTTGCAGGGTATCTGGCTGAAAGGCCATGATTAATGCTGATTTTACAAGCTGCTGCCCCGCCAAGTACGTTGGTTTCGTCCGATTCCAGCTCTGAGGTGTCTAGTCCTGACACCAGCGGATGTCTAGCAGCTTGTGATGAGACGATGTCGGCCACCATCACCGTGGTGGGCGATAGTGTCTTGGAACAAAAAAAGGCCGTGGGAATGGGAATGGTGGTAGAAAAATGATCTAGAAATCGCAGGTTGTCGAGATCTGTGTTAGTTTTCAGGCGGGTATGTGGTCACTCGTCCTATTTTCAGTTGGTTTTAAGTTATAACTCCAGTTATAAGTGGTCATTGCTCCTACTTAGCCTACTTAGAACTGTGGTGACCTAACCAACTTCCTAGCTGGGATGAGTCACCAAGTATACAATCATCCATACAGCTGTTTTGATGGGAGAATTATGGAAGATCATAGTCAATCTGATGGGATTATGTGGGATCAAATGGGATCAAATGGGATCGAATGGGATCAAATGGGGGCAACCAGCAACAAATGGGGGTATAAAACTATCAACAAGGGGGAGATGAATGGAACATATCCAAACAAATTAAACAATCTTCCAACCATAATGGGGAAAGCCATCATTTATAGTGGTTTAGGTGGTTTTACTTCCCAATATATTCGGATATATGGCCAAAAATATTAGGGATATGAATGGGATGTTAACAACCAATTATATGACATTAGTAGGTTCGTTTGAAAATGGGATATACTTATATAAAATTATGGCCATGTGAGCAATCTTTGACGGGAAGGATGAAGTCTCAAACCATGGTCTTTTTGGTGAATTGTTGACCAGTTTTCAATCAATCCCACATCTAAAGTAGCGTGGGCGCTTGGCTAGCATTAGGAAGGATGAAGTCGGATGAAAAGCTGGCTTCTTGAAGACCCAGAGTTTGGATTGAAAATTGCAATTTATAGTGGATTCAATGGGAAAATCACCATGTTTAATGGGAAAATCCACTATAAATGGCCATTTTCAATAGCAGTGGGGATTTTTCACCACTTTTTTCTGTGGGGATTTTTCACCGCGAGCCGCCTAAACAAATGTGGTATTTTCAAGCAGTAGACCCAGTAGGGGATGATGACCAGAGGGTAAACTAAGCTGGTTTTGGTGGGTTGTACCCTCTGGTAAACGTTTACATAGCTATTTAAAATGGTGATTTATACTGGATTTTCCCATTAAAAATTGTGATTTTCCATAGTTACGTTAGTTTACCAGAGGGTAATTTTCCGACCCAAGACAAGGAATCCTGTCTAAGCTGCGGCCATGATCGAGAAGATTGCCATCAATGCTGGCCAAGACAATTACAACGGGGCAGTGCCGTTCCAGATCGAATGCATGCGGGAGTTCGAAGACCTGTTTTCCAAATTCTTCTAATTCATGGTTTTGGATTTTGAAGTGCTGCATATGCGATCGGCTTGCTGTCGGCGCTGGCAGCGGCAGTACTCGCGCTAAACAACGGCTGGAAGCGCCTGGAAAACGCGAACGGCCATCAAAAATGGAACCGATGCCGCTGCCCCACCTGACATGCTTCCCCCAGGATCCGGTTCGAGTGATCGTTTTTTTTAATCCGAAGTTGGCAAAGAAACTTGGGAAAATCCCAGCGTTGATGGGAAAATATATTCCACTTACCTTACATATATATATATACTGCATATATCCCCATGATATCCCCATTGATTGGCAAGGTCAACAACAATGACCTGACATCTCATGATCTCAGTTGAGAAGTGCAGGTGGGGCGATCATGGCGATTGAAATATGGGGCAACCTGCTTCCTCACTAAGGAAGTCCGAGAATTGCTAAGCCAAGGTACAGTAATTAACAACTTATCTGTTTCTTGTTGATTACATATATGCATACATTTGCATTTTCAACATGTATACATATATAATATGTATACATTTATATGTATACATATATATATATATACGTTTACATACATCCATACATTATATTACATTGCATTACAGTACAGTACATTACATTACATCACATCACATTACATACATACATACACACACTTAGTTTATGTATATATTTACATGGTATACACTTGCATATGCACATATACATACATTTGCATATACATCATATATATATACCCTCTGGTAAACGTTTACATAGCTATGGAAAGTCACCATCTTTAATAGGTAAATCAACTATTTCTATGGGCCATTTTCAATAGCTATTTTGACATTACCAGAGGGTAAGACTTCCAGGTTTTCCACTTTCCAAATTTTGGAGTTGCTATACATAAACCAAATCATCCAAACCCCATTAATGTGGGCAACCCAATGGTGATTCAATGGTGTTTAATGGTGGTTGAATGGTGATTTAATGGTGACTCAATGGTGATTTGGGAATATCAACCCAATGCCATATATAGAAGAATTCCTAAGCATGACCCATAGGATCCATGTATGGTATATATACTAACATTGGGGGTATATTAATGGTAAATGTGACCATATATGGCATACATGGATCCTATGGGTGAAGCGACCGTCTCAGGTTACGACGTCACTGTCAGCGGCCGCACCGCCAGCGCGGTCACAGAGACCTTCCAGTGCGACACGACGCTCGGTGCCGATCCGGAGAATTTTTTAGGGACTGAACAGAGGCATACTCTCTGGTAAACTAACATAACTATGGAAAATCACCAGTTTTGATAGGAAGACTCACTATTTCTATGGCCATTTTCAATAGTTATGTTAGTTTACCAGAGGGTAATAGGGGATTTGAACATTAAGAATGGATTGGTCACCCATGATATCCATTAATCATCTATTATATATATAATATATAGTCTAGCAATAATCAATTGGTAGAAAAAGTTCTTTACCCTCTGGTAAATTCACAGTTGGACCCTGAAAATAACCTTCCTTTAGTGGTTTTCACTGATCTTCCAACCCCGATGACTGCCATGACGACCTAGCTTCCCGGAGGGTAGCCCAAAAAAGAGGCATAGGACATGTTTTCACCATGAAAAGTGGGATTTTACCAGCAAACATCAGGCATTTAACGAAGGCAGGTTGCTTTATACGGGCGGTGGTGCCCCCCCAGTGATGTGGTTTCGTTGGTGAACAAAAACAATAAGAAAGGTATAGATGTATCTAACATAAACCAGAGTGAAATTGGAGTTATGAACGCACCAACTTAGCTAACTATGGGGCACCACCTTGTAACTAGGCTTACTATGGCTTACTGCAGTTTGTAATGGATAAACGGGTTGATTTGTCACAAACGATGAATCCCACCGACAGCCTATGCATACTGATTTGCTGGTGACAGCATGGAGTTGTGACAGCACAATACATGGTTTGTTTTCTCATAGAAGGGGATGGTCATACACCCATCAATAGGGTTTAATATACGCATTGTAGTGATTCCCATTTTTTTGGATGGATGAACATAGCCCATATACCATGTTTTGATGATGGCAGACATGGGGATTTGGTGATCGAAAAGATAGAAACAATGATGTCCCATGAAATGATGATGATAGGTAAAAGAATGATGTGTTCCCCATTAGTTTTCATATTAATATAATTTCCAGGTGTCCAATTAGTTTATCCAACTTAAGTGTGGTTGCTATTTTTTTTGTGTCTATGATGGGACATGAACATGCCATGGTTTCTCATCACATTACCAAGATTGTCTTTTTGGGATACCCTCCAGTAAACTAACATTTCTACATGGAAAATCCACCATTTGTAGATGATTTAAGATTATTTACCTACGAAACACGGTGTTAAACCACCAATTCGCTATGTTAATCGAACGCTACCCTTAGGCCTTGGGGATAGACCCACGGGATAAAATGGTGGCTATGGGCAATCTGAAAAATGGGTAGTTGCTGACGAATCCCCAAATTGCGAATCATCTTTTGGTATGGATTTTTATCTACAAACCGCAAAGAATTTGTTTTCTGGTTGGTTTGGAACATGGCTTTTATGTTTCCATACATTGGGAATAATAATCCCAACTGACTTTCATATTTTTTCAGAGGGGTAGGTATACCACCAACCAGTTTTTTTTTGAGGGTATCTGGCTGATTGGCCGTGTTGGTTAGGTTCATTGGTGAAAATTGGTACCGCTTTTCTGAGAACCCATCTGGAACATTGGAACAAGTGCCACTGGAGGATCAAAAATTGACATTGGGCTTGTAACGCAGTAACGCTGTGTTTGAATGTCCATAGTCCCCGAACTGGTAAAGCCACTGGTATTTGAGCTGTTTATCAATGGAGCTTAAAGAGAATCTCCAGATGGTATGAACATGAGTGGCCACACGTGCTTGACAGACTATCGGGGTCTTTGAGTGACCTGCGAGCTGTCTGCAGGACAACGTCCCTGCCAGACTGCTCCGAAAACGTCCCAGAGACGCGGTTTCGCACGTCCACCTGTGGTGGGCTTTCTGCTGGTCGTCGTCGTTCTTTGTAGCGCAACATCTGCTATCACTGTGGAGGTCCTTGAGCAAATCCGAGGCGGATACTAAGTCAATCTTAGATGGATAGAAACTAATCCAAAATAGTCTTTTGGTATCGATGGGATGATTACGGGGATGTTGAATTATGGAATATTGGAATGTACCCTCTGGTAATTTGTTACATAGCTATTGAAAATGGTCATTTATAGTGAATTTTCCCATTAAAATTTGTGATTTTCCATAGTTTTTTGTATGTTTACCAGAGGGTAAATGTAAGGACCCCAGTTACGTTTGTGGGTTTTTACATCCTACCTGTAGATAGAACAGAAACCCAGCAGCGATTGGAGATTATGCAAACCCGGCCACGATTATAGCTGATTTTCAGAAGCTGGTGCACCAGTTGATTGATAGGTGGTTGATTTATAGGGTTTCAAGCATCCTTTTTGTGGTGCAGGTTTTCGTTCTTCCACAGTATCAATCTACTTACTCACCAGCTCAGAATCTCTCATTTTTTGCAGGGTATTTGGCTCAGTATATCAGATAATATCATACTATATCCCCATGTTCAATAGAAAACTATCACCATCACCATGTTTGATGAGTTTGATCAAGTCCCCATGTTTGATGCTGATTGGCCATGTATCCGTAGCCCAGGTTGGATAGCAGCTACCACGACTCTTACGTCTTGACCTGCAGCGACGGCTTGTCCGCGAGCCCAGTGAAAAAAAATATCCGAAGGAAACGGCCGGAAACCACCCGTTGTGACGACGTTTTTGAGGGAACATCATAGTGATTTATGTTGATCCAATTAATCTATATCTATTTATCTATGTGGGGTTTTGGAATGATGATTCATGATTTATGGTGATTTATATTGATCTAATTCATCGAGTAATTGATTTATTTAGGTTTTTTTGAATGATGTTTATGGTGATTGTTTACTGATCTATCATGATTTATCATAATTTGCAGTGATTTGTAGTGCAAGCGATGAGTAACACTGTGAGCCGCGAAATCCCAGAGGTGCGT
Organism: Cladocopium goreaui; assembly: GCA_947184155.2. NCBI lineage: Eukaryota > Dinophyceae > Suessiales > Symbiodiniaceae > Cladocopium > Cladocopium goreaui. Next base: position 313,145 of record CAMXCT020002258.1, on the reverse strand, counting down.
AGTTGTTGGGGTTATCCCCCATGTTGAAAATAACCATTAAAATGGAAATATTGTAAAACCACTACAAGGTGGTGCCCCAGTGAGCTGTTCACGCTAAGATGGTGCGTTCATAACTCCAATTTCACTATGGTTTATGATAGATATATCTATACTATTCCTATTGTTCCTGTTAACAAACGAAACCACATCACTGGGGGCACCACGTGTGATTGATGGCTCTTCCTCGTTTTTGTGTTTGATCAAGCCGCGGAGTCGGCAGTTCTTTGCATCCCCCCATAAACCCAACAGTTAGCCAAATGATGTTCATCAACTTGGCGAAGAAATCCAGAAAAAAACACCCATAGGAAATGGTAATGTATTGGTAATGTATTGGTAATGCTAATGGATGTTAGTTAATGGATGATAATTGGATGTAAATGGATGATAATTGGATTATAAGATGGCTTTTCATCATTTCTGTTGAACGCGTTCCGGAAGTTCCCATCGTCTTTTCATCGTGGCCCGATGTTTTTTCAGCGGCAGCTGCCGAGGGTTGCATCCCACTGAAGCAGGCCATCCAAGATGAATCCAACAGCTAGTTATGTTTACCAACTTACCTAGGCAATATTGGATGTTAATGGATGTCAATCTGGCTGGTGGTTTGGAAGTTTGGAACATGGCTTTTATGTTTTCCATATATTGGGAAGAATGATCCCAACTGACGAATTCATATTTTTCAGAGGGGTTGAAACCACCAACCAGTAATGGATGTTAGTTAATGGATGATAATTGGATGTAAACCGATGTTAATGGGATAAGATTAATGTTAAAACATCAATTTAAATGAATAATGGGGCATCGGGATAATCTGAAAGATGGGTAGTTTAACCAATCGTAAATAGTTTTTTGGTATGGGATTATCTACTTACTAACCAGCTCAGAATCTGTCATGTTTTGGTATCTTTTTCATTTTTGGCAAGAATCCAATTATCATCCATTAACATCCAATTATCATCCAATTGGTTCTGGGCCTATTAAATAGCGATTTAAATGAGTAACGGGGTATCAATTTTAATCATGGATGCTACAAAACCCCAATTGGTTCTGGGCCATGGCGGCCACATCCCCACGGTGGTGACTTAAATCTCGTTCAGGTTGAGTGCTAGCCACAGTTGCCACAAGATGTGCCAAACATCTACCAGTGACTCGGCCGGATAAAATTCCCGTTGTGGAATCCCCCTTTGTGAATAGCTGGCAATAGCTGGAATTCATGATGGATTTTCCCCAAATATCCTATCGTACCCTCTGGTAATTTAACATAGCTACGGAAAATCCATTATAAATGGAGGTTTCTAGCTGGGAAAATCATCTGTAAATGGTCCATTTTCCATAGCTATGTTAGTCTACCAGAGGGTACAATAGGATATATGAGGTATTGATATTATTGCTATTCACCAGGGGATAATCTAATTAAATAGCCTACTATGGTGGAATTATGGCATAATTTAATGTACAATAGCTATTGATATTATTGATCCACAGTCATTTGGGAAACGCATTGGCAAACTATGGTTTTTCATGGCATGCCATCGAATGCATCAATGGTAAGTTCACTTCAGCTGTACTTTGGAGGTCATCATGGCAAAATCCAGGGCAATCTTGGATGGGCAAAAGTGGGATTACTGGTGTTGAATGATGGCCAAACCCAAGAATGATGGATGATTATATCTAGGGTAATCCAAAATAGTCGACTTTGCTATGGGATTACCCTCTGGTAAACTAACATAGCTATTGAAAATGGCCATTTATAGTGGATTTACCCATTAAAAATGGTGATTTTCCATAGTTAGGTTAGTTTACCAGAGGGTATCTATTTCCTCACCAGGTAAGAATCTGTCATGTTTGGGTATCGGGCTGATTGGCCCTGATGAGTCATGTTAATGTGGGGGAAGTATAGGAGCAATGTCCAGTTATAACATGTTATAACTGAGGTGAACTAACCGACTTCCTAAATACCCATACATTGCTACGAAATTCTCATGAAAGTCGTGGAAGCGGGGGCAAAAATTGCAGGAATCTGACCCCAGCCCCCGGCGCCGCATTAACTGGCGGCAGGGGGAACTAGCCACGGTAGTTCCACCTGCAGCAGTAGCTCCTCATGAAGGGGATTTCCTCAAGGTTGTGACTTTGCAGACCCTTGAATGAACTGTACCTGCGAAAAAATCAGTGAGTTTGAATTTGAATGATTGGTAATGGTAACTTTTTAAACTGGTTACGATCGTTTGACAGTCCGACATTTCCACAAATTGCAGTTGAACTTTGTAGTGGTAGGTCACGTCATTGTTTCTTTTTTAAGAGCCCGACCGAGCCAAGCTTGCTGTTTGGCCAGCCAGCCAAGGGCGATGAATTTGCTTCTGCAACCAGAACTTGTTGAACATGTCAAAGAGCGGGTGACGATGCCAAAAACGAAGTTTGCTGTTTGATTATAGGCGATACGAACGGTCGAAGAATTACCTCGTTGGGGAGTTGAAACGAGGTTGCTTGAAGTGTCGCCTACAAAGATCGATGATGCATTCAATGGCATTGAAATTTCCACTCGCTTGTGTCCGCTCCAGATCTTGGGCAAACAGGCAACTTCTGCCTTCAAAGCCCGTTCTTGCCTAAGAATATTATCCTTGGAGTGTGACGTTGGGCTTGCTCGGAAAATGTCGATCTTTGCCAACCGACATGGGTGTGGAAAGTGGGCTGTGGCTCTTGTGGCTCTTGCCTGATTGGGCAGGCGAAGGCGGCCGTTGCTTTCCAGAATCCACGTTGGATGCAGAGGATGGATTTTCACGAGATCATCATCTTTGGACCAGTTTTGACCATCAAATTCAGGCGATTTCCAAATGTTATTTAAGCAGATCAACGTACCAGGAGGATGAGACGGAGAGTTTGTCTATATATGCTGTATGTATACCGGGTACATATGGATACATCGTCTATTCAGATACCGCCGGGACTGTGGCGTCTTGGGCGCTGTGTTCGGATCAGAATTTTACTGCGCGCTGCGCAGTCGCTGAATCCTTGGAAAACCATCCATCGATTCATGGGATTTGCCAAAGGTGCCCAGTGATGTGAACGGTGGTTTATAAGTTTATAAACCATAGGAATAGTACTGATACATCTACCATAAACCATAGTGAAGTTGAAGCTATGTAATATAATTGTGGTCCCCCCCCAGTGATGGTTATAAGTTGGTTTATAAACCATAGGAATAGTACTGATACATCTACCATAAACCATAGTACATACATGCATGCAGAAATTCACTGAGAAGGGATCCATCAAACATGTCAGCTTGAAGGAGGGACAAAGAATCACTGGTAGAAGTTGTGTCTTGAGACTTGAAGGCAGCGCAAGAAGCGCTCGATGTTCCTTTCGTCACCGTCAAGCTACACAAGGGGGTTCCACAATCCTTTGAAGGTTTGATGGTGGTTCTTTACCCCTAAAAGGACCAACCTGTGACCTCTTCGCAGTGTGCGAATGCTGTTTCCATTGAGGGCAGTATGGTGTACTGGTGTTCTCATGGGGAACATTGTAAAATCCAATGTGGCAGCGTGGGAACTTCCTCTGATTCGCCACTGTTTGAAGTTTCGAAAGCACTTGACTGGCACCACCGAACAATATAAAACAATGGTGCAAGGTGGTGCCCCCGCAGTTATAGGTTGGAAACTAACATATCTATGGAAAATCACCATTTTCAATTCGTAAATCCACTATAAATCTGCACAAATTATAGCGAGGACAGCCGAGGCAACGAGGCAGGTTGCAGGAATTAGCGAGGTCAGCCCTTAATTTGCTCATCAGAATTAGCCGACCTCGACGAGGTAGCCTTGCATTGGGTCTGTTGCATGCTTGGGCTAGAAAAACTCTTTTGGGGGCCAGAGGCCGGTCAGCAGGCAAGGAAGGAAAAAAAACTTTTCAGGCCCCAAAAAGTTTTATTTTCTATCGCCAGAGGCCGGCCAGCAGGCAAGGAAGGGAAAAGAACTTTTCAGGCCCCAAAAAGTTTCTATCGCCAGAGGCCGGTCAGCAGGCAAGGAAGGAAAAAAAAACTTTTCAGGCCCCAAAAAGTTTTTTTTTCTATCGCTCGCCAGAGGCCAGTCAGCAGGCAAGGAAGGAAAAAAAAACTTTTCAGGCCCCAAAAAGTTGTATTTTCTATCGCCAGAGGCCGGTCAGCAGGCAAGGAAGGAAAAAAAACTTTTCAGGCCCCAAAAAGTTTTATTTTCTATCGCCAGAGGCCGGTCAGCAGGCAAGGAAGGAAAAAGAACTTTTCAGGCCCCAAAAAGTTTATTTTCTATCGCCAGAGGCCGGTCAGCAGGCAAGGAAGGAAAAAAAACTTTTCAGGCCCCAAAAAGTTTTATTTTCTATCGCCAGAGGCGGTCAGCAGGCAAGGAAGGAAAAAAAACTTTTCAGGCCCCAAAAAGTTTTATTTTCTATCGCCAGAGGCCGGTCAGCAGGCAAGAAGGAAAAAAAACTTTTCAGGCCCCAAAAAGTTTTATTTTCTATCGCCAGAGGCCGGTCAGCAGGCAAGGAAGGAAAAAAAACTTTTCAGGCCCCAAAATGTATTATTTTCTATCGCCAGAGGCCCGCTTCGTGGGTTGATGGCTGCAGAAGCAGTAGGATTCAGAGTTGCTCCAGAAGAGCATTGCATCTCTGCGATAATGTCAGAGATGTCACCACCCAAGCGCAAGAAGCGCAAAGACCGATCAGACTCAGATTTAAAAATCCCTGCAAGAGACCGTGGATCGTGGAAAAAAACTTTTCGGAAGCTGAAAAGTTTCTTTCCTTGGGGTTGGACCCTGGAAAGAAGGCCCACAAGCTACTTTCTTCCTTCGAATTATATAACGAGGTAAAGCCTTAATTTGCACCTGCAAATTAACGAACGAGGACAGTAATCATGGGGGACAAATTAAGACACGAGGGAGACGAGGTAAGAATTAAAGTAATTTGGCCAGATAAATGGTTATTTTCCATAGCTATGTTAGTTTATCAGAGGGTATAAGTTGGTTTATAATCCCCCATGACAACTAGTTCTATATAACCCCCATTCATCAACCCAACAGATTTGTTTTGGACTTATAAACGCATCAACTTTGCGAGTTAGCTCACCGGGGCACCACCTTCGTGTTGGTGCAATGCGCGAGTCGATCATCAAGGTGTTCCAAGGGCACCACTGAAGGTATCTTCCAATGTCATGTTTACCAGCCATGACTGGGAATTATTTATACATCCCACTCATATATTGGTTGAGTGATGATTGGGTTGCTGGATTTGCAGGTCCGCACAGTTCCGAACTTGTAGCGGCTGAATGAAAAAAACACTCATATATAGAAATGTGATGACTGGGGGATGGTTTTCATGGCATTGTTGTACCCATGTACCCACATAAAAAACACCTTAGAATTGCCCCCAGGTGAATCCCCCCCGGTTGAAAGCTGGTTTATACATCCACCCAGGCGTCAACGTGGTGCTGGGGGGGCAAACCTACCAGGCAGGGACCTAGCAATTCATGATATGAAGCCACAAGAATGATGTCGGGACCCACTAAAAGATAGGAATGAAAGTCACTGAATCACCATCAGAATGATGTTTAGATGATTTAGATGAACTTTTCCGGTGGTTTCCGAGGTGTAGATTGTTCCCCTCAAATTAGTGCGATGACCGTGTTTGGTGATGAGCTCATTGTGGACAAAATGCTCGGTCAACATGTTTCTGGTTGGTGGTTTGGAACCTTTTTTCTTTTTCCATATATTGGGAATAATCATCCCAACTGACTTTCATATTTTTCAGAGGAGTAGGTATACCACCAACCAGGTTTTTTCTAGGGGTGTAGGGCATAGAACCAACAAAAAATTCTGATTTCTATGGGATATCATGGGGATAATGCATTGATGGGCAAACATTTGATTATATAATGTTATATAATATATTGGGGATAAAATGTGGGTTGATAGTGGGTGAATAGTGGGTTAATAGTGGTTATATATACGTATATATACTGGTTGGTGGTTGGAACATGAATTTTATTGTCCATTTCATATACGGGATAATCCTTCCCATTGACGAACTCATATTTTTCAAGATGGTTAAAACCACCAACCAGTATAATATGTGGGATTTCACCATCAACAATAAGGATGTAATGGTACTTTAACCAAAAATCGTCGGGATATTATGGGGATACATATGGGGATACATATGGGATTTAACCATCAAGAACAGGGATTGAATGGGATTTAATGCTGATAAAGTAGGGATATAATGCATCAATGGGATATTTAACCACAGATGTTGATAGACCGTGATTTAACGAACAATAGTGGGGATATCATTGGAATATCATTGGGATATAATTGGGATATAATTGGGATATACGGGATTTGACCATCAACAAGATATGGAGCTCATGGGATTTCAAAAATAGTCCTGGGTTTGCCGCGTCGGTGATTTGTTATTTTCCAATGGCACCCCCAATTCCCCTGTTACATATCAGGCACTGGGGCCCCCAAGATTGACTCAATGTCTGACATTAAAAATGAAATGAACCCACTATTCACCCACTATTAACCCACTATATTATTGTTTGTAACACTCAATAGTGGGTTTTTATCGTGGGTTACCCAATCAGGTTCATGACTTTAACAAATTGAGTCAATCGCAGCATGGCAGTCGTGCCGCCGTGCCATCCTTCCCGTTCTCATGGCCGATCTCTACAAGCTGCAGTGTTTAGCAGCCTTCCAAAGGGCAATCAATGCCTATGCTGGAGCTCCACCCATCGACTTGGATTGGCACTGACCCACCTCAGGTGACTCAAATTTTTCGTAAGGGTGGCACCAGCCTAACCCTGCCGTCCTGGCGAGCGACCAACCCACTGTGTCCAAAGAGGTGCCCAGCTTGAGTGTTGCAGCATGAATTGTGCAAGAATGATTACAATAAAAATATGTATTGTAAATATGGCCAGCTATTACCTGCGTATTAGTATTGGCCCCAGCCACTTCTCAACTCGGACGCGCATCACTCATGGTTTATAATCCATTGACATATGTGATGATATCATCATCCTGAAGTAGATCGAACATTGCATTTTCACACATTTTCTCAGGTTTGGAAGGATTTCTGGTTGGTGGTTTGGAACATGGCTTTTATTTATCCATTCAGTTGGGAATTTCATATCTTTCATATCCCAACTGACGAAATTATATTTTTCAGAGGGGTAGGTATACCACCAACCAGCTTTGAAAATGTTCGTTTTCTATCTACTCCAGGATGACAATATCAAATCTCCCCAATTGTGCTGGGAAATGCAAAAGAACTAAATGGAGATTTCCATGGAAACGTTGCAGTATCGATAAATGGTAGGATTCTCCGTTGCCACTTTTGATTACCGGGGGCTATGTATATATATATTATTTTATTATATATTATGTTGTATAATATATATATATCATATTTTATTATATTGTATTATAATTTTATATTAAATATATTTTAGATTATATACTTTATTGTATTATATTATATTATATTATATTTTATTATTTACTTTATTAGATAGTATAATATGTTATTTTATATTATTATATATTTTATTGTATATTATATTTTGTTTATTACATTATATTATATTTCATTATATTATATTATTTTATATTATATATATAATTTTATCTGCAGCTAGATAGTGACCTCACTGTCACCTCACTGGCATGGTGGTTACTCAGGAGGAGTTTCCCAATATAGTATTGTTTCAGGTTTGTGAATTAGTATCATGTATCCAGATATATGGCAATGGATCAATACCTAGAAATACCTATTTTTGGGTGGGGATGAACATCCATTTATCAGCGGTTTTGGTGTGAACAAAAGGAGTACAGGGTTTTGACCCATATCCAGAAGGTACATTAATGCATGATATATATATATATACATATGTATGGTATTGTGCTAACAATTTAGCATAAACCTTGATTCAGCACTACCAATTATACAAGCGCTAATTAACCACTTTGCTTTCCCCCAAGCAAAATCCGTGCCAGGCGTCTCCCGCGGCAGATATTCTGCATGCACAGGCAGCCGACTATCCCCACGGATGTTCTTTAGCGCTTCTGTTAGCTCATGACCCGTTGAAGGGTAGCTATATTAAGCATAGAAATGGGTTTCCATAAATGGGGGCACCCCAAAATTCATACTTTACATTGGAAAATCCCAACCTAAAATGGATGATTTGGGGGCAGTACCCCCATTGTAGGAAACCTCCAAATTACTGAAAAATGGGGATTTATACCATAGCTATGGTTGATAAAATGGGCGCCCTTTCCAGTAATTTAACATAACTATTGAACATGGTAATTTATTTCGATGATTTCATCTTAAGAATGATGATGTTCCATAATTGCGTTAGTTTACCGGAGTGTATATACGGATGACCATTTATTCGGGTAAATTTCATCACGACCTCGCTGCGACCTTATTGGATTCATACTAAGTACAGGGAATCATCCCCAAATCACCGGAAAAATCAGGGGAGTGAATGCTTATAGTTTACCCAGATTTGACCGAATAATGACCCATCAATGTTGATTTGGCTAATGTAGGGACTTATACTTACTATTAGTGATGCGTGCAATCCCATTATCTATAGTCAATATACACTGAAGAAAGAACAGTCTGACATGACTTCTCAAGTGTGTGTTTTCCACTCAGGGAATGACAATCTTGACCAAAAGTGACATTTATATCATTTTATATGTATATATTACCCAGAAAATTCTAGTTTGTTTCCATCAAACAATGGAAAGGAGATGACTGGTTGAGTTGACTCCAGTAAACTTTTTGGGATTGAATCCACCATCAGCAAATCCAAATTTGACCATATATATATACAGTATATACACTGTATATACTGTATATAATATACACATGTATATTAACCCAGAAAATTCCGGGTGTTTCCATTATTTACCCTCTGGTTATTTTTCACATAGCTCTTTTGAAAATCACCATTGAAAATTAAGGTAAACGATCTAGAAATGAGCCATCTATACCATGGCAAACTGTTAAATAACCAGAGGGTAACTCCAATAAATCCCAATAAATCCCAATAAATCCTAATAAATCCCATTAATTGGAGATTTTTAAAGATCTATCAACCATCCCCGCAAAATTCCACGGCCCCATCCACGGCCCCCCCGGCACGCCAGACTGGGCTGGTGCAATGTGGATCCTTGGCATCAGGCCGCGCAAAATGTGTGCGAAGCTTGCGATGGAAGGTTTCCATATGGATACATATATATAATATAATATAATATAATATAATATAATATCAATATATATATATAATGGTTAAAAATGGTTAATTAATAATGGTTAAGAATGGTTAAATATATAGATACATAATACATAGATACATAATATACATATATATCTAGGTAAATTATAACGACCTCACTGTTCTCCCTCACTGGAAATCATGGTTAATAAGGGGAATCATCCCCAAATGGCCTTAATTCAGGCTGGTGAATTATTATAATTTACCCAGATACATATATATATATACATAGATGGTTAATAATGGTTAAATGATATGGTTCCATGGTTGATGTTTCCTTAATAACTGATATATATATATATATGTATATATAGATGGTTAATGCTGGTTAATGATGGGGTTAATAATGGGATTAATAATGGGACTACTGGTTGGTGGTTTGGAACATGGCTTTTATTGTTCCATTCAGTTGGGAATTTCATCATCCCAACTGACGAACTCATATTTTTCCGAGGGGTAGGTTTACCACCAACCAGACAATCATCAGGGTTTGGTAAATGTCCCATGGCTTGGCGATTTGTTTCACATCACTAAAACAGCCGTATTTCTTGGATATGAAATCTCCAGAATATTTTTTTGTGATGTGAAAAAATCAGGGACATTTACCAACCCTTATTAACATCTCCAACCTTGGATTTTTAGCCTTTGACGTGACTAAGCAGTGCTGCACGTGGCGGTGATTTCATCCCATCCCCAACCTTGGAGAGTTAAATCGAACCAACAAAATGGTGATGGTTAGGATTTTCAATGGTTAGGAAAATGGTGGTTTAATGGTGGTTTAATGGTGGTTTAATGATGGTTTAATGGGGTTCAACCAACAAAATGGTGATTTTAATGGGACCCTCTGGACAGCTTAACAGTTTGCGAACTGGAACATGGCCATAGACAGTTCGTGGATTTACCCAGCTATAAAATGGCGGATCTTTCCAGTTCGTTACGTAAACGTTTACCAGAGGGTAACCATTACCAGCAACGTATTTATTTTTTTGTGGACTGTCAAAGATTGACCATGAAAATACCATGGTTGGTTGGTTATGAAAGGTGAGAACATACTGTATCGGCTAATGGGGATGATAACCCATAGTAGGGAAACAAGAAGCCAACTAGTATAGTGAAATAAGATAGGGCTATGTTCAATGGCTCACTTGGGGATGTAAAAACAAAGTGGGTTCAGCAAACAACTTATGTTAGTTTACCAGAGAGTATATGTAAAGCCAAGCATTTTATAGGGATATTATTGTAAGATACAATAGTATGTGTATAGTTTATATAATTTAATATATATATATATATAACAAGCAAGAGATGGGTTTGATTGCAACTTCAGAGACAGACACATCATGCTTGGGTTTTGCCTGGCCTGGGAGAGGTGGGAAAAATCCATCTCTCAGAGGTTGTTTTATACACCTCATTTCTATGAGGATTCCGATGAGCCATTAGAAAATCCTATGCATTCCGACGACCACGATGACCATGGCACATTTTTAACACATCTATCAGTCACCAGTAATGTGGTGCCCCCCCAGTGATGTGAACGTTGGTTAACAGAAACCATAGTCAGTAGTTGGCACAATTTTAACACATCATTTCGAATTGCAAACTGGCTTGAGCCATCTATGAAGGTTCGCAGATTCAGCATCAGGATGATCAGGATGGAATCCTTTTTGCATCTTGGGCTCAATATGGCTCAATACCCAGCTGCAGCCTGGCTCAAGATGTTTCTTCACTATTTGAGGCGGTCCGGCTGCTGTAGGCGTCGTCACCTGGAGACGCTTGATGTTTCTTCGCCATCTGAGGCCAAGTGGGAAATCAGCATAGCACTGCCCAGCGGTCGTAGCCAAAGCTGGTCCCTGAGGCAGACGTCCACGGTAGGGCACTTGAGGACAAGGGCTGAAGCATTTTGTGGACAACGTTTCTTGAGGCTGGTGACTGCAGAAGGTCGCATACTGACGGATCCTGAAGATGATTTGCAAGTGGCAGGTCTTAAAGATGGAGATACTATCACGGCAGTTCGGGTGGAACCCAAAGTGGCAGCAACATACGGAGCCTTCGCGCTCTGGTGTCCTGAAGGTGATGGAATTGAACTCCGAGCATGGGGCTGTCCAGAGTATGGTGGTGACAGCTCCACAGTGCAAGATCAGCTCAGACACGTAAAGCAGGTTCAGGCCACATGGTTCGCCTTTGCTGCGATCCTGGCGGATGGATCACTGGTTACATGGGGCGATCCAAGTAAAGGTGGTGACAGCTCCAGAGTCCAAGATCAGCTCAAAACTGTGCAGCAGGTTCAGGCCACAAGTAGCGCATTTGCTGCGATCCTGGCAGATGGATCAGTCGTTGCATGGGGTGATCCAAAATCTGGTGGTGACAGCTCGGCAGTGCAAGATCAGCTGAGGAATGTGCAGCAAATTCAATCCTCAAGGTGGGCATTTGCTGCGATCTTGGCCGATGGATCAGTGGTTTCATGGGGCAATCCAGACTTCGGCGCGGACAGCTCTGCCGTGCAAGATCAGCTCAAACATGTAAAGCAGATTCAGGCCACATGGGGGGCTTTTGCCGCCATCCTTGCAGATGGATCACTCGTTACCTGGGGCACGCCAGGAGGTGGTGGTAACAGCTCCAGAGTCCAAGGTCTGCTCAGGGATGTGCAGCGAGTTCAAGCCATACATTTCGCTTTTGCTGCCATCCTGGCGGATGGATCACTGGTTTCATGGGGAGTTCCAAGTAGAGGTGGTGACAGCTCCAGAGTCCAAGATCAGCTCAAAACTGTGCAGCAGGTTCAGGCCACAAGTAGCGCATTTGCTGCGATCCTGGCAGATGGATCAGTCGTTGCCTGGGGTGACCCAAAATCCGGTGGTGACAGCTCGGCAGTGCAAGATCAGCTGAGGAATGTGCAGCAAATTCAATCCTCAAAGGGTGCGTTCGCCGCGATCTTGTTAGATGGATCGGTCGTTACATGGGGCAATGCAGAAGATGGGGGTGATAGCTCTGAAGTCCAAAGCGACCTCAGAAATGTGCAACAGGTTCAAGCCACAGAAACTGCATTTGCCGCAATGCTGCAAGATGGATCTGTCATTGCATGGGGCGCTCCAGAGGCCGGTGGAGAGACAGATCGGTGCACTCGAAACGTCCAACAGGTGCAAGCTACGATCGGGGCATTTGTTGCCATCCTTCCGGGCGGTTACCCTGTGACATGGGGCGATCCATTCTGTGGCGGTAGTTTGGATTTGAAGGCTGCCAAAAGGCAGAATCACAAGAGGACACCTAGCTGGTGAGACTGGCATCATTTCAAAGACCTGCTTGAATCGCGAGGATGTTTGGTACAAAATGGTGTGTGGATGGCTCTGATTGTGGATCGTTAAATAACGGTAAACCGGAACCGCTGATTAAGGATCCTAAGGGTTAGAGAAGTTGGATGTTGCTCTGAGAACTGGGAAAGTGGACCCTTGTCTCAGTCTAGTTGAATTAATGTGCGTAAAACAATGTCATAAACCATCCCAGTCACCACCATAAATATTTTTTGGTGGTATGTCTACCATTCCCAGTCATGGGCATTGTGTTCATTAAATCCCATGACTCTATAACCACTCGGTTAGTCATTAACTATATAATGTCCCATTCATATACATTGATAATCATTAACCATTAGTATACCGACATCAATCCACATTAATCACCCCAGTTGTATGAATACCAGTTGAGTTGAATTATATACCATTATTCATTTTTATCACCCCAGTTACATTCATATAGCATTGATATTACTGTATGGTTGATATTCATAGACCATATAGTTGAATAAATAGTTACATATACCATATATGGTTGATATTACATATACCCTCCAGTAAATTAACGTAGACCCTGAAAATCACCCATTTTAAAGGAAACTAGTCTTCCAACCCCTATCAGCCAGGGTCTATGTTAATTTACTGGAGGGTAACTATATTTACCACCGTTGAATTTTACCCACAGTTACTGTTGAATCACCGTTCAATGGCTCGTCGCGAGGCCCGAATATGGTTCTGCGCTGCGAAAAATTAAATCGTTGGTCATCCAGTAGGCTAACATAGCCATGGAAATCCATGGTTGTTTCACCCATATGATAGATGGTTAATGATGGTTAAATGATATGGTTCCATGGTTGATGTTTCCTTAATAACTGATATATATATATATAGATGGTTAATGATGGTTAATAATGGGATTAATGATGGGATTAATAATGGGATTACTGGTTGGTGGTGTGGAACATGGCTTTTATGACTTTCCATTCAGTTGGAAATTTCATCATCCCAACTGACGAACTCATATTTTTCAGAGGGGTTGAAACCACCAACCAGATAAATGTGTTCCATATCTATGATCTACGTTAGTTTCTTGGAACTTAGCTAACATGTTCGAAAACTTGGCACACCACAATGAGGTTTGAGAATTGTTTTCAGTTTTCCTTGTATGCCCACAACTATGTTCAAGTTGCCCTCCACTTTTGCTGGTTGAACGTACATTTTTGTACCTTGAAAATCAAAGGTTGAGTTTTCTTACACCCTAAATGTCTATGTTGAGCCCATTTGACAGCATTGAGCACATCTATGTCACCACTTTGTCGCAGCTGAGTACTCGTATCTTTCCGGTGGCGGTGGGTTAGATCACCCTATGGAAAAACGGTCACCTTTTTTTTGGGGTCATTTTCCTAAGGAAAAAGAAACGGTTTCCATATTTGTTGATGAAATCCTCACGTATAACAAATATGGACAAAGCAATGTTTCACGTGAGATGTGTCCAGCTGGTGGATCTCTGTTTTTCCCATTTTGTTTGGTATGTTAAAGTGTATTTTATCTAGGTCCCCAATGTGAATTCAATCTTAATTTCGCTCACGGTCAAACCGCGATTCTTTGTTGAAGTTAAATCCACATGTTTCTTAATGGATTGGCTTCACCAGGAAACTCGACGTGAGTAAAACTCCCTAGATTTCATCGGAAAAAAACACGGATAATCCTTCAATGTGAGGCTAGAACAATGTCATTTGCACCATTCCCCAGGCAGACCACCATAAATTCCCAGTCGTGGGTGGTTATTTATGACATGGTTTTACCCACATTAATCCGAAAATCATCCAACTGAAGATGACTGGGGGGGTTAAACTTTGTACCTCAGAAAGTGGCGATCGGCCATAGATTTCCCCCATGGGTTTTCCCACCACTCCATGGAGAAAACCAACCGCGCCATAAACCGCGGAGGCTTTGTGGGCGATCTCATTTTGACCTGCAATGAGGGCCTGGTCACGGCAACTGGCTTTGATAAGGGATGTCCCTAGGGAAATCATGTTTTTGACCCCCCTGCCGTTTTTAGGGATCTAGAGATGAATAACTGGAGATTGGGGGTTCCTATTCTCAAACCCATATGTTAACCCATAGTTGGCTAAGTTGGTGCGTTTATAATTCCAATTTAACTGTATGGTTTATGGTAAATATATATATAATTATATACTTACTATGGTTTATAAACCAACAAACATAACTGGGGGAAAAACCACCTTGTACATATTGCTATTCAAATATTGAAGGATGACCCACACATGGAATTAGGGATATCCTAGGTTCAGACTAATCCATATGTAAGAAATAGTGGTAGAGAATAAGAAAATATCCGGAACAAACTGGTGGTTTGACCAACAAGAATAGCGATTTACCCTCTGGTTATTTAACATAGCCATGGTATAGATGGCCCATAGAAATAGATGGTTTACCGTTCTTAAAAATAGTGGATCTTTCCATGGCAAACTGTTAAATAACCAGGCGGTAACTGATTCAAGCATCAACTATCTTCAATCATTGTGTGGTACCTTCTGGTAATTTAACATAGCTATTGAAAATGACCATAGACATAGTGGATTGTCCCATTAAAAATGGTGGATCTTTCCATAGTTTTTTGTTAAATTACCGGAGGGCAACCAACAAACCACTTGGATCTTTACAACCAGTTGACCTCGGAGACTGGTTGACTGGTTTTTCCATGGATGAAGTAGATGAACCAGTGACCCTCTGGTAAACGTTAACAAAAAACTATGGAAAATCACCAATTTTTCATGGGAAAACTCACTAGAAATGGCCATTTTCAATAGCTATGTTAGCTTACCAGAGGGTAAATATGTCTAAATATTACATGCTTGCTGCGCATCTTAGCTGAGCCATGTCATGTCAGAAGGCTTCAGGAATTTGTTTTGAGTAGGGAATTTCCACATCATTGAGACCATAGAATGGGGGGCATTGAATATGAATGGGGGATGGGATACCCCTGGAATTTTCGCCTTAAATCCCATGATGTTCCTACTATCAACGACCTTTTATAGTCACTATATATAACTACTTTGGATGGGATTTTTCTATAGATCTACTAGTCAAACAGTTCATCAACTAAACATCTATATATTAGTTCACCCTACAGCATGGTTTTCCCCTAAACGTGATGTGGTTGAACGTTGGTTTCTATAAACTCCATGAACTATAGATAGAACCCCCTAATCAACCCATTAAAAATGCTGATTTTCCAGAGTGAATATAGTTATATCTACCATAGCTATAAGTTGCTTGATATTTTTATAATGGAACCAATGGGAATTTCAGGATCCTAAATTGGAGGTACCTACCATATATAAGGCCTATTTTTCAGGCCTAAATTTCAGGGAATATCCCCACAAAATATGGCCTGAAATATGGTACTAACGTACCTCCATTTTAGGATCCTGAAATTCCCATTGGTGGAATTGCCCGTATAAACCCGCACAAACCCTCCGAGCCGTTCCGCGTTGCGGCTCGGCTTCTTAGGCAGACATCAGCGCCTGTAAAGCTCCATGCTGGGAAGCTCGTTCGTTCTGACCGGCGCCAATGGCTGGTTTTTTTAGCAGATACCCTCTGGTTATGTCAAAATAGCTATTGAACATGGCCATTGAAATAGTGGATTTTCCCATGAAAAATTGTGATTTTCCATAGCTATGTTAAATTACCAGAGGGTATATATACTACCACCAGGTATGTATATGTGTATATATATATAGTGAATCATTTCGTTGCTGCACCAGTGACATGTCCTTCAGCCTTGTAGACATGTGTTCATGCCACGGATATATATATATATATATTTATATATTAATATATTATTATGTATATATGAAAACAACAAAATATATACAGTATATTTATAATATATATTATTTATGTATATATATATATTGCCACCCCAGCTAGGTATACAATCCATACCACCTGGGGCACCACAACAATTCCTTGAGGAATTAAATCAGAAATGGACAAGTATACTACACCAATCAAGATCGTATCCAGTGAATTCCACTTCAAAACATCTTTTACCCAGAGTCTCTCAAGTCATCCACACTCCCAAAGAGTTGGGTCCTAAAATGGCGAATAGCCCAAAACTCACAATAGGATCAAGTTTGAGGGGTTTCCCCTCAAATTTTCAGACACACCCCAAGCTGAAAATCCCATCTATGATCCTATTAAATCACCATAGTTCCCAAATTTTCCATAGGTTGTCCATATTGGTTCCACATATATCCATATATATATATATACACACATATCCTTACGGATCCATGGCCACTTTCTGAGCAGGTACTGAACCCCCCAGTCATCATAGCCCAGTGGTACTTCCTGAGAAGGTACTTGGATCCACAGGGTGTATACATATATATATATATACATACATAATATATATATACATACATATAATATATATATATACAATGTGAGGCCCCCCAGTTATAAGTGGGTCTATAAACCCTTATAACCCCTATTAACTATAGTTATATCTACCATAAAGCCACTTATAAGGCAACTTAGCTATCTTGGGGGCCCCATCCTGTATATATATACATATATATATATATCTTGGCACTTTGCCCAGGCGATGCCTCCAGCACTGTTGCGGTGAGCTTCGCCAGTGCACCGCACTCGGTGACCAGCACGGCACAGATCCTGCACGGAGAAACTGGTAGCGTGGGTCCGGAGGCCAAGCTGCGGCGTTGAGAAGTTGGGGCTTGGTGCGCAACATGGTTGGTTAATTTAGATCATGGTTAATAGTGGTTAATAGTGGTTAATAGTAGTTAGAAAACTATCAATGGGAAGATTTATTATATAAAACTATCAATGGGAAGATTATATAAAACTATCAATGGTGTCTGAATGTTCAGCATTGCTATGGAAAATCAGTTATTTTTTAGGCAAATACTCTGTAAATGGGCCATGTTCCATAGCATTCCATAGCGTTAAATAATCAGAGGGTATATATGGTGCTTTCCTCAAATGGGAATCCCCAAGTCACCAGGGGTTTCAATACTAAGTAATGGTCATCCATGACGACTGGATGATTTAGGGTATCACTTCAGGAAACCTCCAAATGTTAATAGGAAAATGATGGTCATCGCATCTTAGGGCACCCTATGTTCAGACAAACCCAAATTGGGGATGTACTCTGCAATTTCTGACTGTGGTGATGGTAAAGATGATGGCGGTGATGATGATGATGATAATGATGATGATGATGATGACGATGATGATGATGATGACGACGATGATCGCGATTAGTAGATATTAATATTAAAACGGTTGCTACCATAACTATTAGTGCTGGTTTCATGTTTGTTATTGATGTTACTGTTATTACCGTTACCATTGTTGGTATCGTGATGTTTTCCCATATGAACCTCTATTTTTGTTTGGTTTTCCCATGAATTTCCAATGTAAACCATGAACCAGATGTGTTTTCCGGGTATTTTCAGACAAACACAGCATTTCTTGAGATTTCACATATGCTGTTTTGGGCTGAGGTTGTAGTACGGCCGACAGCGGCTTTACTGGCGACATTGTCTCTCGGAGAAGCCGAGGTGTTGGGGCAGCTGCTGGTTGACCCAAAGGAAGTTGAGTGGGAATATGGCATAGCCTAGGGCAATCTTAGATGGGTAGAAACTAATCCAGAATAGTCTTTTGGTATGGGATTATATACGTTCACCAGCTAAGAATCTGTCATTTTTGGCAGGGTATCTAAGATTGGCCATGGAGCAACCCGGATAATATTTTTGAAAAAATCGGAAACATGGAATATAAGGGAAGACATCATCGAACTACCACCCTGGAATCCCTTTTTCCATATTTCGGGGGGTTGCGACTATATATATATATATACATATACATATCAATTTATATATATATATATATGTTTCTGATGATACAATCCAGGGAAAATGGGGATCTCATTATCCATAAAGGTTGGCTGATTGTTGATGGGTCATTCCAATCGGGATTTCATGATAAGCTTGGCATCCAGAGCAAGGGAGCTTCAAATCCGTCATCGGAGCCTGCCACAAGCAGCAAAATGCTGGTGGCAAGCCCTTCACAAAGTCATTCCATCTCTATAGATGCTGCCCCGGATAGGAAGCTAGTAGACAAAAAACATACTTAGATTAATTCTTGGATTTATGGTGATTCAAAAAACAGACATAGATTAATTGTCCTGGCGCTAAACCAACAACCATGACAATTGATTAATATTAGGGGGTTAATTAATAAAACATACATAGATTAATTAATAGATTAATTGTCCCTGCACCAACATACATAGACTAATTGTTTTTTTTGGCACGGGGCACCGGGGGCACCAGAACTGGGGGCACCATTGGTTGATATCATCCACAGGGTTCCTAGGAGGTGATGCCCAGTTACAAGTTGCCTAAATCCAAACCACGAAAATCCCATCGATGATCCTATAAAAAATCACCATGGTTCCCAGATTTTCCATAGGTTGTCCATATGGTTTCCATATATATCCATATATATATATCCGTATATATGTATACAAGGTGGTGCCCCAGTTCGTTAGCTAAATTAGTTTATAAGTCCAATAACTATAGTTTATAGGTGATGCATCTATAGTTCATGGGCTTATAAACCAATTTTTAACTGGTGGGGCACCACCTTGTATATATATATATACACATATCCCTTAACCCCCCAGTCATCATAGCCCAGTCGTACTTCCTGAGTACAACTGGATCCACAGGGATAGTGAGTCCAATTCGTGGGGTTATCCCACAAAAAAAACTGGGATGATCCCATTTATTTTGGGGCAATCTGAAAGATGGGTAGTTTAACCATAGGAAAACCCGAAAAACCATAGGAAATGGGATGTTAATGGGATGTTAATGGGATATGGTCATGTGAATGGAACAATCTGAAAGATGGGTAGAAACTAATCCAGAATACTCTTTTGGTATGGGATTGTCTACTAACCAGATAAGAATTGTTCATTTTTTGCAGGGTATCTGGCTGATTGGTATTGAGATTTTTTAATGACATATCATCTACCATTAACCCAAGTTACTGGAGTTATTTGCATCAAGATCCCATTAGATCGCTATTGTTGATGGTTAAATCTCATATCCCAATCATATCCCCACTACATGATTGCACCCTTTTTTTCCATTGTATTCCCATGTTTTCCCATGGACATGCACCACCCTTTAGCTCCCTACACAAAAAATACAGAATAGGCAAAATCTAGACGGCGGACGTTTGTTTCTGTGCACTGGAACAAGCCTGAATCTAACCAACCTCTCAATACTGCCGAAGGCAAACGATTTGCTAATGGCAACCGAAGAGTCGGCATCATGCGTGTGCATTGTCACACGAGATGTGCACGAGTAGATTTTCACATATGAATGCTTCAGACAGGCACAACTGCGATGCTGGGCAGAGACGCAGCAAGCCACCGGTGACCAGCGTCTTTCCACGGGTCATTCGCAGCAGGCTGCCCTACGGGCACAGGATCTGATATATCATGTGAAGATGACGGTTGCCCTACGGGCACACAATATAGTCTGGTTGGTGGTTTTGGAACATTTTTTTTCCATATCTTTGATCATCCCAACTGACTTTCACTCCATCATTTTTCAGAGGGGTAGATCAACCACCAACCAGCAATTGTTATCCCAGTTATCCCATTGTTATCCCATTATTATCCATATTAAACCATATAAATCCATTTTAAAACCATATAAAACCATATTAAAACCATCATTATCTCATAGAAATGTTGACCGATGCTCCGTGATCGCTCAGGTGCTGTCCTGTACCAACGGCGTCTTGTCGCAGAGCTCCGAGAGCTGCGCGGAACGCGCATGTGAACAGGTGCGCCGCGCCGCTAGGGATGTCATGGGATGTTCATGGGAGAAGATGTCTTAATGATGGATCCCCATAGGAAAATCCATAGGAAATGGTAATGTATTGGTAATGTATTGGTAATGTTAATTGATGTTAATGGATGTTAATGGATGTTAATGGATGTTAATGGATGTTAATGGATGTTAATGGGATTAGATCAATGTTAAAACATCAATTTAAATGGTAATGTGAATGGGATGATCGTAGATGGGTAGTTTAACTAATCCAGAATAGTATTTTAGCCTTTTGGTATGGGATTACCTACTTACTAACCAGCCAAGATTGTTCATTTTTTGCAGGGTATCTAAGATTGGCAATGTTTTTATGGACGGGTCTGTCTGTCTATAGGGGATACCCTTAGAATTGCTATGACACATGGGGGAAATCATCATGATGAAATCATCAACCAGAGGATTTAGGGCTACCCAATTTTCAGACACACCCAAATGTGTGCGCACATCACGCGATTTATGGATGTTGGGAGCCAAATAATCCTAAGTAATGTGGTAAACCCAACAATCCCCAAAATCACAGAATTTGTATGGGGGTTTAAGATGGAAAAAAACAACAACAAAAATGATCAAACAAGGGGATTTAGAGTTGACATAGCTGATTTGGATGTGAGTAAAGCAATAGTAAACCATTCCCAAGTTTACTATCAATGGGTGGGAATGATTCCAGCAATAGTGGTGAAAAAAAAATTGACCCGTGCCATAAACCTACCCCTTGGGGATCGTCTATAGAATCCATGAAAATTGTGATTTTGGGGATGGTTTATGGCATTGGGTTGCCCACATTAATGGGGTTTGGATGATTTGGATTATGTATAGCAACTCCAAAAACTGGATGATAGTGGAAAACCTGGAAACCTTATTGAATACTTGTTTCGTGGTTTGGAACATGGCTGCCACATGGCTTTTATTTTTCCATTTATTGGGAATGTCATCATCCCAACTGACTTTCATATTTTTCAAGATGGTTAAAACCACCAACCAGAATATCATGGAACTGTTTCCTGCTGCAAACACTTTTAGGCTTTTTTTGGGGGTGTGGTTTATGTAGATTTACCCGCTTGTAATGTGTTATTATAAAATAGCTATAGCAAATCACCAGTACGAGTAGGTAAATCATTGAACTACATGGGCCAATATAAAGATATCATATGATATCATGGAGATATAATTGTATTAATGAGGATATTCTTGGGATATACATGGGATTTAACCATCAACAGGGATATCTCTGGGATTTCAAGCAAAGTGGTACCCAAGCGCGGACTGGGGAATGGACCCCATGGACATCATGGACTTCGCACGACGATGTCGAGGCCGCAGAGATACGAGAGGTCCAGGGGCCACGCTTTTACAAGCGCATGTTGAGTCATGCATTGCGAGAGAATCAGTTGCACTGCGTTCCGATTGCCCAATGCGCAGGCTCCGCGGCTTGCCTTGGTCATGGTGGGTTATGGCTGGACAGCGGTGCCTGGCACCCCAACGCCACTGCCTTTCTATGGGGAACGCTGCTCGGTTTGGCTTCTCTCGCCAGTGGAGGCCGCAATGGAAGCAATGTTGGGCCATGTTATGTCTGGGCGATTGTACCTAATGTTGGATATTTGGCTGGCCAAGCAACATGGGCTGCAGTCGAGCCGAGTCGAAGAGTGCGGAGGCACACGGCGCACGCCCTCCTAGAGAGGGCGTCGATACAGGAGATCTCGATTTGAGAAGGTTTAACCAGGCAAAAATGAATTGCGAGGATTCGATTCATAAATGATTCTTGATTGGATGTTGTCCTATTAACAACCCAAAAGAAGTGTAAGGAACGGTTTAATTTGCCACTGTTTTCTGCATGTGTTTGGAGGTGGCTATGAAATTGAAAAATGGGTTTGTTCAATCAGTTTTGACCAGCAGGATCGGAGATGTTGCTATTCTGAAAGATCAAGCACACTAGGTCTCTCATTATCTCAAAACACCTTATTTTGGATCACATTAAATCCCCAAAAAAACGATATTCTCACTTGACTTCTAGAACTCCATCTATGTTTTTTTGGGATGTCTTTCCACCATCTTCCATGATTTTCCCCATCATTTTTCCACCTTTTTGCCATCATTCTATCATTTTTCCCATCATTTTTCCACTATGTTTCCATCATTTTGCCACTATTTTTCCATCGTTTCCCTATCATTTTTCATAATGGTCCATCATTTTGCCACTATTTTTCCATCATTCTTCAGCATTTGTTGGTCTGTTTCCACCACGTTTCCATCCCCAACCCCCATTTTGGTCCGCAGGACTTGGCTTACGAATTGCATCTCTTCGGCCAGAGCTCCAGTCGCACGTTGGCCAGCGAGGCGCGGTGAAGTGGTGAACTTGCCAATGTATCAATGGGGATATTATATATATAGTGGTTAATAGTGGTTAACTACTATTAATAGTAACGTTAATAGTGGTTAACTACTATTAATAGTAGTGGTTAATAGTGGTTAACTAATATAGTGGTTTATAGTGGTTAATAGTAGTTCAGAATGGTTCATGACTATGATAAGTGGGGTTTAGAGTAACTATGATAAGATTAACCTTGGATGGGTACTTTTATCCTTTGGTCTTCTGGTATCAAAGGAATTGTCTACTAACCGGCAAAGATTGGCAAAGTATATATATATATATATGTATATATATTGGGGATAAAATGTTGGTTTATAGTGGGTTAATAGTGGTTAATGGTGGTTGATACTAGCTAAGAGTGGTTGATCATTTCTATATATTGGGGATATGACTGGATACAAGTGGATGTCATGGTAGATGAATGGAATACTTGCCAATATATATATATATAACTTTGATTACTAACCGATGCACCTCAAAGTTCTTGTGGTCATACTTACGGTGGTGCCCCAGGGAGCTGTTCACGCTAAGTTGGTGCGTTCATAATTCCAATGTCACTACATTTTATGGTATATATATATATATATCGAACTACTTACTATGGTTTCTGTTAACCAACGTTCACATCACTGGGGGGGCACCACCTTATGGGTTCTTCCTGAACTGGCGCCAAAATGGATGGTACTCGAAGATCCTACTAAAAAGGATGATTTGCTGGTACCCCCATTTCAGGACACCTCCATATATATATATATATAGAATGTATTAATGAGGATATTATTGGGATATGGGATTTAACCATGAACAATGTATCTGTTTGGTGAGTAATGATGGTGAACTTTAATGGGATGTTAATGGATGTTAATGGATGTTAATGGGATAATCTAATAGTACAACCTGGTGCCCCCGCGAGCTGTTCACGCTAAGTTGTGGAGTTTAGAATTCCAATTTCACTATGGTTTATAGGTGATATATCAAACTAGTTAATGGGTTCATAACCAGTTTATAACTGGGGCGCCATCTTGTATAGCGTTTCAATGGGGGAAAAAAATGGGGATAGAGTGGGATAGACTGGTAAATCATCGAACTAACTGGGCCATGATGGGGATATAATTGGGTTATAGTAAGATAGAATGGGGATAGAATGTATTCGGATAATATTTTGGAGATATGGGAATTTAACCATGAACAACAGGGATATCTATGGGATTTCGAGCAAGGTGGTACCTCCGCTTTTTTTGGCATTATCGCTAAGTTGCCGCGTTTGTAACTCCAATTTCGCCTGGGTTTAGTAGATATATCGAACTAGTTAATTCGTGGGGCTTATAAATCGATTCTTACAACTTCAATGTCCGTAAAAAACTGTAAGATGTTTGGAGCACCCTGGGCCAGCAGCTTCTACTGGGTCCGAATCAATGGGCGATAGCAAAGTTGACGCACATAACTTGGTGAAGTGTTGGGTTGCTCAGGGGGATACAACGTGATACAACGAACTGCACAATGTGAGGCCCCCGTTTGATAGCTAAGTTGGTTTATAACTCCAATAACTATGGTTTATGGTATTTATAACTATAGTTACTGGGGCTTATAAACCAACTTATATCTTGGGACCCTCACATTGCATGTAGTCAATTGATTTATAAACCACCAAAAATAAGTGGGGGCCCCCTCACATGGTACTCAGGTTTGCTTGGTTTGATAAAATGGTTATTGAATGGCGATAAGATTGCTATTTAATTTTTTGATGAGATACTTCATGGCAATATACCACCCATGACTGGTATGCAAATGGGATATAAATAGCCAACTTGAAAAAAGGTTTGGGTGTTTGGGTGAAAATGGTTCGTAAACCTTAGCAAAAGGCTGCAATGTCATTGGGTAAATTTCCTGAACCAGTGGATGAAATGAGATACCCCTATGTTTATAGAAATCCAAGTTGAACAACCTTGGCCTCATTCAAGATTACCCTCTGGTAAACTAACAGTTTGCTAGTGAAAATTGCCATTGATAGTTGATTTACCCAGCTATAACATCGTGATTCTCCATAGTTTTTTGCATGTCTACCAGAGGGTAAATCTCGATTTTCCTATGGTTTTCCTATGGTTTTCCTATTGTTTTCCTACGGTTTTCCTATGGTTTACCAGGCCGGGCAAACAGCCATAAGTTGTTCAACTGGTTGGATCAGCTGACTGTTGGCTCGATGGATATACCCAGGTTTGGTGGTTCAATTGCGTTGTCAGATTCCCACTTAAAACTAGGTCAATCTTGGATGTTAATGCATGATAATTTGATGTTAATCCCATAGGAAAACCCATACCATGGAAAATTACCATGCTACTAATGGATAAATCAACGAAATTTCAATGGGTCAAATTTTCAATAGCAAACTGTTAGTCATTACCAGAGGGTAATGGATCTTAATGGGATAAGATTAATGATGGATGCCCATAGGAAAACCCATAGGAAATGGTAATGTATCGGTAATGTTAATGAATGTTAATGCATGATAATTTGATGTTAATGGATGTTAATGGGGTAAGATTCATGTTAAAACATCAGTTTAAAGGGTAATGTTCATGGGATAATCTTGGGTTGGGTAGTTGAACTAATCCAAAATAGTCTTTTGGTATGGGATTATCTACTCACTAACCATCTATGAATTCTTATTTTTTGCAGGGTATCTGGCTGGTTGGCCATGATATGGCGTGTGAATCAAATCTTAAAAAAACACAGTTTTGCATAGGCATAAGAGTGGTATAACTATGATGATAACCATAGTGATTATATGGTTATATTACTTCTAAATATTTCTAGGCTTTCTATAAGGATGGGAATAACCATAGTTATTGTATGTCTATATTATCCATCATCTAAGAAAATCAAATGGGATCATTTAACCATTATTAAACCATGATTGGCTCAAATTAAGCTGTTAATTATCCCATTTGATCATCCCCCAAAAGAAAAAAACAGGATACCAAATTTTGTTTGTCGTCCCAAACCACCAGTTACCCTAGGGTAAACCAACATTGTGGAGTTTACCCACCATGAATGTATATCATGTTCCTATGAAAACCCTGGGGTTTCCACATCTTTTTGTATGTTTAGGTTAGGGTTTTTGATATGTAGGCCATTATGTCCACTTCTATCCCCATTGTAAATCAACATTAAATCATCATTCAACCATCATTTAACCATACCCTCTGGTAAACGTTTACAAAAAACTATGGAAAATCAGCATTTTCAATGGGTAAACTCACTACAAATTGCCATTTTCAATAGCTATATGGTTCACCACCATTGGTGGAGTTCTCGTACAGAGGTGCAGCACAGTGGCACCTTCACGGTGCTCTGTAGCGATGCGGGGGAACCAAGAGATTGTTTGTGGAAATACACGGCAAATGAATATATATATATATTGGGGATAAAATGTGGGTTCTTAGCAGTCCAATACCTAACTTTTAAACTTGTTTGTGTAGCCTGCCTTTTGATCATAGTTTCTTCGATGTTATGTATGGTGAAGTTGCCGTGCAACCGCCAGCGATGTCAAGCTTCTGCTGGGGCGAGGAGATAGCAACATCTCCAAGGGTGAGGAGAGAGTAAAAACTAGAATTAATTAATTTGCCCAATTCTTGAGAAAATAACGCGTTAGCGGCTTGCTGCGAGTGGCAGAAAGTAGTGGCGCTCCTGCACTCAGAGAGTGCGGCATATCTTTGCGGCCAGCGTTGAGGAAAAACTTTTTGGAGTTTGGAGCGCGTCCAAGTTTTGTTTAAAGCGCAAACAATGGTGTCTGCACATAGCTGGTCTTTTTGAAGCGACGTATGCTTGAACTGGTGTTTGGTTGAAAAGCTGTTTCGAGCCAACACAACCAGTTGCGTCCGCTCGGGTGTGCTACCTAGAGTGCCCGTGCTGGAAGTTTGTTTCGAGCATACCTGGTTCAAGTTGCCCCACGGGATAGTAAAAACCTAAACTAGGTTTCGAGCCAGCACAACCAGACGCGTTCGCGCGAAACGATGTCCTGAAACCTTCTTGGTCCCAGCCAACATGTTCAATATTCTTTTTTTTTGCGGATTTCGGAACATGCTGTTCGGCTAAAACATTTGTTTATTTCGATTGATCCCCAACATGGCATTTCAAGGCCATTGCTCTGACATACTTTGCCAAACTCAAAACACCACAAGTTTAGACACAGTTTCAAACGAAGGTGAAAACATCGCATTTTCATACTACAAGAACTCCGGCCATAAGCCCCATTACAAACCTCACGCCATTGTTTTGATTTTCAAGGGGCGAAAATGTGATACCTTTAGCCCTTAGCCCTTAGCCCTCCAGTGTTAAAAGATGCGGCACGTGCGAGGTGAGACTTGCACAGCTATTTTGGGTAGAAAGTTCAAACTTTTAGATGCCTGGAGTTTGGCCGGCTAAGGGTTAATAGTGGGTTAATAGTAACTATAATAATGTAATATATGTAGAATATATCTGGGTAAATTATATTAGATATATCTTGGTAAATTATAACGACCTCACTGCGACCTGACTGGAATCATGGTTAGTAAGGGGAATCATCCCAAAATGGCCTTATTTCAGGTTAGTGAAATATTATAATTTACCCAGATATATAGTAATGTAGTGGGTTAATAGTAACTATAATAGTTAACCCGTAATAATGGTTAATAGTGGGTTAATAGTGGGTTAAATATATATAGTGGGTTAATAGTTGATGTCATTATGATATAGATGATATATATATATATATATGGAATATACTGGGGATATAGTAGGGGATTTTTGGGGGGATATATGGTAGATATATCGAACTACATAGTGGTTGGTGGTTTGGAACATGGCTTTTTTGATTTTCCATTCGGTTGGGAATTTAACAGATCCCAACTGACGAACAAAAATATAACTTTCAGAGGGGTAGGGCTCAACCACCCAACCAATAATGGCCATATCAAAACCTATGAGTCGGTTCATAAGTCCAAGATCTATAATATCAATGGCCATCTCAGGATCCTAAATTGGAGGTACCTACCATATATAAGGCCTATTTTTCAGGCCTATGTAAGGGAATATCCCCACAAAATATAACCTGAAATATGGTACAGTACCTCCATTTTAGGATCCTGAAATTCCCATTGATTTTAAACCCATTCATAAACCCTAGATATTGGACTTATGAACCATAGATACTCTATAATATCCCTGATATAACCCTCATAAACCCTATGGCTTATATCTATAATAATAATATATGATATATGGCCATATCATAAGTTCAAAACCTATGAGGCTTAATAGTCTGCTTATATTCTATGATCAATGGGATACACATTTGGGATGGGTCTATTTTAGTATGTATTCAAGTGGGTTATTTCACCATGACGGAATAGTAGTGCGATATATCTACCATAAACAAAATGACGTGAAATGGGGGTTATAACGGTTATAACCATGAAAAAAGAGATGAGGGATGGGTCAAAACCATGCGGGATCCCTTAAAACATACTCCGGGGGTATCAACTGGGTTACGGAATATTGTTTTTTGAATAATTGGCCTTAAATAATTTCCTCAAGCGGTGGGTCTACGAATGTGCATCTTGGAATTTGAACATCATGATCCAACCCCTCAACATACCCTATGATTACCATATTTGGGATAATAAACGTTCATTGACCAGCTATTTTTCGGCAGGGCGCCAGGGTTTTGACTCATAACCATATGGAATTCTATAGAAAACCATCATGAACCATAAGAATTGGTGCAAAACATATGAAATACTCATGGATGAATTCCCATTTTTCATGGATGGTAGGATTTCATTCCCTTTATTATATAGCAAAATGTTGATTTAATGGGGTTTAATGAGGATTCAACCATCGATAAGAGGGATTCAAATCAACAATAATGATGCAACTGGAGGATTCTCCTATCTTAATGACGCACCCCTCTCAATCAAAAGTCGTGATTTGGTTTGCTGAAAAAACGTTGTTATAGCCGTAGCACTATTGTGTGTTGACCTCTAAAAAATGATGGTCTCTGACTTAAAAGTCACAAATGTGGTTTGTCCATATATGTGTTTGATCCACTAGGCAGCCTATTTCAAATGTTCAAATGGCTGTGTTTCAAAAGTTCGATGGTAGTCATGGGGGATGCTCAGTCGTGATGACTGGGGGTACCCCCAAGACTTCGGAAAACTATAAATCCATCCAAATCCCCATTGAAGTTCTTGCTTCGATCATGTTGGATCAACATAAAATCTGAAAAAAAACCTATGATTGATGATTAAATCCCAATAAATCCCATAAATCAAGGTGCATTTACCAGTTACGTCCCCAGCAATATCCTCATGGCGCCCATCGCAGTTCCCCAAGGTGAACGAGGCCTACGATCACGACATCACAGCCGGGATGCTCACGATGTTAGTGATCTCCGGCCGGTGAATCGAAGTGAATGACGGGGGAATGGTTGGGAACTCAGGATTCTTAATTCAATGGGAATTCCAGGATCCTAAAATGGAGGTACCTACAGGTGACTACCATATATATGGCTCATGTAAGGGTTTTCCATCAAAGAGATGGGGATAGATGTTGATAGATGATCAATGGGAATTCCAGGATCCAACAGGTGGAGGTACGTTAGTACCATATTTTCGACCATATTTTGGGGGGATATCCCCTGAAATTTAGGCCTGAAAAATAGGCCTTATATATGGTAGGTACCTCCATTGTAGGATCCTGAAATTCCCATTGATTAATGAGTTAAAATGAAGATATAACTGGATATCACTAGATTCTAGATAGAACTGGATGTAACTAGATATAACTAAATATAACTGATAGATGGTTGGGAAATCCATGAAGTGAATGGTGGTTTCAATGGGAAAATCATAGGAAAATCAGAACTAAATGGAGGTTTGAATGGGAAATCAACTATCAATGGGTAAATTGTAACGACCGTTATGGGTAAACTTTAAACAACCTCACTGCGACTGAAGCCTGGAATGATGGTGAATGTTTCTTCCCAACATTTCAGGTTAGTGATTGATGATAATTTAGCCAGATTCATGTTTATGCAATGAGATGTTTGATGAACATGTCATGTCTCAGAATTCACCTTAGAAACTGGGTAAACCTGTGGATAGTCATGAAGATTGGATGGTTTTCTGATCCGCTTCCAAGAATCACCATTGAACGCAGTTGAACGCAGTTCGCTCTTTAGGCTGATATCTAATATTAGGGGAAGGGATCAATTTGGCAGCCCAAATCCTCTGGTAATTTGTTACATAGCTATTGAAAATGGCCATAGAAATAGTTCATTTACCCAGCTATAAAATGGTGATTGTCCATAGTTATGTTAGTTTACCAGAGGGTAACATATGGGTGTGTCTGAAAATCACTGACATACCCCCAAATTGCCGTTTTAATATAGGGAGAATAGTGATTAATCACTGGACATTGGGGGTTCCTATTCTCAGACAAACACATATGTTAACCATCATGCCGATAGAAGCAATTGCACAAGGTGGTGCCCCAGTGAGCTGTGAAAACGCTATGTTCGTGCCTTCATAACTCCCATTTCACTATGGTTTATGGTAGATATACTATTCCTATGGTTTAACAACCAACGTTCACATCACGTTTGGGGATTTTCCTCATGCAATGATCGGTTGGCTCAAGCGACACGGCGGCTTAGTTCACCGAGTCGTTTCTACATGAACCGTTTTCATTTTTGACGCATGAAACACGCCATGAACTTTGCCAAACATTGGCTGTGCCTTGGCGTTTCGTGAGTTTTCTGACGGATTCTTTGGTGGATTCAAGATGCGGAAGTAGAACATTAAGTGTCACCTGGTTTTTTTTAAAATATTATTCTTTACTTTCCGAATGGAACATCATTACATCATTTGGGGGAATCGCTGGAAGTTCACTGCAAGTTCACTACAAGGTGAGGCCACCCCCACTTATAAGTTGGTTTATAAAGCCATTGCAGTAACTATAGTTTGTTATATTCCCCATGGCACCCAACAGTTAACAAAGGGTTCAGCTTCAAAATTGGGATGCTGCAGATGAAATCGAAAAATTGCGTGGTGGGTAAAACTGCAGTTTCCCATTGGGCTCAGTAGGCGCATTGACAGAAATCATCCCTCGTTGCACCGGAGTTTTTCCTTTGGTAAAACCCATGGTTCTTCGGGAACTGCCGAGGAAATCCCGTAGATTTTCCAATCTAAAAACATGATTTCCCGTAGAATCTCATCGTAAAAAAAATTGAAGTTTCGGTAAATCCAGGCATTGATTCATTGCTTTTGGTTGACCAACATGTTGATGTTTTTTTGTCCTCCAATCCTGGGATGTTCCCTACTGATCCTACCCTACTTGGAAACTGCATGCTTTCCTTTCTGTACCATTTTCCCTGTCATCTTTTCCCCATTTAATGAAGATCAATGGTATTTTGTTTAAGGTGTCTCAATCCATGGTTTCCGATTTTCGGACGGTGCCCAATCCAATCCAACGAAGCAAAGTTAGGCATACCCGGCCTGGTAAAACTGTTACAGTTTGCGAACTGGAAAATGGCCCAGTCGAAATAGTTGATTTACCCAGCTATAAAATGGTGATTGTCCATAGTTATGTAAACGTTTACCAGAGGGTAATCCCCATGAAAAATCAGTTGTTCCAA
Organism: Cladocopium goreaui; assembly: GCA_947184155.2. Taxonomy (NCBI): domain Eukaryota; class Dinophyceae; order Suessiales; family Symbiodiniaceae; genus Cladocopium; species Cladocopium goreaui. The sequence goes on along the minus strand of CAMXCT020002258.1, from coordinate 281,506 downwards.
AGTAAAAATTTATTCCCATGACATGAAAATAGGCCCACCACAAAGTGGTTCCCCACAGTTATGTTTGTTGGTTTAGTTTCACCCCATTAACTAGTTTGGTATTCATAAATCATAGACTTCATCTAGACCTAGGCAAAAGTTTACAAACTTAGCGATGAATCGCTCACTGTGGCCCCACCATAGACATCCATAGACCACCATACCATTATAACTAATTCGATATGGAGGTTTCCCGAAATGGAGGTTTCGATATGGAGTTCTCATCCATGTAATTTTCGGATTTTCCATGAAATAAACTATATAGCCCTTGGGGTGCCCCATGGACTGGAAACCCCCATATATGAGATTTTAAGGGTAAATCCACTGATTTTTCTCATCAGTTTCCCATATTCCAAAATGCAACATCAATGTACATGGTTGCAACCCAGACAACTAGCTATATCTATATATCTATATAATATAGTAGGATATAAAATTTAATATAATGTAATATAATATTATATATACACAATATAATATACATATATATAGTATATATATAATATGCTAAATGAAACATGATATACATATATATAGTATATGATAATATACTATATATAAATAATAATAAGTAATATATATATATATAGTACAGTATATAATAATATACTTCATATGTGTATATATATATATATTTTAATAAATATCAATATATAATAATAAATATATATATATATATAATAATAATGATAATAATAATAATAATAACAATAATAATAATAAATATCAATATATAAGAATAAATATATATATAATAATAAATATGTATATATATAATAATAAATATATGTATATATATATAATAATAATAAATATATGTGTATATATATATATAATATGTACGTATCTATCTACCATAAACTGCCACAAAATCACCCGCTTCGCCGCCGCCCGCACCTGTCCAGATTACTTTTTTTGCTGTCCTCGACCTCCGCCGACTCCAGCTCGTGCGAGACTGAAACGAGTTCGTTGATCCAACGGCTCACGAAGCAACAGGTGCGATGGCTACGAACGGGTCGGTGTCATCATGGCCGTGGTAGGTTAGCGGGGAAATTTGACCATGTTCATGGGAAAATTACATTTTCAATGGAAAAATCATAATAAAAATTGGGAGAACATGGGCAAATCCACTATAAATGGAGGCTTCTAGCTGGGAGAATCATCCAAGAATAGTGATAGATGCAGGGTGAGGCCCCGGTTGTTTGCGATAGCTAAGTTTGACGCACAGTTCACTTGCCGAACTGTTGGGTTTATGGGAAATAGAACTAGAGTTGATGGGTTCATAAACAATCATCACTGACGGTCTTCACCTTGTCAGGATTCAGCTGGTAAAGCCAATGCCACCCAGTGAAATCATCCATGACTGGGCACTGGGGAGTCATTCTAAATCATCCCATTATAGTAATATGATATTATAGTTTTAGTTTTAGTTTCATTGTATCTATATCCCCCCCCAAAAAAATATAGTTATTCTAAATCATTCCCAGTTAAAAAGATGCTATGATAATCATCCCATTCTATTTACCCTCTGGTAAATTAACAGTTCGACCCTGAAACTGACCAATTTATAGTGGTTTAACTAGTCTTTCAACCCCGATGACTGGCAGGGTCTATGTTAATTTACTGGAGGGTAGTTCTAGCCAATTTTTGATGAAGCTCTTAGAGACTTGGGAGATCATCCTCGACCGATGAGTAGTCGCATAGTTATACTAGCCAGTTAGATATAGATATCGATTTATACGGGCGGTGGTGCCTCCCAGTTTTTTTTGTTGGTGTATAAACCGTAGTTTGATAGTAAGTAGTTCGATATATCTACCATCAACCATAGTGAAATTGGAGTTATAAACCAGGGCACCACCTTGTATATACATGTATATATATATATATATGTACATGGGATAACCCCACGAATTGGAACTTACTAGGGTTATCAGTCACTTCTGAAGTGGGATGATCCTCCAAGTGGGGCTAATAAGTTGTTGTAATCATGAAATATGCAGGAATATACCCTCTGGTAAACCTTTACATAACTATAGAAAATCACCATTTTATAGCCGGGAAAACTCACTATTTCAATGGCAATTTTTAATGGCAAACTGTAAACGTTTACCGGGGATATCAGCAGTAATTCATGGTTGATTGGGCATCATTATAGTGGGCTCGATGGGACTTGACCATCATGATATATGGGCTGAAAAAGCCATCTGGTAAACTAACATAGCTATTGAAAATAGCCATTTATAGTGAATTTTCTCTGAAAAATTGTGATTTTCCATAGTTATGTTACTTTACCAGAGACGACATACTTTATCACTAGCAAGTTTTATGGATTTTTAATGGAAGTGCATCACATTTTGGGGGTTGAAAATAGGTTTTATTTATCAAAGATATGGGGTTATAACTAATAAATGACGGTTTTGTTGATGAGTTGTGAAAAGATCAACTGGCAGGTATCTCATGGTATCTCCTGCTTCTCAGGGCCATTTTTTTCAGGGACGTTACAGGATCAAAACAACAAGTTTTGGGGACAACGAGGATCTGAAAAACTCGGAGATTTTTCTTTGATTCCCCTCGGGTCATCAAACGTGGCTGGAAAATCCTCGAACTCATAGCTGGAGCTTTCCTTTGCAAAATCCATGGCATTTTTACCATAAACCATAAACCGTGGATTTTCCATGGCCATTTTTACCAGGGGAGTAGTGATTCCTAGCAGATGTGAACTAATCCAGGTATGGAATCCCTGGGTGAAATGGTGAAATGTTAAGTACTACGTTTGGTGAGGCCCCGTTGTGAAATCTTCGTTTCCACTAGGTCAATCTTGGATGGGTAGTTTAATTAATCCAAAATAGTCTTTGGGTATGGGATTATCTATATACTAAATCACCAGCTAAGAATCTGTCATTTTTTGCAGGGTATCTAAGATTGGCCATGTCCAAAGCCCATTCACAAACGGTTTGTTATATCCTCCATAAACTTATAATTGGCCAAGGTCGATGTGCGTAGTTTGAGCAGCAAAAAGAAAGGCCGCAGATTGGCCACCTACCCTTCAACAACGTGTAGTCAAATCCTTTAATTGTTGTTTGTTTCTTTTCCGGATAAAAAGATAAGATAGTTCCCCAAACAATATGATAGAATATAATAGAATATAGTTCCCCGAACAATGTTTTTGTTAATATAGTAGAATATACTCCCCCAAAGAATTTAAGGATCATCCGTCACCCGTTTTCTGAACGCGCATCATCCTGATCCCACGGGGATTTTCTTGGTGAATGACGCTAGCCTTGACACGCCTGGTAGCTCCTAGCCATGTAAAAAGGCTGGTTTCACCGAGAAGATTACATGCTGACAACAGACTACAACCCACCAAAACCAGCTTACCCTCTGGTAAACTAACATAGCTATTGAAAATGGGCATTGAAATAGTGAGTTTTCCCAGCTATAAAATGGTGATTTTCCATAGTTATGTAAACGTTTACCAAAGGGTAATCTTACTGGTGCGTTTTACGTAGGGAATGGATGGGTTGCTGGGAATGGATGGGTTGCTGGGGGTTGCTGGGATGATGACATTACGAATGTGATGACTGGGATCATTCCCGAAAATTCTCTACGTAAAACGCACCAGTAAGTTGAATGTAATGTTTACCCAAAAACCAACTAGATGGGGAATCAGTCTTCTTATTTTCGGGGTCCTTCACTCAAAATTCAAGTATAGTAACCCCAGAAAGATATAAAAAGATAGAACCGTGATTAAAGTTTAAAGTTTAACCCCAATTTCAACCCGTATAATTGATGGTATATTGATGGTGGAGTACTATTGTTATAGATGTTTCCCATATGTTAAAATAGATTCACCTCGCTTTTTTGATTATTTGATGGTTAAATACCATGAAAATCATCAACCACAGATATACAATGTACATATATATATATGTATATAACACACATCATTAATCAAAAATAGTACTTAAGATAGTATGCTATTCTAACCATGGCTAATTAAATACTGTATATGGCTAAAATAGTACTTCATTAGCCATGGTTAGAATATGCTAGAAGATATGGTCGTGTGCAGGACACCCATGACGATGCAATGCCAACGTCACCGGTGAGATTTTGGACGGCAGTGATTTTGGAGGGATTTTTTTGTGATTCAAAAGCCTTTGTGATGTCATTATGATGTAGGTGATATATATATATATACATATGTTTGTTAGCCATGGTTAGACAAATAATTATAGTCTAATTATTGCTATTAATGACGTGTATGTATATATATATATTAATATATATATATATGTATACATCTGATTATATATCTATGGTTGATGATTTAAATGATACTTAACCATGAAATAATCCAAAGATCTAACTGAATTATCAAAGGAAGTTGGGAAGCAATCTTCCGAGTTACCGATGAGTTTTTTGACAATAACAATAACAATAATATATTATATTATATATTATTCTATTATATTATATGTGATTATATGATTATATTATACTATATTATGTTTTTAAAATATATGTAATATTAGTTTTTTTAAAAAAAAATAGTAGTGTATTCTTATATACATGCATGTATACACTCTATACAGTCTATACAGATACTTCAAATGTCTTCATTGACAGCCTCGTTCCACTTGGCAAGTGACTTTGGCTCGGCCCAACTAAGGAACGAAGGGAGAGGCCGGCTACGGGACGATATCTGAAATTAGAGAATCGGGCATGAGGTAAATATTATATATATATAGTAAATTATATCTACGATATCTGAAATTAGAGAATATCTAATCGGTGGTCGAGAATGCCAAGATCTCGAGCCTCGTCAAGCAGGTGTTCACATTGGACCCCCTTTTCAAGAAGGAAGATCTCGACGGTGTCAAACTTCCACGCACCAACCTCAGACCTGAAATGATGCAGCAGTTGCCCAGAGTGATTTACCACAGCTGTGATCGCTTTGCGATGGAGAAGATCATCGAGCACGGACTCATTCCTGGGGGATGGCCACAGAGGACGGGGCGAGCGCACAACTTTTTCATTGCCTCGCACCCCTGGGACGATGCTGTCGGAGGGAAGAAGCTCGCCCGAACGCGAGCCGGAAAGCAGTATTACTTAGCTTTCGACACGGCAGAGAGAAGAGAAAGATTAGAAGAAAGAAGAGTAAGAAGAAAGAAGATGCAGATGCGCGAAAAGGTAGGAAAGTCGCGAAACACTGTGTTTTTCCAATGATTTGTGGCTCCGAAGGGTCGAAAAGTAGGCTCGCTAAAGCGGCAGGTGCGGAGCCAGCTGGCCAGATGAGAGATGAAAAATTGCACGCCGTTGTGGCACAAAGCACATTTCCAAGTCAAAATGTACAAAACACACCAGCTTCGGACCACTTTTACTAGTTGAGATGTCGAAAAAGTGCACGCCGTTGTGGCGCGAAGCACATTTCCAAGTCAAAATGTACAAAACATCAGGGGTGCGGACCACTTTTGGCAGTTGAGATGTCGAAAAAGTGCGCGCCGTTGTGGCGCGAAGTACATTTCGAAGTCAAAATGTACAAAACACACCATTCTCGGACCACTTTTGGCAGTTGATATGTCGAAAAAGTGCACGCCGTTGTGGCGCGAAGCACATTTGGAAGTCAAAATGTCAAAACACTAGGGGTTCGGACCACTTTTGGAAGTTCAGATCTCGAAAAAGTGCACGCCGTTGTGGCACGAAGCACATTTCCAAGTCAAAATGTACAAAGCACACCAGGTCCGGACCACTTTTGGAGGTTCAGATGTCGAAAAAGTGCACGCCGTTGTGGCGCGAAGCACATTTCGAAGCGAAAATGTACAAAACACTAACCACTTTTGGATGTTCAGATGTCGCTTCGCTTCACTACACTACATTACACTACACTACACTCCACTACACTGCACTGCATTACACTACACTACATTACACAACACTACAACTATACACAACTACACTACACTCCACTACACTCCACTACACTTCACTACACTAAATCACACTACACTATACTACATTACACCACACTACACTCCATTACACTACACTACACTACCTTCCACTACACTTCACTACATTACACCACACTACACTCCAATACACTACAACTAGAACTACACAACTTCACTCCACTACAATACACTCCACTACACTAAAATACACTACACTACACTACATTACACTACACTACACTCCACTACGCTACACTACATTACACTACACTACACTACCTTCCGCTACACTTCACTACATTACACTACACTACACTCCACTACACTACAACTACAACTACGAATGCAGAACTACACTCCACTACTCTCCACTACACTAAATTACACTACACCACACTACATTACACTACACTAGCTACACTACATTCCACTACACTCCACTACACTACATTACACTACACTACAGTACACTGAATGACACTGCACCACAGATAGACAGCTCGACAGATAGACAGATAGATAGATAGAAAGATAGATAGAAAGATAGATAGATAGACGGATAGATAGATAGATAGATAGATAGATAGATAGATAGATAGATAGATAGATAGATAGATAGATAGATGGGTAGATCGATAGATAGATAGATAGACAGATAGATAGATAGATAGGTAGACGGATAGATAGATAGATAGATAGATAGATAGATAGATCGATCGATCGATAGATAGATAGATGGATAGATGGATAGATGGATAGATGGATAGATAGATGGATAGATGGATTAGAAAGAAAGATAGGTAGATAGATTCAAAAGATAGATAGATGGATAGAGAGATAGATAGATAGATCGATCGATAGATAGATAGATACATAGAATATAGGTTGGTAGGTGGGTAGATAGTCAGAGAAAGAGAGAGAAAGAGAGGAGACCTCAAGCACCTTTCGGTCCATCAGTGGATTCGCTCTGCCATCCCTGATTCACAACAACCAACCTCTCCTATAGGTTTCCTATGTTTGAAACTTCCGCTACCGCCTTGTGCGGTACTACTGGTAGAATATACTGAAATTAAGGCTATGGTTTCATTGAAATGAGATTTACCCTAGAGTGAACTAGCATAGATCTGGAAAATCAACCATCTATGTTCATGAAACCATCTGGGTAAATTTGATAGACTAATACACGTATGTATACATTAATGAAATATTAGTATGAATAGACCAGGGGTTGGTTGTACCCTCTGGGTAATTTTCTTATGATATAGATGAACCATAGAAATAGATGATGTGCCTTTTTTTTGTGCCATGGTTTCCATAGCTACGTCAGCATCCTGACACCTCGAAGATTGCAGCACCGGCATCTTGTTGACCACCTCTGGTCCAGAGAATGATGCTATCAGTGTGCCATCTGACGATGATGGGGTGACTTCTTCCAGTTCCTTGAGTGAAGAAAACTGGGGCGAAGAAGACCGTAGTCTTGAGCCGACGCAAGGAGCACGCAGTTCATGTGTTTTTTTCACATATAGACATATATATATATATACATATGTGTATATATATATATATGTATACATATACATTATATATATATATATCATATGTTAATGGAATATCGACAGGATATCAGCAACTTGATGTCTAGAACATGGGCGTGTCTCAACAACTTCGGCGAAAATTGCCGCCGTTTCCCCATCCACTGGATTTGACCGAAAACCGGGCGGTGGTGCCCCAAACTGAGGTGGTTTCGTTGGTGAAGAAAAACCATAGGAATTTCGTATAGAAAATGGCCATAGAAAACTAACTATGTTTTCTAACCCCCACAAGGTGGTGCCCCAGTGATGTGAACGTTGGTTAACGGAAACCATAGTAAGTAGTTAGTTCGATATATCTACCATAAACCATAGTGAAATTGGAATTATTTGCACCAACTTAGCGTTCACGAACTGGGGCACCATCTTGCATGTTCAGACACATCCACATCACATATCAAGTTGGTTTATAGTCCATTAATATACCAATTATCCAATTATGATTGGTATATTGCTATGACATATCCCAATAAGATAGCCAACGTCAAACCATGGTTGAGCTTGCCACGGATGGGGATGGTCGTTTCCGCATGGCATTTGGAAAACCAGGGACCCCTATAATATATATATATATGATGTAACTTCACCATGACACATTTATCATATCCCATGAATATTCCATTAACATCTCGTTTTATCCCTATAAGGTGAGGTCTCCCAGTTATGTGTGTGTGTTAGCGTATATCCCCATTACAACTAGTCCGTTATCTCCCCCATTCATCAAGCCATGCATCAGCGGCCTCAGAGACAGGCCTCATCTTATCTGGAGGGTGGTTTGGAACATTTTATATTTCCCATTTCATACATGGGAGAATCCTTCCCATTGACGAACTCATATTTTTAAAGATAGTTAAAACCACCAACCAGTTATGTTTTTGCCATTGAAACCTCCATGTTCATATCCATTGATTGCCAGGGGCTACTGCCTTTCAACCAACATCTCCAAGAAGCGCGTCCTCGAGAGCTTCTGATGCCTGCGAGAATCGCTCGGGATTGGGCCAGTCAACGCGATTTGGCCAAACTGGGCCCAGTTCCTTGATCCAAAACGGGCTGAAGTCGGTGAAGTCTGGCTTTGTCTAAAATGGAGGGTGTCATGGGAAAATCGCCTAAAAGCCGAAACGGATTTTCCAGCAATTACCAGAGGCTAGTTCTTTGCAGTGCCTTATGAAAAAATATGAAGCGATATATTCGGGGGGTTCCATAAATTCAATGGGGAAACCCGCTAAATCCCATGATTTTCGGAGTTTGAACTCAACCATCCAGCTCTTGGGACAACCCCCATGGTCGTGGCGGAAGCAGGACGATCAAATCATGGGTTGATTGGAAAAAAACACGGTCACAGATGTGCGGATTTTTGCGCTGCAGAATGTCTGGTGAAAAAAATTGGAGTTGGATTTTACCCTCTGGTAATTTAGCATAACTATGGAAAATCAATGAAAATCACCATTTATAGTGAATTTTCTCATGAAAAATTGTGATTTTCCATAGTTTTTTGTATGTTTACCAGAGGGTATGATATCATATGAGACCCCCAAAAAAATTAACTAAGTTGACGCACAGAAGTTGTTTAACCCTGTTATGGGAGATCGAAGAAGTTTCACCAATGGATTGAAGCCTCCAGGGGGGGGACTCCAGCAGATTTCCATGGCTGAATTCACCAGAAAATCGATCGTTTTACCGAAAAATCCACATGTTTTTTGCTATTTTTGGTTGCTTACCCTCTGGTAAACTAACATAACTATGGAAAATCACCATGTTTAATGGGAAACCTCACTATAAATGGCCATTTTCACTAGCTATGTTAGTTTACCAGAGGGTACATGATCTTAAGATATCTTTCATGTGAATGTTCTGTTTCTGAAACATCACTGGTGTTTGATGGTGTTGCTGGTTTGTCAATGGCCTGTTCACCAGCAGCCCGTGCGTTGAGGTTAAAAAGTTCTTCTGGACACCAGAGGAGAATCACACGTGGCTCAGCTCAATATCAGAGTGAAATGGTTGAGGTACCCTCTGGTAAACTAACATAGCTATTGAAAATCGCCCATTTATAGTTGATTTACCCATTAAAAATGGTGATTTTCCATAGTTATGTTAGTTTACCAGAGGGTAACCCACTCAGATAAGCAGCGAAGCGTATCATTTATATAATTAGATGATCGTATGATATAGATATGTATATATATAAATATATCGACATGCATATACATGTTATATCATTCATAACCGTGTTCTATATACATAACATTCATGATTTGTAGATAGGGAATTTATGTTCCTGGAGTTGTATTCATCACCAATGTTTAGAGGAAACTAATCTTTCAACCCCGATGACTGCCAGGGTCAAACTGTTAATTTACTGGAGGGTAATGTAAGATTCTTATCGGTTTTTATCGGTTTTTATAGTAAAAGACACTTCTCCATCTTTTGGGGCTACTTTGTCTATAGAGAACTACATCTACATGCATAGAAAGTAGCCGTTTCATGCCCAAAGCTTGGGTTCACGTTCGCTTCCTCTCCCGGATCCCACAACCAAAGTAACTGGCTACCGGGGAAGTTCACAGTGTGGCTAGTTATCCGACAGTACCCGGTACCCCCCAAACGTGATGTTTGTTGGTTTATAACCCATTAAGTTGGTTATAACACCCATTAAGTCAGCATAAATATATCTACCATTGACTATAGATAATATATCTAACATCAAGTATAGATATATCTATCATAAACCATAGTGAAATTGGAGTTATGAACGCACCAACTTAGCTATCAAACGGGGGCACCACCTTGCAAGTATAAGTGGGTTACTAGGGCAATCTTGGATGGGTAGAAACTAATCCAAAATAGTGTTTTGGTATGGGATTATCTACTAACTAACCAGCTAAGAATCTGTCATTTTTTGCAGGGTATCTGCCAGATTTGCCATGGTTTATAACATGTTACCATAGGAAAACCATAGGAAAACCATAGGAAAACCATGGTTATAACATGTTACAACAACCACTTCAGCCACTTTGGATGATCAAGAGATCTCACCAGCGGAGACTTGAGGTATGAATTCCTATTCTTCAGTGCCATTCCGACTGCCGGCTGCAATTTTGTAGAGGCTGTGGTACAGTATTTGGAAAGGGGGGAGGCAAAAGAACGAAGAAGGCCCAGGAAAAAAGAAGTCCTTTTGTAACAAATGTAGAAATAAGGAGTTTTTTCCCAGAAACTGATAGAATATAATGTGGTTGTTGATGGTTTGGTTGTCCAATTGACTTCCGAAAAAAGGCTGTAATTCACTGAATCGAAGCCCCAAAAGACCCGACGATTCATGGTTCTTTGACCCTCAAAACATGGTGACACTCGATGTGATTTATGAATGTTTTTTTTCGGTTTATGAAACGATATCCACATGTTTTGGGCTCATTAAATGGTATCTATGATTTCTAGATTAGCACAAAGAGAGTAAGATTGCATCCAGTAGTTCTATGAAAAACAAATGGCAGGCGCAGAATGTGCCACAGACCAGCAAGTGAGTTTCAACAGAAATCTATGAAAAGTAGCAGTTAGAGTCTAAATTTCGATGTTTAAATATGAACCATCCTTGATGGGCCGGATCTTTTTCATTGTATCCGTCTTTTATTTAATCGTCCATCCTTATTTCTGGAATGATCCAATTGACCAACAGATCAGATCGGTCAACTTTTGAGCGGGTACGTAAAAGTAGAGCTAACCTGGGTGGATTTAAACAAAGAGTGGCTGATGTGGATGTTAAATGATGTTAATGAAGGTGAATGCAGTTGAATAGCATATGAATACGTAGATGATTTATATCTTAGTAATGTTAAATCAGGTTAATGATGTGGATGTTCATGAAAAGTGCAGGAGGCAAGAACAAATAAAATAAGGTCAAAATATGTTGCATGATAGCAAGATGAACTTCTCTGGAACTGAGCTTATCATTTTCGTAGCATTTTCCTAAGATGGGACTACCCTCCTACTCGAGGGTGCAGTTCCAGTTATGCAATTCATCATAGTTATAGGGGGCCCATATCACAACGTACAGGGGTTTAAAACCCATGGTTATATCCTCTGGTAAACGTTTGCATAGCTATGGAAAATCACCATTTTGGTAGGTAGCTCATCTATAAATGGACTATATGTTAGTTTATCAGAGGGTACATCAAAGCGTCTTAGGGCTGCTGCCTATCTGGGGCAGAGATAAACTATTATCATATTCGGGTGTTCACCCAGGATGCTTGGTGAATTCCCATGATTGTGATGTCTTGCCTTCAAGACCCCTGTTTTCTTTGAAATATCGCATTATCCAACTGATCCATTAAATTCTTACTATTCCATTTTTATGTATCTAAATCCCACTATCAAGATGATTTGCTCAAAACTTTAACATAAAATATTGATGACGTCCTATTATTTACTGGTTGGTGGTTTGGAACATTGTTTTTTTTCCATAATATATGGGATAATCCTTCCCATTGACTAATATGTTCCTAGATGGTTAAAACCACCAACCAGTTTATATCCCCCTGCTATCTTCCCATTAATCAAGAAAATTGATCTTCCATCAGGGGATGGAAAAAATATATCCAAGAACTATTACAAGGTGGTGCCACCCCAGTGATGTGAACGTCGGTTTATGAGCCCATTAACTATACGTAGATATATCACCTATAAACCATAGTGAAATTGGACTTATTTGCACCAACTTAGCGGAACTGGGGCAGCACCTTGTACGAACTGGTTTTCTAAATAGTTTGACGATATCTTGTCAATCCACTCACTGGCGTAAACCCAAAATTATGTACCTATGTGTTTTCATCCTAATGGTTACAAAAAAATGGGATGTTGACAGCCTGGCATTGGGTGAATCACACATTATTAAGTGGGTCAACCTTGCTTAGATACTAGTACTCTAATCTTTTGTTACGGTAAAATTAGTCCATTCGCCAGCTAAAAACTTGATGTTTTGTTGCGGGTAAGATTCACAAAATGTGTGTGTTTTTTTTCGGTAAATATCGGTAAAAATCATCCCTACATGGATCATTTTCCAGTTCGCAAAGTGTAAACCAGTCATCCAGTCATCCAGTCAAGCAGGATTTGTTTACCCAGGACCTTTGGCGATGATGGGAATTACATCGCGCTGCTTCATGATTTGTGGAAGCTCGGGTCGAAGTGCGGAGACGATCATTGTTGAAATATGGTACATCACAACAAGGTGGTGCCCCAATGAGCTGTTCATGCTAAGTTGACGCACATAACTTGGTTAACTATGGTTTATGGTAGATATAACGAACTAGTTAATGGGGTTTATAAACCGACGTATAACTGGGGGGCACCATCCTGCAGCCATTTTTTCGCGACTTTATTGGAGTTTCAAGATGTTTTAAGCATGATATGTTGATATATGTTGATATATGATGTTCAAAACCCCTGTTGTTTGATGATTAGAGGTGGCTTTACGACCAAATAAATTGGGGACTATCATGATCCATTATTGGAAATCCTATTACTGTAACCAATCAGTAAAAGGGACCGACAAAGGATTGGCACACTGCCGAATCTATCGGGATTAAACAATGGGGGTATACACTAAGAATACTTAGGATATAATGGATACTATTTCGGAGATTCATGGGATAGATAGCCAACTTGATAGGATATTTGGATCCGAGAGATCACCAGTGTATACTCCCAAATAGCCAGTTGAGTGAGACCATCCTCAAAATTTTCGTCGGCTTTAAACGAGAGCCCCAAGATATAGCAACCTCAAGATAGTAAAAGGGTTTTGCCACCCTTTTTAGTAGGAATTTACTGTTCTAATCATCTTATTGGTGGTTGCTATACTAACCAGCTTAAGAGCTATCATCAACTCTTACATCAACTGTAAATCCATATTTTCTCATCCCCGTTTTTCTTGGTTTAATCGCCACGAGTTTCCTAGATTTTCCTACATCTTCCCTAGATGTTCCTACATTTTTCCACGAGTTTCCCATGATCTTCCCATGATTTTCCCATCTTCGACGATCAGGGCGGATTCCAACCCGGACGATTTCCTCTTGGCCTTGAAGAAGCACCTTTTCATCGACGGAGGGTGGAAATGGTTGGGTTGCTGGGGGTTGGGTTAGGATGATAAAGTTGCTGGTTGGTGGTTTGGAACCATGGAATTTTATGTTTTCCCCCATTCAGTTGGGAATTTCATGATCCCAACTGACGAAATCCATGATTTTTCAGAGGGGTAGGGCTCAACCACCAACCAGGATAGTTCGCCAGTGGATCATTATCCCGAAAATTCCCGAAAGTTGAGCACAAGTTTTTTCAGTGGCTGAATTCGATTGGGGGACCATGGTAGATAGATATAAATGTTTTCATGGGGTTTATAAACCAACATTCACATCACTGGAGGGCACCATCCTGTAGATGGGTAGTTTAACTAATCCAAAATAGTCGACTTTGGTATGGGATTATCTACGTTTACTAACCAGCAAAGAATCTCGTTTTTGGCAGGCTATCTGCCAGATTGGCCATGGGTTATAACATGTTACCATAGGAAAACCATAGGAAAGCCATAGGAAAACCATAGGAAGATGGTGACTAAACCAACACTGGGGATTTTTATGGGATGATCCACCATCCCCAATCTTGCCAATGGGTGGTATAAACCATCAAAATATGGGTTATTTAGGTTATTTATTATTGCTTTACTAACATTAGGTGATAAAGCGCGATTCTCCCACACATCGTAACTGGTGAACATAGCCATAGTTACCCTCTGGTAAACGTACAAAAAACTATGGAAAATCATCCTTTTTAATAGTTAAATCAACGAACTAAATGTTTATTTTCAATAGCTATGTATCTCATTACCAGAGGGTATAACTGAATAGCACATTTCTACATATGACAAGCCCGCTGAAGATTCATAGAGAACCTCCCAGATCGTCTAGCTGGGGTCATTTCTATGGGACCCTCTGGTAAACGTTTACATAGCTATTGAACATGGCCCATAGAAAGTTCGTTGATTTACCGAACTTAAAAATGATGATTTTCCGTTATGCAAACGTTTACCAGAGGGTATAACCATGGGTTTTCAACCCCTGTAAGTTGTGATATGGGGGCCCCTATAACTATGATGAATTGCAGAACTGGAACTGCACCCTCGAGTAGGGGGTTTGACGATTAGTGTCCACTAAAAATTGGGGTCTAAGTGAACTGGTGGCAATTGAACCATGAACAATACTCACATCCCAGCCGATGAAGTATTTAAGTTGAGTTTTGGGTAATTTGAAGTCAAGTGGAGTGCAACCAAATATCTGAAATATGGCTGTGTTAAGTGTTAATAGGTTCTTGGGTCTTCCGAGCGTCATCACATGAAACGCACATGCTTGAGAACCAGCACAAATTCATGGAAAAAAGGGTGCATGGTAGTGATCTCAACTGAGAAAATTCGGGCACCTCAGTTGATATATGCCCAACCTGAGATGGCTGGTTTCATCTGTTAGTTGGTTGCTATAGAATTGACAATAACCATAAGCAGAAAACGTTTTTTTTTTTTGGTACACTATCAAAGATTGACCATGGATATGTATACATATATACATACATATATATATATACATATGTATAATATACATATATATATATATATACACATATACATACATATATATATTCCCTGGTTGACCTACTTAGCTATCTAGAGGGCACCACCTTGTACTGAGTCAAGTGGTTGGCTGCATCAAGAACTCCATCAGTCCCCTCATGGTGTTCTTTTCAGTGGGACGCCTGTGTGAAACTTTTACTACATAACTAGGGCAATCTTAGATGGGTAGAAACTAATCCAAAATAGTCTTTTGGTATGGGATTATCTACGTTTACTAACCAGCTCAGAATCTATCATTGTTTGCAGGCTGCCAGATTGGCCATGACCTTGGGGGTTATACCAAACTAGTTGTCATGGGGATTAGAAACAACAAACATCACGTTTGGGGGATACCACCTTGTACATTAAGTATTCCTCAAAATCTTGGAGACAGGCCTGGTTCCTCCGAGTCCAGGATCTCTATTTTTCCCGAAAACATCACTACAAGGTAGTGCCCCCCCCAGTTATCAATGGGTTTTAATCCCATGAAAACTAGATTAACTAGTTCGATATAACCCCCATTCATCAACCCAACAGATTAATTCGACTTATCACCAACTTTATTCGTGAACAGCTCACTGCACCACCACCGTGGGACATATTTTTTGGGGAATTCCTGGATCGTCTCAGCCCCGGACTGATGGGGGATTAGCCTCTGGTAATTTGTTACATAGCTATGACTGGGAATGGTTTACATAGCACCTGTATATTTATGGTGGATTTTCCTGGGGGATGACTGTGTGGTTTTATCCAAAAAAAAACATGTTCTACCCTCTGGCAAACTAACATAGCTATTGAACATGGCCCATTTAGTTCGTTGGTTTACCTATTAAAAATGATGATTTTCCATAGTTATGCAAACGTTTACCAGAGGGTAGGCCAGAAAAATTGGGCCATTGAAGGAAAATGATGAACCAACGGATTGGGGTTTTGCCTATTTTCAGTTAGACCAATCTTGCGATAACGGTTCTTGATCGCACAATTGCTGATAAAAAAAATGCTGATAGGTCTACCCATTTCAGCCAATTAGCGATTCTTTTTGTACCCACATTGAATTGAGTTTCCTTGCTTCATCCATTACAAGTTTCCTTATTCGCCCCATTTGTAATTAGAAATTCCCTTAAGTTATGTCTATGTAAAAAAAAAAACGATTATAACTTTGGTAATTTAACAGTTTGCAATTGAAAATGGCCATTTATAGTGGATTTTCCCATTAAAAATGGTGATTTTCCATAGCTATGTTAGTTCACCAGAGGGTAATCGTTTTGGATTGCCATTTGCCAAGTGAAAAAATCCCAAGGGGTCCCAAGTCCTACAACGTGGTGTCCAGTTATGCCCAAGTTGGTTCCATCCCAAGAACTTGCCCATGATACATGATACATGGGTCATGACTGATGTCCCCATGGGTCACATCACCCAACCAAAATCGGTATATGGTCTATATGCCATGGCTACTTTTTCAGGTGATGTCCAATATTCCCAAAATGGGACAGTTACCAACCCCTGTGATATATCAACATACATCAACTAGAAGTTCATCCAAATCCACTACTAAAATTGATAGTGATACTATATGATACTTAACAGACTTAACGGTTAAATCACCATGAAATCCCATTGAATCATCATCAAATAACCATCAACCCCCATGAAATCCCATGAAATCACCATCAAATCACCATCAAATCCCATTAAATCACCATGAAGTCGCATGAAATCACCATTTTTCTATAGTTTTCTTGGTGTTGCGACACCCAACATCCATCTTTTGGTGGACTGGTTTCCCTTCTTATCGACAGTCCCAGGTTTCCCTTGTACTGCTCCGGCGCCGATCGCAAGCACAAGTCGCCGGTCACAGCCTATGGCTGGGACCATGGAGAGAAGGGAACCCAAGTCAGCGTGCCTTGGCTGCTTGGGAGTGCAGTTAATATATGATATATATATAGGAGTGCTTTAGTGCAACTAGTGGAAAATCTACGGTTCATAGTGGGAAATCTACTAATGGATAGTTGGAGTGTTTGACCAGAATTGGAGAATTGGTATATGAATGGAATATAAACCAACTTGATCTATGGGGGTTTCCACCACTGGAAACTCCACCATTGCTGGGGAATCGATTAGGGATGTGATTTTTTTTGGGACCCCATCATTTACCCTCTGGTAAACATACAAATTACTTTACTTCGTGTGATCCCCACCATGACATTTATACATTTTCTTACTGGCAAATCTTCTGGCATTCTATCTGACATATCTTCTGACATTCTATTTGACATTCTATCTGGCATATCTTCTGGCATATGATCTGGCATATCTTCTGGAATATCTTCTGGCATTCTATCTGGCAAATCTTCTGGCATTCTATCTGGCATATCTTTTGGCACTCTATCTGACATATCTTCTGGCATTCTATCTGGCATATCTTCTGGCATATATTCTGACATATCTTCTGGCATTATATCTGACATATCTTCTGGCATATATTCTGACATATCTTCTGGCATATCTTCTGGCATATCTTCTGGCATATCTTCTGACATATCTATCTGGCATATCTTCTGGCATATTTTCTGGCATTCTATCTGGAAAATCTTCTGGCATTCTATCTGGCATTCTATCTGGCATATCTTCTGGCATATATTCTGACATATCTTCTGGCATTCTATCTGGCATTCTATTTGGCATTCTATCTGGCATATCTTCTGGCATATCTTCTGACATTCTTTCTGACATTCTTTCGAACTTTCTTCTGCACATTCTTTGTCCCATATCTTCCTACATGAGGTCCGGCAGGGAACACTTGGCGTGGATACTCGCGGTTGAGGTCCGGCAGGGAACACTGGGCGTGGATGGTCGTGGTTGAGGTCCGGCAGGGAACACTGGGCGAGGATGGTCGAGGACGAGGCAGGAGGAGGCGGAGGAGGAGAAGGAGGAGGAGGAGGAGAAGGAGGAGAAGGAGGAGGAGGAGGCAACTGACATAAAATCTAACAACCCTCACCTGGCAGGTGGGGAAAAACTATGGGAAATCACCATTTTTGATGGGTAAATCAACGAACTAAATGGCCATGTTCGATAGCTATGTTGGTTTACCGGAGGGTATATCCCATCATGTATTCCTACTAATTGGTAATCCCATTAATCCCCATCATTTTACCATGATTTATAATCCACATAAACTATACGTAGTTATAAGATGCTATAAGTACCATAAACCATAGTTATTGGATTTACCAACTTATATGGGGGGTTCCATAAATGGGGTACCCAATAGCTGGATGGTTTATTTCAGGGAAAATCCGAACATAAAATGGATGAAAACTAGTACCCCGATTTTAGGAAACCCCCAAATACCATACAAATGGTGAAAAAAACTATGTTGTATACACTCTGGTTATTTAACATAGCCATGGAAAATGGTCCATTTATAGATGTTGTTTAATGATTTACCTATTAGAAAAAGGCCATTTTCCATGGCTATGTTAAATAACCAGCGGGTATAATCACTGTGCCTTGGCGGGAGTGAATTTGGATTTTTTTCTCGCTTCGATAAGAAATTCTTCAAGGTGGTGTCCCAGTTCGTTAGCTAAGTTGACGCACATAACTTGGTTAACTATGGTTTATGGTAGATATAACGAACTAGTTAATTGGGTTTATAAACCAACTTATAACTGGGGGCCCCTCTTTTTTTTAACCTTGCGTCTCTTTTTTTTAACCTTACCTCTTTTTTTTAACCTTGGAAAACTCTTTTTTCTAACCTTGCCTCGCTACCTCTCTTTTCTGACCTTGCCACCTCTTTTTTCTGACCTTGCCACCTCTTTTTTCTAACCTTGCAGCTCTTTTTTCAAACCTTGCACCTCTTTTTTCTGACCTTGCCACCTCTTTTTTCTAACCTTGCACCTCTTTTTTCTAGCCTTGCACCTCTTTTTTCAAACCTAGTTTGCAATTTTGCCCAGCAGTCCCAGCTCCAGGGATTGAGCCCAGAGCAAGGTTAAAGTGCGGCTGGCTTGGAGATTGT